>CATQJL010000223.1:42534396-42759927 GCA_958299035.1 Cylicocyclus nassatus | reverse complement strand
AGTCACTTCCGAACTCCCAAGATAAAAATGTAACAAAACGCTCATCTTAGTCTTATCTGGAAAATCTCAAGACTACCGTTGATGCTGTGCCAATTTAAACCCAATGCTCAAAATTTCCGAAAGTTCCTAAAATTACCTCTATTGCATACCATTGTATTGTGGAAGTCTACTGGTCTCTTTCAAATGAGCTTAATTGCAAGTTTATACGGTGGTTGATAGGCGAGATACAAGGTTGCAAAGCGAATAAGTCAGTGGTGAGGTGCAAATGAGGTCATATGCGCGTACACCGACGACGACATTCACGCAGGAAAGTCGCCAGCACACGTCCATGAGTTCATTAATTAGAAAATTTCGGCTTATGCAAGCAACATAGTTAGGAGAGTCAAGAGGGGATCGTTTGCCCTCTCCTAGGGTCAAAATTTTCAGACTTTCTAAATACTACTTGTAGCAGCTAGAAGACTCTCTCAGCACCTTCAAATTTCTAGCCCTCCTTGCTAACTTCAGCTATTGTAACCTTTGATTCAACTGGGTCCTCGGGAAGGCGAGGCTTCGTGACCCAATTAAGTCCGCTCGCGCCCGCTACGCACCTGCATCTCTCTCGCGCGAGTGCTCTTTGATCATCACCTAGCCTTGACTAGGTCACGAAGCCCCGCCTTCCTGAAGCCAAGCCAGTTGAATCAAATGGTAGGTATAGAGGCCTGGAATTTATTAGGTCGGTCCGAATGTTCGCGCTGTTTTTCAGACCCATGTTCGAACCACTTAGAATGAAGATATGCAAATGCTGTAAGAAATATCTCATGCAGATTTTTCTTCTTTTTCTAAGATTATGTTTTTGTTCAAATTCCCTTAATGTCCGCTCCACTGGCACCACTGGCAGGGACTGGCAGGGATCTCCAACCCAGGTTTCACCCATCTTCTGTTTGGTTATTTTTTGGAATTTCCATATCTTTTGGACTAGCTTAGATAACAGTTGCATAGAAAGAAAATGCAATATAATACATTTTTCTGGCACCTCTATCTGGCTTCTCAAAATTTTTGAAAATATTTTTCTGGTGCTATCACAATCGAACTTTGGGCATCTCAATCTTCACAGAAGGACAAACGACTAGCAACCAAAGTGTCATTCGATGAGCTTTCTCTCCTCTTTTTGACAGACATCTTTTCTTTCTGGTTTGTATAATATCTAAGGACAAAATCATGATTTTTGTTTTTAGACGCGTCCTAGGCTGTACCCAGAAAATTCGGAATTCAATATTGCGAACCTAAAATCAGTTGCTTGCTAAGACTACTGCTGAGTCACAATCTTTTTTTGGAAACTTCAAATTCCGAAGATTTGTCGGTGTTCGAAGCGATTGTGTACTTCGCTACTTCGCAAAAGTAAGGGCTTCTGGAGAAATTATTTCAAGAAATACTGAAGAGTAAGTTGATCAAGAAGAAATAGTTCATTGTATTGCATTATATTATCATTATTGCATTACTATCATTGTACTTTGTTTATTCTATGCAAATGTTATCAAAGCTAGTCCAAAAGTTGAAAATGGAAATTCTAAAGCCAAGCTGAAGATGGGTGAAAGTCATGGGCAGAGGTGCGATGGGTGAAGCCGGGTCCCCCAAAAGTGAAGGTAGTCCCGACTACCACTGGCCGGCAAAGGTAAATGTGGTCGTGCCGGACACTCATCTCCCAAAAACCTCGACCGGGGAAGGGAGGGGGGGGGGGAGATTTGAAGGTTGATGTCGACGGGGGGGGGAGGACAGCTTGACGTCGCTTTCGCCAAAAAATTTCTTTCTCAAAAGCTTCATAAGGTTCTTCACCGACTAATGAAAAGGAAAAATAAGAAACAAATTCGAAGGTTATACTAAAGCTTTTGCTCATTTTACTTTTAAACTTGCCGTCGCCTGCTGCGAGCACCCGAAGGCTATCGTTGCCGGGAAGTATCTAAGCCCCAGACTTGCCACAAATTCGGAGAACAAAGCTTCTTGATGAATTTCAAGAGCTCTGACCCAATGGTCCTCTTTAGGGCCAATAACTGTGACCCAACGACCCTCTTTACGGCCACAAGTACGATAATTACAGCGGCATAAATATTTGGAATAAACGTGTTAATCAAATGGTGTATTTGTAAGTAAAACTCAGCTACACTTTACGTTATTGAGTAAATTTTGTTATAATGTACTGCGAAGAGAGTAGGTCGATTCAGGTAGTAACCGACAACAAGAATTTCGAATAACGAAAAATAACGAAAAATCATGCAATATTTTCTCCGTTATAAATCTGGTGGTGAAGGATGTCAGCAACTGCGACTTCATAGTTTTTAGAGAGTAAGTGTTGTTTTACCGGACAGTGAAAGAATCAGGTCGATTTGAGTAGTGGCAGCCGATAATGAGAGTTTTAAAAAATAACGCGATTTTAGGTTGCTTAACACATTGACGACCATGCAGATTTTTAGTTTGCCTTTTGAGACCGAGACCTTTTTACAGACCAGCCCACTTTTTCAACTATAATTACGCATACTGCTATTTACGGTACACCTACAGTAGATCTGAAAGACTGACAAGAAAGGTAGAAAGTCATCCCTAGATTCTGTGCAAAAGAAAGCTCATGGAGTGAGTTTATTTCAGGGTAGTAGTCATTTTACCAAAATAGCCTTGACACAGATGGTGTGTCAAGCTGTCCCACGCGGTAGTCATTGCTTGACACACCATGTGTGTCAAGCAGTCGTCAATGTGCTAATGACAACTAACATTTGAACTTCTATAGATCTGGAATGTGGACGTGTGCGAAGTAGCGACTTCACAAGTTTTGTAGAGTAAGATGTGCCCTACCAGCTTATGTCTTGGCCATATCGATCCACTGAAGTACCACCGAGATCGGGGTTCTTGAAAAAGCAGGTAAAAAACCGTTTTTAACGTTCAACAGCTCATAACTCCCTCAGAATTGCATGAATCATGTTGCGAGTTCATAGTTGAATTCTCTTCTTCAAAAGATTTCAGATGATAAATAATATATGGGGGTTTCGAGCCTCTCACTATATATGCCCTGGAGTAGAGATTTTTCACCCCAAAGTCTCCACTGGCGGTCTCCAGCCAATACCTTAACATGGGCGAGGTGGAGACTTTGGGGTGAAAAGTCTCCACCTGGGTTAGAGCCACAGGAAGCAATGAATTCCCTTCCCCCCCACTTGTTACATATCATCTGGAAGCTTTTGAAGGAGAGATTTCAACTATGAAGTCGCAACATGATTCATGCAATTCTGAGGGAGTTATGTGCTGTTGGACGTTAAGAAAAGGCTTTTACCTGCTTTTTCAAGAACCTGGATTTCGGTGGTACTTCAATAGATCGATATGGCTGAGAAATAGGCTGGTAGGGCACACTTACCCTACAAAACCTGTGAAGTCGCAACTTCGCACACCTTTTCGCTATACTGTCATTCGAAATTCTGGTTGTCGGTTACTGCCTGGATCGACCTACTTTCTTCGCAGTACGTTACAACAAAGCTTACTTAATAAAATACGTAAAGTTTAGCTGAGTTTTACTTACAAATACACCATTTGATTAACACGTTTAATTCAAAAATTTATGCCGCCGTACTCATCGTATTTGTGGCCCTAAAAGGCCTTTGGGTCACAGATTGGCCCTAAAGAGGACCATTGGGTTCGAGCTCTTCAGTTATCCGGTGTCATCAAAGAGGAAGAAATTCTACATCGGATAGTTCTTACAGAGTTTGAATATCTTCATTCTGAGTGGCTCATGGGTCTGAGGAACAGCGCGAACATTCGGAGCCACTTAATATTTCGCAACATTGCGTTTAGGGTCTCAGCACTCAAATTTATGAACTACTTGTTCATTGAAATTCACTTACTTATTTTTGACTCTGCAGCTTCTTATTCGACTCCTCTTTTTGTTTTGATTGCCGCGTATACTCCGTCTTTCAGCAGCTTTTTACCTCATGCCGTTTTCTACACTATCTTTGTAGAAAATCAGAAGTAATTCTATTTCGTTCATACATAGGCGTAATCGAGCCGTTTAGCGTTAGCGTTCGCGCGTCCTCCCTCCGCTTCTTGTCTAAGGTGGACTCTGCATCTTTCTTGCTGCCGTTCATCTCTTTTCAGCTTCACAAAGTCTTTTTATGCTTGCAAATCGAAATCTATTCTTTTATATTGTGTTTGAATGGTGGATTCCTTTCCAAGTGTAAGATTGTCTGGGGATTTTTTTCGCAAGATTCACTCTTCAAAGCAGCAAAGGTTGCAAGAGCTTATCTGGGCTATGATTTAGAAGTGTTTAACTTTTAGTCTATGACATTTTACGTGCTCTATTTTGTACAGGTGATAATAGTTTCACTGAGTTTCCTACTACTCTCCTCTTGTCGCCGAAGTCGACTGTAAGAAGATGAGGAAGATACTGTAGATGTGTAAATACTGTATAATTATTATTTATTGTTCATCGTTATTTATTCGTTTTGCCTTATATCATAAATATTAGTGCTTAGCAGAGCCCCCACTATCAGCCGGACAAGTTATCACGACCTCACTTTATCTTATCACTAGCTCATCTTCAACAATGACTTTGCAAGTCAACAAGCCTGAAGGGTATAAAAACCGATGGATGAGTGACGTCGGGGATTCTTTCCACAAGTATTCTGCTATGAGGACAAGTTTCCGGCTCACTAAGAGGATTCTCTCCAAAATTCTCCTGCGGGTAGGTTTATAACAAGTACTCTGGACCGGGAACTACGAGACTTCTTGGTATACAGGTTCCCTGTAAGTATTCTGAGAAGCAGATCGAGGATTAGCAGGATCTGGGGAACACATCACATTTACAGTATCTGCATTATTGCTTTTTGTAGTTATACTGGAATAAAGTTTGATCGCTCAAGACTAAGGTACCATAAAGACCCGCGTGGCAACACCAGACTAGCCTCAATAGCCATTCTTTTGCTACACCTCGCTCTTTCTGCACTCTTTCCGGTAAATATTGCGGTTAAGCAAAAGTTTCTTCCTTGCGCCACTAAGCTAATCTAATTTGAGTTTATGGCGGGGGTTCTCTTGTTCCCAAAACTTCTGTTTGTGTAGTTAACCTTTCTTAACCGTTTTTAGGGAGCCACATCATTTGTGTCATTGAGACATTGAATTGTTTTTTGTTTTAATACTTGACGAATTCAGTTTTGGTTTCGTTTCTTCTACCACGGCCCTCTTGGACGAAGTAAGGCTGCTTCAATAGTTTATTTGCGTGATCATGAATCGCGCAGCTCTGGAGAAATTGCGGAAGCGGTGGGAATGTTCAAAAACGGAGCGTAGAACGTCGAACGAGCCAAGAGCCCACCAGATCAACTGCGTCGAGAGAGGCCACGAAGACTCGATCCAAGGCTTGCTTGGGCATTCCTAAGCATCATATTTGACTTGAAATTGAATTTTAGAGCTGTCCTGGATAACTGCTTACAATGCCATTGCAAGAAATCAGTCACCGATGCCGAGATAATGGCGAAATTAGGTTACGAGAAGACCCTCTCACCGAGATAAGGAGATTTGTTCTGCTTGGAGGGGTATGGTTCAATACGTGTAAGAACTGCTCCAATTGTGTACAAAATCAACTTCGATTATTTTGGAAACGTTCAACACAATGATAAATTACTCAAGTTACAGACACTATAATTAAAATCAAGCGATGTCTCCCTCCAACTATCATCCAACACTCCCACATCAAAGCTCCATGCCAGAATTCGTGAATAAATTGTATAAACAATTGAATTCAAAAGTTCAAGTTATACGAAAAAATTCAAAATCTCCCCTCCCTCTCCGGTCGACGTGGGCATTTTTTGGACCCCCTTCACTTTTGAGGTTCAAAAGCAGCCGGACTCTTTCACTTCAAAGGGTACCCATCTCAGACTATCGCACCTATGATGATGAGGATGGATGCACATTTAGAAGAATTGCTGCCAACTCGAAGATGTCAAAAAGCGGAGTGTATGGCAATTACAAAAGTACCAATCCAGCTGAGCCAGCACCCTTGGTCCGCAAATGCTCACAGATGAGAGGTGGGTACTCATTGTCAAGCATGGAAGAATGTCTAATTTGTTGTATTTTCAGGACCGAAATAATCATGCTGGAATGCATGAATGATCCCTTCAGAAGCGCAGCCGATTGTGACGTCCCGAGGCTGAGCCATTTGAGCGTTCGGACAGTACAGCGCCGACTGCACAGGTAGGCATAAATCTGCACTCAGGTAGGCATAGATCTGCACTATCTCATGTTGTTAGTGTTTGTAATCTTTTAGTTCGGCTTTTACGGAAGGCGTCTGGGACGAAGCCGTTTATCTCATTTGAAAATGTTCTAGAAAGGATTTGATTTGCAAGGCATCATCTCGATTGGAAAAATCAGTGGAGAAAAGCACTTTGGTCCGACGAAAGCAAGTTTAACATGTGCGGCAGCGACGGAGCGGTAGTGGATACGGAGATAGCGGAGGAAGCGTTCAGGCCAAAATACACCAAATCCGGCGTGAAATGCGGAGGGGCAACATTATGTCTGAGGCGGTTTCACTTATTATGGATTACGTCCCCTGCACTTTAGTCGTGGAACTATGGCTTGATTCGGATACAAGAGAATCTTGAAGAAGCCATAAATCCACAGCTGCAAACTCTTGAATTGAGCTTCCCGATGTTAACTGGGTATGGTGTTTTTTAACAAACTTCAACAACTTCAGCAAACAGACATTTCAACATTTTCCCAGTTCTAATCTTACATTGTTTGACCTTTAACAGGACAATTATCTCAAGCACAAGTCAAGAGTTGTGAGTGAATGGTTTCAAGAATTTTACTATTATATAGAAGAAAATTTTACTATTATATAGAGATCTCTTCCTTGTCCTGCACAGAGTCCAGACTTGAACTCTATAGAAAATTTGTGAGCAGAATCGAAAGGCGCCTGGAAAGAGGTAGCTTTACTAAACCTGAGGAACCTTTCACTGTAGTAGGAAGGCGTGGGAATCAATTCTAATGCAGCGTCTACAAGGACTGTTTGACTCCATGCCTAGCCCTTATAAGACTATAATCGGCGCCGGAGGATGCGACGAAGTAATGAATGCATATTGTTGTCACTTGTTACGATTTTACATGAAGTTGATTTTCATTAGGTACTAATTGATCTTCTCCGCTCCAATAAAGGGCTTGATTTTGTAACAGTTTCTTACGAAATAAAGTCTGTTTGTCTCCGTATTTCAGTTATCAAGATGTGTGGGAAGGCTCTATGAAATTTGGAAAGATGCTGGGAGTCTCCTGGCTGCTATAAGTAACTAGATGGCTCCCCCGGTCCCGCCCGGGATTTGGGCTACTTGATCCCAAACGCAATGAAACTTACCGCCCTTCTTCATATCCGCGACGAAATGTGGTGTCTTCCTTGCTGACTTGCCGGATCCTTTTCGCCGAAAAATGTGAATGAACTTCACCGCCCGACTTACATGACCATGGGGAAATGATTGGTGACAATGGTTGGTGAAGCCTCGATGTAAGTAAACAAATCAATAAATCGATTGAAGGGTCTAAAAATCGTCGCATAAAGTAGTCTATCTTCTGCGCCGTGCCTTATTTCTAGGTGGACGAATTGTAGCCCCATCGGTTCACACACAAAAGAGTCTTTAAGCCACATACTTACAAACGAACAAATTTAGAGAGATTCGGTTTTATCTATACTGGGTGTCACAAAAATATGCATAACTGCTAAATCGTTAATATTTCTCTTCCCAAGTAGTTTTTTGCCTACCTTTAGGTATCTTTTTGTAGAGGTAGCTTTAACCTAGATCTGCAGTATTGAGCGGACCATCGATAGCGGCTTGCAGCGTCATTGTGAATTAATGGGATTACAAAAAAGTCTACAAAAATTTTGGAAAATGGTATATTAGGAATTTCCTGCGCGCCGATTTCATTACTCAACTTTTTAGGAGCTTGTAAAGCTTTTCAACTGGTGTGGTCACAGTTTTAGGCCTCGGACAGAGTTCACGCGATTTGACGTCGCGATTCAATCGCGACAAGACAACTGTTACGAGTTCGTTGCATGCCGACCAGCTTGGATTTCGGTTGCGATACTTTTCCAGCCCGAAATTTTTGAATGTAAAATGAAAATGAATGGAAATCGCGACGATCAAATCGCGTGAACTCTGTCCGAGGCCTTAGGGAGCTTCTAAAGACAGCTATTGCAGTTCATTTGGTACAAGTTGTGAAGGAACCCTTGCGGTAAAATGCAAAATCCATTTTTAATTTTGCCGACTCTAATTAGCCTAGTGTAAGAGTTTCCAGGTTCTTTGGTTTGCTTCCCGAAGCAAAATAGAGCCCTTCATGGCTAAAAGCCCTTCTTGAAGTTTCTACCATAATCTTGCAGTAATGAAGAGCGATAGGTGATTCATTCCATACTGTAAATCTAAGCTGAAGCCAGCTCTACAGAATGGTACCTGATTGTAGGCAAAAGACTACTTGGGAAAAGAGATATCAACGATTAGTGTATACATGCTATATTATGTATATATACATACTTTAGTATGTATTAGGTTGTCCGGAAATTAATGCCCGTTTTAAATTTCAACCGCAATAGGTCATACACTTCTCACTTCTGAATATGTTGCAAAGCACCATTCGATAGAGCAAAGCAAGCTCTACAAGATGGCAATCATGCTTTTGCAACAGCTGTCATCCATTTCGAGTTTCGAGCCAAAAACTAAAAAGACTCAGCAGCCCGAAAATTCCAAAAAAATCGTAACTCAGTTCATAAAAATCTTACAAAAATTCTTACTTGCTCACGTAAACACTATCCACATAAAACATCTATATACGCCTTTGCCGCATTTTTTTCGCTGTTAGAAACCAAGAAAACAGAATTTTTCGTGTATATCCCAAAGTGATGCTGTGCCGTCCCCACATAAGTAGTTGTATACCACAAGCCTGTAGAAGTACAGACTTAATTTTTCAGCTCTCTACAAGCTTTAGTTCTCGAGTAATACCGAATATAGCTTTCCCTAATTAGGTGGTTCAGGCTAAAATTCAAATTTCTCGATAAGTAAAGCTTGTAGAGAGCTGAGAATTTATATTTGTACTTCTACAGGCTTGTAGTATACAACTACCTATGTGGGGACGGCACAGCATCACTCTGGCATATGCACGAAAATTTCTGTTTTCTTGGTTTCTAACAGAGAAAAAAATACGGCAAAGGCGTATATAGATGTTTTATGTGGATAGTGTTTACGTGAGCAAATAAGAATTTTTGTAGGATTTTTGTGAACTGAGTTACGATTTTTTTCCGAATTTTCGGGCTGCTAAGTCTTTTTAGTTTTTGGCTCGAAACTAGCGGTGGATGAGAGCTGTTGCAAATTAAAATAGCCGTCTTGTAGAGCTTGCTTTGCTCTATCGAATGGTACTTTGCAACCTATTTAGAAGTGAGAAGTGTATGACTTATTGCGGTTGAAATTCAAAACGGGCATTAATTTCCGGACAACCTAATATGCTATAGTGTATTACATACTTTTGGGACACCCTGTGTATAGATTTCTGGATGTGTCATAAAATTCAAGTTTTGTCCCTAGAAAAGGGAATAAGATCCATTTTTGAGTCTCCTAACAATCTGCTTGTGTAAGCGGAAATCTAATCAATGAACTCTGGGACGTGTGCTGACGACTTTCCTTCGCGAATATCGCCGTCGGAGTACACGCACTTGACCTCATCTGCACTCCACTACTGACTTAATCGCTTTGTGACCTTGTATCTCGCCTATCAACCACCGTATAAGCTTGCAATTAGGCTCATTTGAAAGAGCCAAAGTTCCACAATACGACGATATGCAATAGAGGTATTTTTAAGAAGTTTCGGAAAATTCCAACAGAGGTAAGTCTAAGAAGTTCCGGAAATTTTGAGCAACGGGCTCAAATTGGCCAGCATCAACGGTAGTTTTGGGGTTTCCAGATAAGACTAAGATGAGTTTCTTTTGTTACATTTTTATCTTTAGAGTTCGGAATCGACTATTTCCTTGTAGTTTTGATAGCGAAGTTCTATGACGATTATAGCCCAGCCCGCAGGCTCACAGAATAACTGCTAGCCGAGACACGAGCCTGCAAAGCGGTACAAGTCACTCAGACAGCGGATAGGACCCCTCCGCCGGAGAAATGGCAGGGCCGCGGGGTTTCCCCAGCGGTGGGTCTGCCACTCGTCCGCCGGAGCCCTCCCATTTCTGCTCCGGAGACCTCCCATTTCTGCTCCGGAGACCTCCCATTTTCTGCTCCGGATACCTCCCATTTTTGCTCCGGAGACCTCCCATTTTCTGCTCCGGAGACATCCCATTTTCTGCTCCGGAGCCCTGCCATTTTCTGCTCCGCAAGTCTGCCGCGGCATACTGTAATTAGCCCTAATCAAGCTCCAAACCCCAATTTTGTCTCTAAACCCCACCCAAATTAGCCGAATACGACCCCCCCCCCCCCGGGTAAGAGTTCAGCGCGACCCTCAACCCCGTTCTTTACCCCCTCCCTCTCACCCCTAGCGTTTGTGGTTAGAAGATAGAAGAATGAAGAAACAAGACATTTATTTCAAATTAACGACAAACAATCTCCTGAAAATTGCAAAACAAAACTTAGCGGCTACAAAACGGACAACACCGACAACAGTTGCCGGCAACCTATGGCCGTAACAACAGACACAAGACATAACATAAGACGTAGTAGTAGTATTGCTAATAAGAAGAACTTTATGCAGGAAAGAAGACGGAAACCGGTGAACACGAGATAGCAAAAGCACAAATCGACAATTTTGATTGCAGGTTTGCCATCATTTCTGCAAAACTAGAGTAGTTTTGCGAAAAAGATGGAACACAAACTTTTTGCATGATTTAGCATTAGATCCCACACGTGTGAGTATATTTGAAAACAACTCTACTCAGAGAAAAAGTCGAACATCTCTCGAAGAAAAATAACGAGCACTTGCCTCGTCCCATCTCTATCAAAACTTCTGCTGTGAAGTAGACCAAACGCGGAGAACAGTTTGAGAGTAAAATTTCCGAGAAATTTGAGATCCGATTCTTTGAACTCAGCCATACTCATGCCAACCTAAACACCAACAAATGGATACAAGGACAGAATGTGGAGGTTAAACATGCCTTATTCGTTTCCGGATTAAACTTCGGTAAGCGATGTCGGGGACATGGCACAAGCTTGAAGAGTTGTGGTAAAGAGTATAGAAAATTAAATACCTGAAGTACACAAAACTCGCAGAATCTGCAATAGAATCACAGTCTATGAGAACAATAACGAGCGATGGCCGTAAAGTACAGTCGAGTAGATTTAGCGGTAAATATAGTGTGCTTGCACAGAAGGTGAAATGCGGTGAAATTTGCGCGTGAACAAGTAGCCACGTCAGTACCGCGGGTATCTTGCGCGCGCAATTGGCCGACGTCACAGTCGAAACTATTTCTTCACGCGCCAATTTCACCGCATTTCACCTTTTGTGCAAGCACACTATATTTACCGCTAAATCTACTCGACTGTACCTGTGGATTAAGGAACAGTATCATGGTCTTTGTTATTGGGCAGGGATGACTCTAGCCGTCGTATCAATTCTTGCTAAATTTACCAAGAATTGATACGACGGCTAGAGTCATCCCTGCCCAATAACAAATTCTATCACTAACAAAAACTCGTGCTGGATACTAAAACTAGGAGTTAGTGAGAAGCAAAAAGGGAAATCTGGTATCACTTACTTTATTGAATTGATAGAGAGCCAATGTACACGTTAAGAAGGGTATCAGAAAGTAGAGTGACAGCAAATGGTCCCAATACTGTCCTTCTACACGCGTAACCTGAATGTGAAATTGATTTGATAATACGACCGATACCGATAGTCTATACGTTTACCATGAATCTTGAAAGATACGTAGCAGATTAGGTAATGAATGACGCCGACTCTGAGCGCAATACACACTTGAACAGGACACGTACTTAAATCTACACATGGCTGCGCAAAGCGCGCCCCATGACCCGGCGCCAAATTAGCCAGCGCGCATGGTTTACGATGCTGGAGCACGCTAGGTACTTTGAACTCTAAGATTTTATGCATAGAGTGAAGGCAATGTAACCGAGGATTCTTCGCATACGGTGGAATCAATGTAATCAGTGATTCTTTGCATATCTACATAGTTGATAAGCAAAGAATCATTGTACATTGCTTGATCATGGTGGTTCATGATTTCAAGTCACACTGATGTTTTTGTTGGCATGCATTCGCTTTTCATCGCACAGACATTAATTGTCAACATAAGAAAAACAGGAGCAGGGCTTTCTTGATCAAGAACCATCTCGTTCATGCCTTCAAATGGATTGCTTGTTGAAATGTTAAGTTAAATATGGGTCAATTTGTCCCCACCAAAACTTATAGGCCAAACTCTATCTGAAGAAAACGTAAATGCGGTTCCAGCAATCAGTTTCGAGATTTGCTGTTTAGCAATGATGGATGCCTTGCAAAGACCATGGGCGAAATTAGTTTGGAGTTACTGTCCACTAATGCTTCAGGTTCTTCACGTTTTGTTTAGAACACAACAGAGCATGCAATTTAACAAACTAAGTTGTCACTACTTACAAACTGTTGATATACTAAGTCAAGTGCAAGACCAAAGAAAAGCGCTTGACCGCCTCTATTCCCATGTTCCGGAAAAGCCCATACATGAGGAAGTGAGTGAATGACACGAGGATTTCTCAGTAAATCCTTTGTTTTTCGATCCATCGATCCGCGCACTGTTCTAAACTCAACGCGTTTATGCATACCTTATGATGCTTAACAAGTGCTTTTTCGCTTCAGTCACCAATCATCATATGACTGTGTCCGATGGCTTCAAGCCCATCCGTTCCTGCTCTTTGGAGGGTGCACATAGATGTGAAACAGCAATGCATTCATGAAAAACAGGCAAGCGTCGAGTCTGTTACGAAACAGACTTGATCCCTAGGTTTCAGTGAAAATTAAGAGCTCCTCTACAATGCCTTTTTCAAGCATTAATCAAATGAAAAGTTTTATCAGGATGGACTGAGGCATCAATACTTCTTTGGTTTCTAACGAAAAGAACTGGATAGAAGTTCTAAGATAGCTTTCAACAAATCAATCAACAAAGAAGTTCTGAGCTGGTTTCGTTAGAAGCCAACTTAGAACTCCTATCCACTAGTCTTCAATTGGACTTGCATCAAACGCTGGATAGGAGTTGTGAGAAAGTACATATCGTATGACTGGCACTATACGACACGTTTATGGGCAAAGACTCGGTCGTAAGGACAGAAATCAACAATACCTACAATACAGCTTTAGCCGCCTATGTCAGAGAACTTTCATGAATACTCTCTCTAGCTTCTTAATGAAGAAACTGTGGTAAATGCAGAAGGTGGACCTTTTTCAAATACGTAAACGAAGAGAAATCTTAGAAGAGACCCCTACTTCGCAAGTGTGAGCCTTCAATTACCATGAGAAAGCGCTGAGCATATATGGAATATCACCTTACGTTAGATTTGAGGTGTTAATATGTGGAAGCCCTTCAGGGAAGACAAGTGACAGCACTCATATAACCTATTTACGCGTAGAATAAAAGTCCACAATGTCTAGCGTGCCCCAACAGCGAAGATCCTGCGCGCCGGAGAAATTCGCACTGGGGCATGGGGCGCGCTCTGCGCAGCCATGTGTAGACTTAAGTACGTGTCTTGAACAGGCGATCCGCCGTGGAGCTCAAGCATGAACAAGTGCGAAACAAAAAAAGTAGACTCACTCGGATTATATACTTTTTGTTTCGAAAATCCAGAATTAATCACAAAAACCACTCCATCAATAGTCAATGATGTCTCAGCAAGTCGAAAAGAGCCAAGCACTAGAAGTGAATAAGTGCATCCGCACGAAAAATTGAAACCTAAACCTGAAAACGAGGAACTTACAACAACATAAAAGCCAACGCGACAAAGAGCAACGCGGAAAAAAAAGGTAAGAAACGCGGAGAAACAACAAAATCAAAAAAACAACGACTAAAATATGAAGAAAGAGCGTAAACAGAGGACTCATCACCGTGGAGTTAGACGTTTGCTTGCTACGCGCCAAATCGATATGCAGCCTGCTCCGGGGCCCTCCCATTTGTGCTCCGGGACCCTCTCATTTGTGCTCCGGAGCCCTGCCATTTTCTTCTCCGGAAGTGCCCCATTTTCTGCTCCGGGGCCCTCCCATTTGTGCTCCGGAGACCTCCCATTAGTGCTCCGGACCCCTCCGATCTTCTGCTCCGCGGCTCTTCTAAATCTGGCGGACTAGCGGCGGGCAAATTTCTCCGGCGCGGCTCTGCCAAATCTGGCGTACCTCCGGAGCAGAAATGGCGTACCTTTGCAGCAGGGCCGGAGAAGCGTCCCATTTGCCTGCCAGTGATGTCACCGCGACCTACAAGAAGGGACCGCCCATTTGCCCCGCTCTCATTGGTTAACTGGGTCCGGCGCGACTCTGGCAGATTCCGACTGTCAGGCGGAGGGGTCCGGTCGATTGTCTGAGCAGGGGTGAGATGAAGGTGAAGATTTGGGGCCGCATGCACTAACCTCCCCGCGGGGAGGGGATCGCAGCTTAAAAGAAAGCTTTATATTTCGAAACTCCAGATATCTGGATTTCACGTTGTGTACCTATCCTTAAGTATTCCTACTACCCTTTACTATGAACATGTTGAACAGGAGCGAGAAGCTGTACGAACCGCATTTTCCAGCTTTTGTATGATCCCTGATGATCCCCGGCGCTTTTCTTTAAAGTCATTTTTCTTACTCCGAAATTAACGAAAACCTTCCAAAGTCGTACTGAACATCTGACACAACAGTGCTAAGCATGTTGCTGATGAGAACAAATGAGTTTTTAAAAAGTCGAATTTTCCGGCAAACCTCAAATTTCGACCTGTGGATCATCGAAAATTTCATGACTTCAAAACATCATTTGTTCTTATCAGCAACATGCTTAGCACTGTCGGGTTGGATAATCTGAACAACTTCGGAGGTTTTTCGTTAACTTCGGAGGAAGAAAAATGACTTTAAAGAAAAGCGCCGGGGATCATTAGGGATCATACAAAAGCTGGAAAATGCGGTTCGTACAGCTTCTCGCTCCTGTTCAACATGTTCATAGTGAAGGGTAGTAGGAATACTTACGGATAGGTACACAACGTGAAATCCAGGTATCTGGAGTTTTGAAATATAAAGCTTCCTTTTAAGCTGCGACCCCCTCCCCGCGGGGAGGTTAGTGCATGCGGCCCTTGTGCACGTACTAGAAGAGCCATTCTCGGCAAAGGAACTCATCAGCACACATCCGAGCATTCATTTCTAAAGCCTTTTATTTGACTGTGCTGAATCGCTTTTCTTGTGGACAAACGCGCCTATATAAAGCGTATGAAAAGTTACTGTCAAGAAAATACGAAAAAAACATCAAGCTTGTGTTTTTTTAGAAGTAGCATTGACTTAACCATAGTTCTTGATCTGCTCTACAGAACAGTACGCCTACCTGTTCAAAAAACTTGTGTTTCCGCCTTAAAAAAGAACTCGAAAGAAAATTCTCGCGTTCGACGAATTGTTGTCTGCGGCGTTGTGTCGCGGCCATTTTCGAGCTTTTTTCAGAAAAAAAGATTTTTGGTATTGGAAAATGGATTTTCCGGAAAGCAACATGCTGGAGCTGTAGATCGTGAAAAGCTCTATCACCCCGTACATTTAGTCCATTTTTTTCAACATTTTCCTTTCGAAAACGAGCGTGTGAGTAGGAGCTCTCCTTGTCCGCAGCTTTTTGGCGGTCACATTTTTATTACGACACTAGTTGACTTACCCGGCTCCGCCCGGCCTTGTCATTATTATATTCGTAATCAGCATGCTCGATTACCCCCCCCCCTGTACCAACTCCCAGCCCCGTAGCTCAAATTTTGCAAAAAATCGATAAAATCGATATCGATCGATGAAGAAAAGTAGCCTACGACACCTGCCGGGGCCCGAAGTGTATGTGTGCCGAGTTTGGTCCGGATCGGTTCAGAAATAGAATTTTCTATTCGGAACATACGTACAGACATACAGACAGACATACGACAGACAGACAAACAGACATTCAGCTTTATATATAAGATGATCATCAAAGACAGAACATCTTTTATCAAGTGGCCCAACATTCGGAGGAGGTGTATGCAGGATCCCCCACAATGGTCGGCCGCCTCATCGTGGCGTGGGGGTGACACTGGGTGTCGAACTGCGATGCACAGCCGAGTGTATACTCTGGCAGGGCCTCCCAAGCTGTGAAGGAGTTCGACGTTTCCGGTTTCGGCCGGATGCCTAGCTAAGAGCCGGCCAGGCCAGATCCGCCGCCGTCTGGTTTTCAGGTCGCTAGGCGGTTCTCCCCGCTCCAAGCCCGGGGTCAGCGATCGCCCCGTGGAAATCAAGAGTTGGCCTAGTAAGTCTGCTCTTGTAGGAGAAAAAAATTTCATTACTCTACCAGTTAGAAGAATAGAAAGAAACCCTGTACATCGGATCCCGCCTACGCCGCCGGGTGGTAGCAAGACTGATGTCAGGGTCCTCAGGGCGCCTTTTGGATTGGACAAAAACGACACGTCTGCCCGGACGACACGCCACGGAGACTGCCTCATGCTCTGCACCTACAACGCCAGGACAGTCTCCACAAACGCCGACCTCCACGCTCTTCTCGACGCTGCAGAGCACATCAAGTACCACATCATCGCTCTGCAGGAAACGAAGTCCAGGAAGAAGGACGTGCGACAGATGAATGATGGAACACTCATCATTCGTGGTGAGAAGGTTCCATCACGAAACGTGGGAGGTGTTGGCTTTGTCGTCCACCCATCTATCGTCCATCTTGTCGATTCGCACGAGATCCTATCACCCCGACTAGCCATCCTACGACTACGCCCTCCACGTCAGAAGACCATCAGCATCATCAACTGCTACTCTCCAACATCAGCAGCTGACGACTCAGAACTAGATGCTTTCTACGAAGACGTGGAGGAGGTCGTCCGCAACGAAAAGTCCTTCTACAAGTATGTTGTGGGCGACTTCAATGCGAAAATCGGGATGCCACTAGAAAAGGAATATAGGATCGGGAAGTTTGGATATGGGCTCCGGAACGAAAACGGCAACCGTCTTGTTGGGCTTCTCTCCGCCGCACGACTTTTCCATGGAAATTCCATCTTCATGAAGAAAGAACATCGCCGGTGGACATGGGAATCGCCCAACGGAACGACTCACGCGGAGATCGACCACATTCTCGCCAACCGAAGGTGGAGCTTGCTCGATGTCTCAGTAGTTCCATCCTTCTGCAGTGGCTCCGATCACCGCCTCCTTCGAGCGAAGATACGACTCAGCCGAAGGCTGGAAAAGAAAGTCTGTCACAGTGCCGCGAGAAGGAAGGAAGTTGTTTACGACGGTAACAGGCTGGAGGAGCTCATATCAAGATGTGACTGGCCCATCGAGGAGGACCCAACGTACGACTACGACCGGCTTCTGAAAGGATTGCGAGCCTGCGGAGAATGTGCCTCAGTGACTTCTGAGAAGAACTTGGAACGTATTTCGAAGACCACCAAGGAGTTGCTCGAAAGAAGAAGATTTCTGAGGCAGGATCCGAATGCAACCCATCTCGAGCGACTGATAGCCAACGCCAGTTGCAGAACTGCTTTGCAGGAGGATCTCAGGAAGTACAGGCAAGCCAAGATACTGGAAGCAGCCGAAGAAAGACGAAGTCTTAAGAAATGCCGAAGGGACCTCTGTGAATATCACGTACCGCTGGCTGCACTATTGAACGAAGACGGGACTCCGACTTCTTCCCGATACAAGATGGAATCTATCGCGAAGAACTTCTATACCAACCTCTTCCGCTCATCAACACACGTGCCGATGCCCGTTGTTCCCACTGGAGAAGTACCACCACGAATTCTACCTGCTGAAGTGCGCACGGCGATTCAGACCATGAAGACATCCACGGCTCCAGGACCAGACCATCTTCCCGTCGAATTTCTGCGAGCCGGAGGACAACGTCTACACGAGATTCTCGCGTCGCACCTGACATCTTACCTTCAGAAGGAGAGGATTCCCGACCAGTGGAGAACGTCAAGAACCGTCCTTCTTTTCAAGAAGGGTGAACGGGAAGATCTTCGAAATTACCGTCCAATATGCCTGCTGAGTGTGCTGTACAAGCTCTTCACGAAGATTATCCTCGCACGCATATCTAGGACACTGGATGAAGCCCAACCCCAAGAACAAGCTGGATTTCGCAAAGGATTCAGCTGCATGGACCACATCCAGACGGTTTCGAGGGTCATAGAAGTCTGCCGGGAGTACCGACTGCCTCTCGTCCTAACCTTCGTCGACTACGAGAAAGCCTTTGACAGCGTCGAAACCAACGCCATCCTGTCTGCGCTAGTCGATCAAGGAGTGGAACCAGCTTACGTGAGGACATTAGCCGACTGCTACAAGGACTGTACAACAACGATGCAGCTATTCCATCGCCCCCTAACCATTCCAATTGGGAAGGAGGTTCGACAAGGCGACACTATTTCGCCGAAGCTGTTCACCGCGGCCTTGCAGTGGGTGATGAAGTCACTAGACTGGGAAGAGAGAGGCATACGAGTTGATGGGAGATTCCTATCCAACCTTCGTTTTGCGGATGACATCGTCCTTTTCTCGAGCAGTATCACTGAAGCAGAGGCGATGCTGAAGGAACTAAACGAAGTAGGGAAGAAGATCGGACTGCGAATAAATCGGAAGAAGACTCAGTTCATGAAGAACGCCCTTTGCGAAGATGTAGAAATGGAATTGGAAGGCACCCCTATCATGGAGACGTCTTCTTACGTGTATCTCGGACGTTCGATGAACATGGAGAACGACTTAAGGGAAGAACTCAACAGGAGAAGAAGAGCAGCCTGGGCCGCCTTCGGGCCTCTGAAGGAAGCCACCGACCAACTGACGGACCCGGAGCTTCGTGCCCACCTGTTCGACTCAACCGTTCTCCCAGCGCTCTGCTACGCAGCTGAGACTTGGGCCGACACCGTAGCCACGTCGAAAGCTTTAAGGACCACCCACAGAGCGCTCGAGCGCAGTCTTCTGAAGATGACCCGACACAAGCAACATCTAGTCGGACTTCGCAGCACGGATATGAGAAGAATGTCCCGTCTTCGTGACCCAGCGGAATACGTTGCGAAAGCGAAACACCGATGGGCCGGTCACATAATGAGAAGAACGGACGATAGATGGACACTAAGAACATCTGAGTGGATTCCTCGCGAAGCCAAACGTCCTCGAGGAAGACCACCGACGAGATGGGCAGACGTGTTCGTGGAACGGATGGACCAGCTGAGAAATCAGCTGGATACGATTCTTGCCCCTGGAACTCGTGGACGCAGCCACCGACGACGACCAAGAAGATCGTGGATGTCCGAAGCGAGGGACAGGGATCAATGGCGACTTCTGTACTGGGGCCCGCACGTCACGTGAGGACGGGCCATCTAAGTAAGTAAGTAAGTAAGTATGCAGGATTTCTTTGAAGTGGGTAATGGGTAGTATGTTTGAGCCTAATGGTGCAATCAGAATCAAGCGTGTGATGCGTCGCAACGGGGTCGTAAAGGAGATACCTACAGTGGGGGAGGATCGTAAGAGTACTTTGAATGAAAAAAAAATGCGGACTTACAAGAAACACGAGTTGTGAATGTTACCGTTCTCTATAAATTTATAGAAGTTGTGACTGAAGAAGTGAGCAGATGGGGTTGAACCTGTTGTCCTCAATTACAAAATTCAAAAACATTTTGAAAGGCTCGAACACTCTTAGGGCCGCATGCATTAACATCCTCGCTAGGAAGGGATCGCAGCCTGAAAGAAAGCTTCATATCCTGAAGCTCCGAACTTCTGGATTTCACGTAACTATCAGTAAGTACTCCCACCATCCTCCACTATGAACATGCTGAGCAGAAGCGAGAAGCTATACAAGTCGCATTTTCCAGCTTTTTGTATGATCCCCTGGTGACTCAACGACCGTCATCTCTTCAAAGTCATTTTTCTTTCTTCAAAATAATGCAAACATTTCAAAGTTGTATTGCTTATCTAATCCAACGGTGCTAAGCATATTGCTGATAAGACCAAATGATGTTTTGAAGTCATGAAATTTCCGATGAAACACAGGTCAAAAGTTGGGGTTTATCGGAAATTTCAATATTTCAGAAATTCATTTGTTCTCATTAACAGTATGCTTAGCACTGTTGGGTTAGATAAGCAATACAACTTTGGAATGTTTTCATTAATTTTGAAAAAAGAGAAATGACTTCAAAGAATGAACGATTGTCCCCCGGCAATCATTAGGGGATCATACAAGAACCTGTAAAATGCAGTTTGTACAGCTTTTCGCTCCTTTTCAATATGTTCATGGTAAAGGATTGTAAGAGTACTTACGGATAGGTAGAAAACGTGAAATCCAGATATCTGAAGCTTCAGGATATGAAGCTTTTCTTTTAAGCTGCGATCCCCTCCCCCAGCGGGGATGTTAATGCATGCGGCCCTTAGAGGAACGTAAGTATGATATGACAGAAATGCTGAACAATATCAATTGGCGTAGAAGTTCTAATTTTAGAGCCCCTCTGAAACCTCACACAGTCGACAAAGCGCATCTCTCCCAATGAGAACATCAACAGTTCAAGCCTTCGAATGTTTTTCGTATGCCTATACGATTCAGCGGCACTCTAGAGATTTCCAACAACATTCGTGCAAGATTGTTTTGCAGCTTGTGGATTTTTCTATAATTTTACGTATGGCAACAAACGAAATAAGGGTTCACACCCGAGTCCCATCTAAATCTTTTTGGAGCTACGGGAGCTTTGCGTTGCAATTTTGCTGCATTTCGACGCCCTTTTACTTTTCATACTGAAAATTTTGGGCCGCTTTGTGGCTTCTCCATTGAGTTACACAATTTCAAGCTCAAGAATCCCATTTTTGGTTTCGGTTTTGTTTTATTTTGCTAGAGCCGCAAATAAATTAGTTCAAGCTAACTGATCCTGATTGCAACTTTTTTCTCCGATTTCTGGGCGCTGTATATGTATGTATACAGCATTGACTCACTGAATAGGGTAGGACACAAAGTCAAAATCGGCTTTCCAAAGTAAAATCAATAGTTATGGTTTTTCCAGCGCTCAAATGGAGAAGTGCTGAGTATGAGTATATCATACATAAGTCTTTTCGTGTATAGGTGCTCTGATATGCAACGCTGGGTCATTTGCGCAATATTGGACGAATTTGTTGCAGTGGCGCGTTTGTTTTTTTGAGCCGAAAAAACGCTCATAATTCAGCGTCTAAAGAAGTTTGGCAAATAACAAAGACAGTTTTGAAATCAGTGTTTGGTGCTCTCTAGACTGGTATATATTTCATGTGAAAATCCAATTTCGACTCTGGGTCTTTCGCTTGTAAGTAGCCCTCAGTGGCGTCCGTTACAGTCGTGCGGACTACCAATACCACGGTGGAATGAAGGTCGTGACTCTCACTGGCGGCGTGGCAGGAGTTCCCAAAGCCTAGCCGCTTTTCCTCGCAGGGGTACTTGGCACCTCCAGAAATCCCTTGAAGGACATCACACCTTCTCGGGGGCCAAAGGGCGGCTCCGCCCATCGCTCCTCCCTCTAGATGCCCTCATTCTAAATTGCGTACACGCACTGTAAGACATGCTTCATTGTATATGAGGATAATAGAACTGAAACCGAAAAACAAAAAAATTTCTAGGTTTTAAAAGGCTTAGAATCCATGAACAACTGCAGCTGAATTTCAGCATTTCGAATAATGTTTTACTCAAGTTTTCGGATAGAATGACGCTTTGTTGAAAACTTTTAAGTGTTCGCGCTCGCATCAATATAATATAGGCAGAAGTAATCTTCCAATCACGGTATATAACAGAGAAGTTAGTTTATTTTACGCAAGTTCTATAATCATCTAACATAAGAGTATAGCAAATTACCATTTCAAAATTCAGTGTCGTATTTGGAGCCCTTAGTCAACTTTTCGATCACGCGACGAAGGCTGGTATTCTAGTACATCGATTGTAGGAAATACTACACTCAAAAATTCCTTTATGATAATTTAATTGAGTAATTGGAATGAAAATCTCATTCGAATATGTGATGGCAGACGATAAAAAAGTATGTGTTCAGATATGCTATCTGTTGGGGAAGTCGTCGTTAACTCGCTTGTTCGGAAACTTTGACATAATTCTTTTGAAATAGGTCCTTCTATTGTTGAGAAGGTGAGTTAACTCCTGATATATTCAATCAGATGACCACTAATGTACAATTGATCGACTAGGTCCTCTAATATTTCGAATGACCGGATTTCCCATTCGAAGAATTCTCTGCTATTTCTTTCTTTTTGAAGTAATGTTCATACGCTCTTTTTATTAAAGGAATGGCATAGCAGAAGTTTCTAAGCCGCCTCACTCAAAAAGATAACTATGTTTCGTTTTCCCTCCATTTTTTCTCTTATTACCCCTTAATACCTGAGTTTATGTTCTCGCTGCTTGCACGCCTCACAATGAGACCAGTAAATGGGAGGAGCAATGGGCGGATCCTGAACTCTGAGGTACGGAGGTGCTAAAACCCTCCTGGGTGCGAATGCTGGTGCGAAGTTTGTGCTAGGAAAGGTGCTAGGAACTCCTGCACGCCCTCCACTCTCACTTCAGATTGTTCCCCCAGTTTGTACCTAAACAAGGTCTGAACGCCGCAAGCTAGAGAAGGCGTTTGGCCGTATAGACTGACGAGTACGAAACTACGATTCCTTCCAGGTCTCCGAGGAAGAGATAGTTTTCGAAACGTTAGGCAATAAAGGTCCACCTTGTAAACCTGTCTGGCACAATATTTTAGAACGTCTCTACATCATGCATTCTTGAATTTTAGAAACTAATATTGTATTCGTAATCACATGCTCGGTTATCCACCTATGCCAACTTCCAGGCCCACAGGCCAAACTTTACAAAACGATGAAAAGCGATAAAATCGATGCCGAAAAGTAGCCTATGACACTTTCCCCGCCTCGAGGTTTATGTGTGACAAGTTTGGTCCGAATCGGTTAAGAAATAAAATTTTCTATCGGAACATACGTACACGCAAACATACAGACATACAGAAAAACAGACATACAAACAGACATACAGCTTTATATAAAAGATGGAGCATGCTAAGCCAAATCTTGCCCTTAGAGGGGAGTCACATTGCATTGCGTTATTGATTTCTATGCTAACAAAATCACTTGAGAATTGTACTCCGATGAACATCATGTGGCACGAATTTCCAGCAAGCAATACACATGTTTTCAAAAAAGTATAATACGTTTTTTGCTTGTGGATGTCATTGAAACTAAAGAGAAGTATTCCCTCTTTGCTTTGATGTTCTTGAGGTAGGAAAACGCAGACTGAAAAGAGCTCTAAAACCAGCGCCTAACAAAGAAAAGTAGAAAAAAGGAGCTTTGGAATCGGAATTCTACTACCAGTAAGGACAGTACTCATAGCTGCGATAGGGGGACCAATGGATGTTACCCAGGGCCCGGCAAGAGTCGGTTGCTGGGATTTTTGAAAACGAAGTCTCCCCTGACTTTCGGAATTTTACGAAGTCAACTCTGACCTACCTGCGCAAGAGAAGATGAAAACAAGAAGGATTTACTATTCTAAAAACATGTGAGATAAGCGTGAAAATCCAGATTAAAAATGAATACTACGCATGCACAAGCGTTTGGCATTGGAGCGCGGTATTTAACAAAGGAATTCATGACGAGTTTGAGGCAAAAAAAACAAAGGAGGCGATGATATGAAAATGTCTTCATGCTCAGGGATAGATTCTTGACCGGGAAACCCCTCCATGGTAGAAAAATCTAAAACTTATGTGAAGTGACAGAAATATATGCTCCAGACGATTTCAGATCGTCTGGTGGTCTCAGATTTGAAGAAGAACTAATTTTGGAAAAGGTAATGCTTCACATAAGTTTTCAAATATTTTTGCATAATTCTTTTGCAAAAAAATTGCTATTTATACAGCTCAATTTTGTTGTCATATGCTTTTGTCTGCGCTGTAAACAAGCAATTTGCTTATTCTAGCATTGCTTTCAAATCGCGCGTACTTTTCGCCGTACACGATAGAGCATGTCAATCGTGTGATAACCTGTCCGAAAAGCTTGTGTTCGACTAATGGCGCTTATTCTTTGCTCGGCCTCGTTCGTGAAAAAGATATCTCCTTCGCTTTTTGCTCCAAAAACGACGTCCAGCCTGCTTCCAGACGATCTGTGCCGGGACCTGATGTTACCCTCTCTCGTTTGAGCTCGGACGACCTCCTCCGCCTAGGCTGAGTTGGGAAGATATTTGAGAGTGAATCTTGATCAAAAAGCATTTAGCACCTCAGTGTGAAAGACACCGGCCACATATTAGGTTGATCCGAAAGTTTTGTCAGTTTTTTCAATCCATCAGCAAACACGCTAGAATGAAGATAAATAAACGCTTCAAAATGTGTCCAATGCAAAATTTCTTCCTCTTTTCAGTTGTTGAACTCCCATTGTGTTGTTGCGAGAGTGACGAGATATTCGCTAGAAATTGCAACCATCCGTTTTTACCATGTCCAACTTTCGCTAATTTTCAAAATGTTTGTATGAGACTTTCGGAGGAGCCGTGATAACCGGCAGATAGGGCAAACCTTTTGTCAACTTAGCATTTTTTTCCTTTTTTCATCTGCTTTTTCAGATTTCTGCTATATAATTTTCTGAAAGTCATGTGTTTTGGAAAAATCGCATAACCTGTCATTGCAAAAAACACTGCAAAACCTACAGAAACTGAGGTTTTGACCCACGATTATTACTACCGCTACCACTACAAAGTAATTGAGCGATTTTCCCTTCAAATTATGAAGATTTTGAAACATAGGTTACGTCAGTGCGCACTCCTGAAATTGAGAAATACTATATTTTCCCCACAAGTTTCGTCTGTCTCGGCAAAAAAAGACAAGCGTTAGAAAGAGGAGAAAAATCTGCATCGAATGGTGATTGAAATGTTTGACATTTTATGTTCTACGAGGTTAAAATATGCTGGATGTAAAATTTGGTCACTTCAAGAAATAAATCGTAGGAATTCTGAAAGACAAGCCGTGGGGCTACAAAAAATAGCTTCTGTTGGCAAATAGTTTGCCCTATCTGCTGGTTATCAGGGCTCCTCTGAAAGTCTCATACAAAAATTTTAAAAATTAGAGAAAGTTGGATATGGTAAAAACGAATGGTTGCAATTTCTGGCGAATATCTTGTCACTCTCGCAACGAAACACAATAGGAGTTTAACAGCTGGAAAGAGGAAGAAATTCTGCATCGGATTCTTTTTGAAGTCTTAGTGTTCTTCATTCTAGCGTGCTTGCCGATGGATCGAAAAAACTGACAAAACTTTGGGACCAACCCAATATTCCGTAAAAAATAGTATTTCTTTCAATTATTAGGGTGTCCCATAATTTTTTACCGTTTTTACTACAACCATCGTCTCTTTGTATTTTTCCTTCAATTTTTGTAGCTTGAGTAACCATTCGACAGAGCAAAGCAAGCTCTACAAGATAGCTATGAAGAATCGCTTAGATCATATTTCTTTGAAATGAAATCTGATAGCAGTCGAAAACTGGCATTTACTTCGAAAATCGTAACTCTGCCCCAGAATGTCCTAAAAATTTAATCTAGCGTATGCTTGACACATCGCTCATGCAACTGTACTATTTCCGTATCTTTCCCTTAGTTAGAAATAAAGAAAAAATGATTGGGGTAAAATGGTAAACTCAGCCCCTAGATATCCTGAGCTCCTCCCATGCACGTGATCATATAGCTCATACATGTTGAAGTACGACCATTTATTCATGAACTTTGAGGTGCCCCAGTTCTCGAGAAATGCTGATGTTTAGTGTAAAAACGGTGAATGGGGCACCCTAATACAATAGGAGTTACAAAAGCAAAGGCAAGAAAAAAAAACAGCTAATGTAAGTCTATTTCCAAGTTGTCGATGCTCATGAAAACCCAAAAAAAGTTTTGCTAAAGACTGAAAAAAAGCTCAGTATGATATGCAGTGATTACCGCAGATAGTAATGAATACGTCAGTAAGATTATGTTTTTATAAAGTAGAAGAAGAACCAAATGCATTCTTTGTCAGCCGAAGCGAAACAGTAGATATATCGGTCACTTAAATCCCTCAAAACTTATTGCTAAGAAGGGTTAGAAAGAAGACAACGATCTACTTCGATTCTCCATAATCTCAGCTTTCGAGTGGAAGTTTGGGGCTTTTCGCTTCCCGGCTTCAGAAAATCCTTGCTTTGGTGACGCATAAAAGCCAATGCATTGAAGGGTCGGGGTGGAGCAATCTAATTGTAAAATTATGTCCATTTATACAGCACATTCCTGACCTAACTACCGCTAGTTATCTATTTATAATATATTACAGAGCAAGTCTTCATCGAAGTGGACCGTCGACTTTATCGTAGCTTCCATCTTCATTGCGGTAATAGGGTAGAAAGTGAGCACACTAAATCAGTTGATATATTGATCAGTCGATCGCTCATATGCCGGCCTAACATGCCTAGGAAAGAATCGACGGTTCGATTCTTCATGACCTCAGCCTTTGTATGGTATGCAGCTTTTCAGGGCATTTCGCTTTCAGGGCTGCTTTCACCTTACAAGAATGGTAGCCAGGATCTTTAGGGGGCCCGCTCCCTCTACGGCACCTATGGTTGTACTACAATAATCATAGCTTTTCTCTGACATTCTGAGGTTCGTTTTCATGATGGGATGAATGTGGAGATTTAATTTGGTATTGGGATACAACTAAGTTTTTACCGTTTAGCGAATGACAATAAAATTCCGATCTGCCTTTTTGAATTTGATTAAAAAACTGCATTTTCTTACATTCACGCACAATGTAGGGGGGTAACGCACTTCTTTGCACTTTTTTTTCAGAAATAAATTTCGTTCAAACAATAACACGCTCGAATCTCATTAGGTTGGCCTCTCCACGGACACCAAATAGAGGCTCCAAATACTTGGAAAAAAAGTTGCCTGCAGCATTTAAGGAGCCGCGAAAGCGATCAAAATCATTATCTAGCCAACATAATAATTTTGGCAAATTCTCAATTTGCATTATCAAAGACCAAACATCCGAACTGACTTCGTAATACTGCTGATAATATCGGAGATGAAAGGGAAGGATGAGAGAATCAAGAAAATGAGGGGATATGGAAGTTGGAATGCCTTAGGAAATTGTGTACTCGCTGTAACCTATGCCCGCGAAGGATGCCAAGGGGCAAGCCCTTCTTTTCCTCCTCATATGTACCAGAGAGGTTCTGCCAAATTTTCTAGAGTTATAGGCAAAGAAAGGTAACAAAATTCGTGTACAACCCAATATTTGTGCAAGAAGTACATTTTTTCAGATGCGCTTTCAGTCTAAGCGCTTGAGATTTGCTGAGAATGAAGGCTACGCATTTTCGTCTACTCTCATATTTGTTTTGCTATTTGTACAACAAGGGCAATACATGTGTAGCTGCCCTTGGTGCCTTGTTGCCGATACAACAAGGCACCAAGGGCGGCTAACCTTTGATTTGACTGGATTGGCGGGTGGAAGGCGGGACTTTGCGACCTGATTGAGGCAGCTCGCGCCCGCGACGAAGTCGGCTCTCTCTCGCGCTCATGCTCTCTGATCATTCTCTAGCCTTAACTAGGTCACGAAGCCCCGCCATTTAGCAGCCAATTCGATTGAGTTTAAGGGTACACATGTATTGCCTCAAAATGCGCTTTGCTGATCCGTCTCTAATAGAAATTACTAAAACAATTGAAGTATGTCTTAAGCCTATTTATTAAGTTGGTGCAAAAGTTACGTTCACCATAAATCACGACATCTTGCTCACCCAACGGTTTTCAAATAAGTCAATTTGGTAAAAAGAGGAAATCACAGTCTTTGTAATTTTGCTTTTGCTTCTTTGGGGTAGGATAAGTCTTGAGATAAGAGCGGGAGAACATAGGCTACTAAAAAAACTGAAAATTGCGAAAAATTTGGAGCAAGAACGAGGGACGTCTTTTAAACGCTTTTTCAATTCTGATGTCGTGCTAACTGGACAATTGTAAAAAGTCATGTCAAAGTCAAGTTCTCATTCTGCGATACCTTCGCATAGTGAATGACAGGTTACTGCCATACAAGAGTAAATTTTTTATTGTGTAGGTCTCCTGGAGATCTCAGGGGGAGACATCTCATTTTCAAAGTCGTTTAACTTCCTGAAATCTCGAAAACGCTGTAAAATTGTATTGAGGATATACTTCGGCACTGCTAAGCACGTTTTCGACTTGAGAACTAGAATGTAAAGATTGTGAATTTTTCGATAATCCTCTCGCGAGCAGTAGTTCATCGAGAATTTCGATATGTTGAGATTTTACTTATTTCTACTAAAACAAGTTTAACAGTCCCATTTAATTTTACAACGGTTTCATTTAGTTTATAGGAATGACTTTGAAAATGGGAGGTGATCCTCTAGGAAAACTCTGAAAATGAGAGCTGATCCTCCTGTTATCCACTGGGGATCGATCCTGAAAATCTGTTCTTGTGTAACAGTATCCTGGCAGCAATTATGCGCAGGTATGAGGGTATAGTCGATCGAGATATTCGAGATCGCCGAAATTTGCGCTCCTCCATTTTTAGTGTATCTTAGGGCCGCATGCATTAACATCCCCTCCGGGAAAGGGATCGCAGCTTACAAAAAAGCTTCATATTCTGAAGCTCCAAACCTCTGGATTTCACGCTGTCTACCCATCCGTAAGCATTTCTATCATCCTTCACTCTGAACATATTGAACAGGAGCGGGAAGCGTACAGGCCGTATTTTCCAGCACTTTGTATGATCCTCTGATGATCCCCAGCTGCCGACCGCCTACATATTCTTCAAGGTCATTTTTCATTTTTCGAAGTCAATAAAAACGTTCCAAAGTTGTGCTGTTCATCTAAACCAACAGCGCTAATCATGTTCCTGGTAAGAACAAATGATTATTGGAATCATGAAATACGTGATGAACCACAAGTCGAAAGTTAGGGTTTCTCGAAAGTTTCGACTTTTCAAAAACTTATCTGTTCTTATCAGCAACATGTTTAGCACTGTTGTGTTAGATGTTCAGTAAACTTTGGAAGGTTTTCGTTAACTTGAAAAAAGAAAAGTGGCGTTAAAGAAAAGACGGCCGGCTGCGGGGCTCAGACAGTCGAAGGGATACCTCCGGCGGGCAAATGGCACGAGTCTGCCACTTTGCGCGCCGAAGAGCTACGGAACTCTCCCATTTCACCCATTTTGTGCTCCGGGGCTCTCCCAAATCTGGCGCACCTCCGGAGCAGAGATTTGCGAGTGACACACAGTGACGTCACAAGCAGGCAAATGGGACCCATCTCTGGGACCCGCGCCATTTGCCCGCCGGAGGTATCCCTTCGACTGTCTGACAGGATCATCAGGGATCATACAAAATGCTCGAAAATGCGGCTTGTCCAGCTTCTCTTTCCTGTTCAATATGTTCACAAAGGAAGGTAAGAATACTTACACATAGGTATATAGTGTGAAATCCAGGTATCTGGCTTCAAGATATGAAGCTTTCTTTCCAAGCTGCGATCTCCTGCCCAAAGGGATGTTAATGCATGCGGCCCTAAGGTTCACTAATTTGTTTCGGAATTCTTATTAGAGACTTTTGGAAAAGCTTTAATAATCAACGAAAAAGGCAAATCTTCTGCAAATCAGTGGATATTTAGTAATTCTCTGACTTGGATTTTAGAATTTCTGAGATAAATTTATTTGAAGTGATCGAATTTTTATACTCAATCTATTCTAATCTCGTGCAACAAAAAATGGATAACATTTCAGATACCATACGATGCAACTTTTTTCCCTCATTCTGATGACGTCTTTTTTTTATGTGTGCGAAATTTTAAGGAAATTCATCGTGTTTCTTAACTCGAGTGAGTAATATTTACCTAAATTTTAGAATCTCAGTGTTCTGAAACAATAAATGCTTATCAGCTTTGTAAGATGAGTAACAGCTAATCTATTAGGTTGTCCCGAAAATTTTGTCCGTTTTTTTCATCGCTCGCTAGAACCCACTGAAAACCAATCCATGGACGACTTAGGTACCATTTGATTCAGATATTTATCCTCTTTCTTACAGCTATGTTTGCTCTCTGATCTACCCTATCGCCATGGCTTTTTGAGCAGCTTAGCAGTAACGCCAAACTTTTCCTGAATTTTAAATTTTTTTATTCTAATGTTTTCAAAGAGCGTTGATAATCAGTATGTAGAGCAAGTCTTTGGCTACATTGTGTTCGTTTTAGATTACATAAGCGACGCTTATCAAATCCGGTATAATTATTTATATAATAAAAACCGCGCCTTTTTGATTACGTTTACCACGCAGAAGTACCGAAAATTCCAAAATGCTGCTTTTTCAAAGCAAACCAAACTTGGTTATGCTGAATAAATCATGTTTAATAAGAATAATGATCAATTCGCAGAAACTTCAATTGCTTTCGCGTATTTGCGGCAGTTGCGTATTTCATGAGTTAGCCAAAAATCGAGGCCTCCGAAGAAACAGTTTTTTAAAGCTAAAAGCAGCAGATTAGGAGGATATAAAAATACTATCTTTTAGTCCAAGTATTGCTCTATTTGATCTATACCTAAACCTTTCCGAAACTTTGGAATGAAATTTTGAAAAATTAGCCTAACTTTGACCAGATAAATTTGACGTGTGAAAAATTTTAGCAATTATCAAAAAAAGCATACGAAATTACGGTTGGAAAATGTATAATCAAAAAAGAGAAGGAAAAGCTGCATCGAATGCATGTTGAAGCTTGTTCAGATCTTTATCAGGGCCCTGCGAGGGTGGCGATTTCACAAGCTGGATATCGTTTTTGGCTCGAAAAAGCAAAGGGGAAGTCGTATTTTGGGGTCCGGGGCTGAGCCCCGGACGCAATATACGACTTCCTCTTTGTTTATCGATAAACAATGCACATATCATTCTTTATTCATCATTCCTTGTTGATGCTACTGTCCCATGAACTTAGATTCCAGCAATGTGAAGATTCTGTGCTCCGATCGCTAACCTGCCCGCAGGCGGGAATTCAAATCGCAATTCTTGTAAGAGGAAAATAACAAAATAGGCTCGTTTTCAATGCACAAGTAACGATATAGCACCAAATTTGCTGTGTGGTTGGAGGACCATGAGCACAAAAAAAGTATGAAGAATTATGAGAAACTTATGTGAATTTAAAAAATGGTAAATGTTTTTCGAAATTAGGTGGCTCCCGCACCACCTGGGAGCCACCTGGGGTGGCTCCCTGCTTCCCTTCACATAATTTTTTGAATTTCTTTACATAATTGTGCTTTAGGACAAGAGTGTTACTACATATACAAATGCGCTTCTCAAACTATTGTCTCTACTCTCTGCTACGACCTTGGAACTTGTTACAGAAGAACGTAGTGGGGCGGAAAGCTCCGCTCCAATTGCATAACTATGCACCATGTACAGGATTTGAAAATCTTCAATTTCGTTTGCTATATTCGCAGCCTATCTTGTTTCTGTGTTTTTTTATTGCAGCTGTTTTGTTAATCACAGGCAATATATTTCCACTTTTCTTTTAGGAATCGATGAGGACGTACAGTATTTGGCCAACGTCCACCGGCCGAAAAATAAGATGCTCCAAATAAACAGAGTCTAAACCTTGTTGCAACCTTGGACGTTGGCCAAATACTGTACGTCATCGATGAGGCTTGATGATGATCGAAGCCTAAGGCTCAGGAAGGCTTCAGATAGGCATCAAGCTGCGTAGCAGAGAGAGATTTGGAAAGATGTGTATGGATTGAAGTGTCAATTCTGAAGATGTTTTACTCATGAGCTAATTCGCCAATGCGCAAAGCTGGAAGACCTCATTGGTTTTGAGGCAATTCTGCAGTGCCTAATCTGAAATTGACTTTTTGCAGCTTGAAGGGTGACGAAGAGCAATGAATGGTCTGAAACGTGATGTTTGAATGAGGAAAACGCACTATTTGAAGGAAAGAAAGGGCGCGCTCTTTACCCAAAGGATTAGGTAAGTTTGTTTATTGTGTTAGTGAAGATACTTACATTCTTTTAGACCAAAATTGTTTTTTTTTGCAAATCGGCCGCTTTTTATACTTCATTTGCAGTGTTGTGTAAAAAAAAAACGAGGTTTTCAAACTGGTATCATGTGAGATATGCTTTTTTGGGAAAGGCATTCACGGTGATCTTCCACATGTTTATATTGAGTTTTCATTGCGTGTAATGGGCATACGAAAAATTGTGACGGTGGTGCGACCGCGTGCGACGTGCACGCATTCTGGCAACCGCATTTTTTGGATTTCATCTCTACTTGAATGTTTTTTTGTTTACGTATGAAAATATCCGGAGGAAATGATGAGCTGAGCGTTGACGTAGTACATTTTACCTTACAGTACCTTTTTGTATGAGTGTTTTATGCTCCTTGTGCGCAAAACCCCAGTCAAATCCATCGTCACGATTCTAAAAATGACTTATAAGCGGATTCATAGCGTATCATCATTGAGACTGGTAGACTCGTGAAGGCTATACACATGTCTAAAGTTGATCTTTTTTCCAACTTCAACTTCATATCCTGTATGAAGCAGGAATGCTGTCCACTTTCTAACCACACTTGTTCAAATCGTGTCTGCTAGTCTCAGAATGATTCTTATCCGGAGGCAATCAAGACGCTAGCTTTCGTACTCTTTACTTCACAAAACATGGATCAAAGGCAAAATGGCTATACTCTTTGACCGCATGCTTCGTTGGCACAACTCATCAAAACTGGGGGAATTTCGGCGCCACCTTGTGCAGTCTGCAGCTTAACGCTTTTTTAGGGTAATCTCGCCAGCATGGGTGAAGTTACATAAATCATAACGATCTACGGAAAGCCAAGAAATCAAAACTGAGGTAGTCTATTGTTGCGCTGTTTGGTTTTGAGTGCTTCTTAATCTATTCTTCTTTGCTTTCTAAATATTCTCATTTGTTGATTAGTTGAACTTCAGTTTTCTCCTCATAAGGTGGACGAGACGAGTACGACTGTTGTCTTGCCGGACTGGATAGCTCAAATGAAGCATGGCTCAACGATTCAATTCCAGCCGCAAGGTGAGTTTCAGATTCTGTCTCGACATTAGTTTTTTTGTCGTAAATTGGTTACTGGTGTCAAAAATGTCTTATACAAAAACTTTTTTTTGCAGATGTCGAGCTGAAGGAGAAAAATGTGTTGAAATTGAAGTTCTCATGCGGCGAATTTCTCGTCCTTAATGAGAATGCCGTCTAGCCTCGCTTCATGCATCATTTCTTTTTTCTTTTCTTAGTATTCCGATTCATTCTAGTGTAAGCTGTTTGAATAAATGTAAATCAAAGCTGAGTCAGAGTAAGCATGATCGAAATTCTCTTTTGTTTTGTTTTTTGCATACTGCTGCTTGAGAACAGTGCGGAAGTTGGAGTTGCTTTCTGAATAGCAAGTAGCTTGTAACACAATATACACTATCAGCATTGCGAACGAGCTACGAGCTTTTCTTTGCTATTATGGAAATTATGGAGAAACTCCACAACAAACTCTCCATATCCTGAATAGGACATCATTGGGGCCATTTTTTCACACATTTGGATAAGAACGCTTTCTTTGTTATGATGCAGAGTTCTGGTGCGTTGCGAAATGACTCACTTTTGCATATACTTTTGCTTGAAAAAAAGGCTTTTTTCTGGAGTCAGATTCAAAATCTGTGTTTGAACTCATTGAAAGTGTTTTTTACTTCTACTTACTTTGTATACAAAGACGCCAAAATTAAAAGTTAAACCATAGTTACTAACATGCTACAATGGAGATAGCTTTCAGAAGCTGTCAATTACAAAGCAGTGCCGAAGTTTCCTTGGAAGGATCTGTACTGGGAACAGTTTCAAGGATATTTTGTCACTAAATCACTTTAAATACTGTATTAACGAGTATGAGCATTTCACACGCAATTTCGCCCTTGTGAATGCAAATAATATGCATACTTTATGACCTAGGCCTCAAAGGGGAAGTCGTAATAATGTCGGAAGTCAAAAGGGATATCGTTTTTGAAAACCTCAAATGCCACCTCCTGCCGGGCCCTGATCTTTATTGTGCCTGGCTTTATAGTTATTTGAAAAAGCGGACAAAACTTTTGAGACAACCTAATATTTAGTTTTGTTATCTTAGTATTGTAATGCTTTTGCAGCGTTTGGTGCTTTTTTGTGTTATGCGATTTTTCAAAACTCAAGCTTGCAAAAATTACTTAGCCAAATCTTAAAGAAAGCTGGAGAAACATATAATCTGCTTCGACTTGCAAAACGTTTGATGGCTACTGAAACTCCTTAAAAGAAAAATAAAAAAATAGCGAAACCAAAAACATGGAAAAAGTAGAGGTTAACGAGCTTCGCGACTATCTCTGTTAAAGTGTTTGTTTATCTTTACGCTGTGAAATTTGCGGGTGAGTTTGAAAAAAACACAAAACTTTTGCACCGACCTGTAGATAAAAAATGGATTCAGGTAGCGGAAAACTATCACGAATTCTGCATTGCTTCAAAATTACAAGTAGAACTTTAGAGCCTAATAAATATGATCTCATATGCTATTTCTCAAGAGAATTTTCATTCGCTTTCATATTCGGCTGCGATCTGTAACTTTGTGCTTTATGCCAGTTGATTGAAGTGCGTTGCCCTTATCGCAGTCGTCCAAACTACTGGTTTTTCAATATAGGCAAAAAATCTCTTCAAATTAATGGATCGTGATTGAGTTTTTTTCTTCGTGTTTCTCTTGTGGAAGTATACTGCTCAAATGAGGAATGCTCTCGCTATTGCACAGAATGGTACTACCTGTATGTTGAATGAAAACAAAGGCAGATCAGCAACAAATTCAATCAATTTGATTTTCAGAAAGAAAAACAAAGGGTGGTTCCCGTTTGTTTGAAGGTTCAAAAGAAAAGTTACGTTCAATTCTTTCATATAAAGGCGAGTGCAGAGAATCTGCAGTTTTAGAGATGTGTGGAAGGAGTTTACCAGGAAAGATGAGGAGCACATGAAAAGACTGGACAAATGACATTGATAGAGTCAGCAAATCATGAAAAGTAAGACTAAAAGTACCAGTCATGACAATTAAGCCAAGATACAGAACTTTGCTAACGTCAGAAATTGAAACGCTTTCTGAACACTGTCTCGAAAAAGGGCACGAAAAGGCGCATTAAAATCTCAATAAAGCTGATATTTGACTTTGAAAACCATTGTGTCTATCCAGGCAGCCCAACAACAGCAAAATATTTTGCTATTCTATCCATTAGTGAATGTCGCCAAACGTATAGCTTCAGTTATATTTAACCGAATGCGGTTCTCAGATCTAGATGTGAGAACCGCTGTTACAAATGTTCAAGCTCATTTCCATAAGTGTTAGTGGTATTTTATGGATTTTTCCCAAAAATGTGGAAGATACAATGCTGACGAGAAAAGTCAGTCTCAATTTAGTGTTTCTACTCACCAATTGTTGCAGTTAGTCTCACTAATACTTCTGCGTTCCTAATCAATCAAGACAGGTACCTTATGGTGTTAAGTTTCTTTTGCAGGCTGCGTTTTTTCCTCGGTAATAGGGATATAATCATGTTTTTTAATACAGGAGTTGCTGTTGGACTAGTGAAAAACATCATAGAGGAAAAGAATACAGGGTGCACACTCTCTGCTGTACGAATTGCACTTGACCGGAGTTGATCTAAACCCTACTCGTGTGCACAAGTAACGGGATTTACAAAGGAATAGTCAGAATTAGATGTAGCATAGAAGCTGACTCCGAATCTGTATTCTATCTGCTTAACGCTTATGTGGGCAAAGCTATGAGCCTTTGAAAGCAGTTATTTTGCTGAGAAATAGGGTATCCGAAGCGCAATTCTGGCAATAGAAAGCCATGTTCGGCTTAATGCTCGGCAACATGCAGCTACGTTAGTTTATATTCTTAAAGCCTATAGATGAGCTAAAAGTGCAGCAGTGTGCTCAATTTCGCAATTTTTATGCACGATTTTTTTGCAATAAAAATTCTCATAATTCCGTTTACAAGGGCGCTAAGCAGATATGGAATACAAATTCGAAATCGGCGTTAAATGCTGCATTGAATGGTAGGTAGCTTGCTCCGATTGGCGACTTCGACTTTCGACCATTCCCCTGTTAGGGTGGGAGGGGCATTACTTACTTGTGGGTGCAATTAGAAAATTGCCGCGACGCGGCGTTACAGTAACCCGGGCGAGAGGGAGCAGGGCCAGAGAAAATGTCTCAGAGGAAATGCTTAGGGCTCACGTTAGTGTGAACAAAAAGTACTCATTCTGTCATCAGATAAACAGTAATTCCCATAACTCCATTCACTATCTCTATTCCCTCACAGACTACTGGCACCGTGTCGCGCGCAGCGCCTGCGTAATTTACAATCACAAGTAATGGGATACCCTCCCCCTGTTAGTAGTGGAGAGAGATGAGTGCTCAATTAAGTAATAATGAACTGATCCCGGAATAAAGTTAAGAATACCGAATAATTTGAAAGGGCATTTCTGGCAAGTGTTTCATGGCCAGTAAGGCAAGTGCGACTACAGCACACAGGTCTTGCAAGCCTCCTCTTGCTCACAAGCCCCAATACAGCATCAGTCTTAGTCTTTCAAATAGTCGATTTCCGTAAATCTAAACAACTCTCATAACATTGATATCCACAGCTGCGGATGGACACCAATTAGTGCATAATAAGCGTTTTTAACCTTCTGACTATATTTGAAATCTAGCAGGAGTATATAAGATAGATTCGTGGGTTGTTCAATCATGATACCTTGGAAAATTCGTTGTAGCAATTGTGAAGGTCAAAAATCCATGAAAATGTAGTTGAGAACGAATTCGTAAATGTTTCGGTCCGTTTTCCAGCAAAAGACCAAACTCAGCAGATGGTAACCTCAGACAGGTAGTAAGTTAACGCACTTTGTCCGGTACTTTTAGAAGACTCGCATAACACTAAACTGGGGTTTTGAGTTGGTGACAGCCGGATAAGTCGCGCCTCTTGACGGTCTCCCCAGCTGCGTAAGTGCACTCAATGCTAAGTGTTGACTTACTTCTGAGAGGCAATCGTTCTATAGAAAAAGGTCGAAATGCCCCGACGATGGTTATGGACAATCGGAATATTGAGCAATACGGTTTTTTGCTAAGCATCTTCTTCTTCAATCTTTCAATTAAGACTCATTCTGAATTTTTTTCCAAGTTTTTCAAGTGAATTAATTGAGGTTATCTTATGTTATGCCAAAGGAAGCCTTTTAGCAAAACGAAGTACTCTAATACTCCTTCTTAAAGCATATGCCGCAAGAGTTCAATGTAACCGACCAGCTCGGTAATAGCTTAAAATAATTTTCTACCGCATTCAAATGAATTTCTACTATAAGTATTGTCGAGTCATTCGTAGCTTAATATGCGTAGTGCACAGTGTATACGCTAACTGACGAACTGCGAAATTAGAACCTGCTCAATTCCGGTAATTTCTTCTTGTTTCTTTGTTTCTTTTGTATTAATTAGTTATATGCTAGTCAGTAGAACACACTTCTACATTTTCTTAGCTTAGAAAATGTTTTACTGGGAAGTTACTAGTGTGGGGGCCGTCGCTAATAGGGCTTAGTGTGCAATCTCACATATTAAGTTACAAATGACTCAAGGCTAGAACATACTGACTTACCGCCAAGCACACAATCTTCAAAGGCTATGTGGTAAGTGGTATGCGATCAGGTGACGGTATAGCGACTTCGAGAGGGCCTTTTCCAGTATGTTTCATCCTGAAGCAAAACTCGCTTGAAGCTCAGAAATCTGAAATGGGGAAGGATCTAAAGTACTGGTGATCTGCAACAATAGGTTTTGCTGACCGTTACTTGATAGATCATGTGGGCGACAAATATTTTGATAGCTCCTTATTTTTCCATGGTGACAGTAAGTTACATTTATTGGGAATACCCAGCGAGTCAATGAAACCAACGGTATAGTACGAATTAACTTCGTCTTTTCAATCGTACTTATGTTATTAAAGTTTTCAAAATTGGTTTGGTTTCGAGCCCATATGATTCGAGCATCGTCTTCTACGATGAGTGCCCTTTACCAAAAGTAGGTGTTGCACTTTTGACTACACTGACATAAACTCTAGTTCACTATCCACTTTCAAAGACCCACGGTGCTAGATCAAAAATTTCAGGCAGTAATGGCTGAGCTCTAAACGATGGGGAAAGACAGAATCAGTATGGCTTTTTCAGCAGTATTTTTTCATTCCACATCCACCACATCAATGATTACGATTTTTTTCAATAGATTGGTAGCAAAAATGGTCTTTGCAGGTGGAAATACTCTCAATTTCTTCATTATCGTACTGAGAAATGAATGAAAAATCACTTCAAGTCATCATAGATTATGGCGTTTGGTAAGCTTTAAACGGAGAGGTCGCAATCACATATTGTGCAGCTTGCAGCTTTGTACGAGAAGAAAACCACTAAACTCTTTAACTGTAAAAAGAAGTTACTTTGTGTTGTAGAGCTGTTCAGTGTGAACTAGAACTCGCTCATTATTGATAGCTAAGGCTGAGGTGACCTAGACGGCTGCGGCGTACCCGCCGCACCTTGATTATGTTTACGTGTTGTTATTGCATTGATCCTAGTGAACCCGCGGCATATACGCCTATGTGTATAAGGGGAATGTTTGTGTTTTTCTAATAAATCGTCAACGGCTCAACGCGTTCCACAACAACTGGCGATCAGGATCAAGGACAAGAAGACCTCCACCGACCAAGGACCAGAAGAAGCTCCACCGACCGAGGACCAACAGCCCGACCGAGGACGAGCAGCCCCCCAATCAAGGACAAGAAGAAGTGCTGCAGTTCAGTTCAAGCTGGGAGGAAGCTGCTACCGGTCGAGGACAGCCAGACAAGTAAGCATTGCAAGGGATTTGATTTAGCAGAAGAACTCGTCGACACTGAAGAGTTCTACCATGCCGAAAGCCAGTGAAGAGCGGCATGGCCATGACTCCTTGGAGAAGGTCCTGTCGGTCATGGTCGAACAAATGCGAATTCAACAGGAGGAGATGAAGCTGCAAAGGCAACTTCAACAGGAGCAGCAGATGCATTTGCAAGCTCAGCAGGAGCAGATGAAGGAGCTAATCACCACCTTAGCCAGTAAGCAGGGAGCCGTTCAGGATGCCAGCAAAGATCAATACGATCAGCTGAGCAAGGAAGTGCAACGATTTGTCTCGGACGAGGAGACAGGTAATACGTTTGCATACTGGTACGGCAGGTATGGACCTATCATTAGCGACGCCCAGCTGCCGGATCACAAGAAGCGCGACTTGATCCTCATGAAGCTGGACGAAGAAGCCTACCGGAAGTATGCTGACGAGGTCTTACCTGCGAAACCACATGACTTGGACTTCGACACCACCATCGCGAATCTTCAGAAGCTATTCGCCTCTAAGAAAACCCTCATCAGGAGAAGATACGAGTGCCTGAGGATAGCGTGTCCGCCGCTTACACCAACGTGCGTACCATTTCGCGAATACGCTAACACTATCAAGCGGATGGACGAAGACGCTCGACTCAAGGAGCTGGATTACACGGCAATGAAGACGCTGCAATTTGTAGCAGGTCTTCAAGATCCCTCACTCAGGGAAGTTCGCCTTCGGATGATTCGTCGACTGGACGCTCACAAGGATGAAGCACCGTTAACAATCGAAGACCTAGTCACGGATTGCGAAAATTTCACTGCTTTGAAAGTGGATAACACGGACATGGAAGGCACTCGCGACGTCCATGCGGTATGGAAGAAAAAGGTAAATTGCTTCATATGCGGAGGACCACATTTCAGAAGAGACTGTCCACAATCTGACAATAGTCGGAAGAAGCGGCGGAAGACGGGAGCTCATGTGAGCCGCAGGCGACAGTGCAAAAATGTGGTCGTTTTCGACGCCGAGAAGGCGCGGACTTATATCGACGTCGTAATCAGAGGATGTTCCCTCAAGCTACAGCTAGACACAGGTGCGGATATAACCCTGATTTCGCGAAGAGCCTGGAAGAGGATGGGATCCCCTGCTCTGGAACCCTGTGTGTTGCCCGTGAAAACTGCCGACGGGACGTCGATGCAGATCGACGGTAAATTCTCGACCGATTTTAAGGTCAAAGATCGAGTTACAGGGAAAACCGTTCATGGAAACGGAGTTTGCTACGTCACCGAAGGCTCGAATCTATTAGGATTGGAATGGTGTATCCAATTGCCGGCGTACAAGAAGCTGAAGGACAACTACAACTGCAGAAAGGTGACTAGCGAGGAGAAACTTCGAGCCGAAGTCGTCGCCGATTTGAAGAGGAAATATGCAGAAGTCTTCAATAGCGACTTGGGAAAGTGCACGAAGACCAAGGCCAAGCTAGTCTTAAAAAGCGATGCTGTGCCAGTCTTCAAGAAGAAGAGGCCAGTTCCATACGCCACGGCACCAGAACTGGAGGCAGAAATTGATCGGCTGGTTGCCGAAGGAGTTATTTCTGCTGTAGAACACTCAGAGTGGGCCGCGCCGATAGTCGCCGTCAAGAAGAAAAATGGCAAGATCCGTCTGTGCGCCGACTTCTCGACAGGACTTAACGATGCATTGCAGCTGCATCAGCATCCATTGCCCACTGCGGAGGATGTGTTTACAAAGCTCAATGGAGGCCAGCTTTTCACTCAACTCGACCTAGCAGAAGCCTATTTGCAAGTGGAAGTCGAGGAAGCATCAAAGGAGATGCTCACTATCAATACACACAAAGGATTATATCGCTATAACCGATTGCCATTCGGAGTGAAATCGGCACCAGGCATATTTCAACAGATCATGGATTCCATGATAAGCGGACTTGATGGAGTAGCCGCTTATCTTGATGACATCATCATCACGGGGAGGAGTTATGAAGAACATCGCCAGAACCTGGAAGCCTTGTTTAAGAGAATCAAGGATTACGGATTTCACGTCAGGTTGGAAAAATGCAACTTTCTCATGCCAGAGATTTGTTACTTAGGTTGCATCATTGACAAAAATGGACGCCGGCCGGATCCAAAGAAGATTGAAGTTATTCAGCAAATGCCAGCGCCGAAGAACATAGCGGATGTTCGATCATTCCTCGGGATGATCAACTACTATGGATTGTTCGTAGCCGAAATGCGCCAGCTTAGAGCACCCTTGGACGCATTGCTCAAGAAGGACGCAAAGTTCGAATGGACGGAGGAATGCCAAAACGCATTCAAGCGTGCCAAAGAAGTCTTAGCCTCCGATTTACTCCTCACACATTTCGATCCTGACTTACAGATAGTGGTAGCTGCGGACGCGTCGGACTACGGAATCGGGGCTGTTATTCTGCACAAGATGCCAGATGGGACAGAAAAGGCTATCTGCCATGCAAGCCGAAGCCTCACAGCCGCCGAAAAGAACTACGGACAAATTGAAAAGGAAGGACTAGCATTGGTTTTTGCAGTCCGTAAGTTCCATCGGTACATATACGGACGCCGATTCAGATTGCTCACCGATCACAAGCCGCTGCTACACATCTTTGCACCAAAGAAGATGGTGCCAGTGTACACAGCGAACAGGTTGCAACGATGGAAACTCATTCTACTCGCATACGACTTCGACCTGGAGCACCGCAAGACAACCGAATTTGGACAAGCCGATGCACTGTCTCGACTGATCCCTCCAAGGCCATTCCAAACCGAAGACGTCGTCATAGCGAAGATAGAAGAAGAGGTGCGAGCTGTTCAAGCCGCTGCTGTACGAGCGTTACCAGTAATCCGGAGGAAGATTGAAGAAGAATCTCGTAAGGACGAAACCATTGCGCAGGTCATACGAATGCTGCAATCAGGAGCATGGCCGTCCAAGCCGAAAGAAGAAGTCCGAAATTGGAGAGCACTGAGGGAGAATTTATCAGTGCAAAACGGATGCTTGTACTTCGCCCACAGAATAGTCATTCCAGCTTCGCTGAGACAGGCGGTTCTGAAGCAGTTACACGAGGGACACCCTGGAATGACAAGGATGAAGATGCTCGCGAGAGGATTCGCATATTGGATGGGCATCAACAGAGAAATTGAAGACTCAGTGCGCCGCTGTAGGGATTGTCAAGAAGCCTCCAAAATGCCAGTGAAGACGTTGCTGCATTCATGGAAAGTGGAAGATAAACCATGGAATCGACTTCACATTGACTATGCAGGGCCGCTGAATGGCAAGATGTATCTCGTCGTAGTTGACGCTTACTCGAAATGGCCAGAAGTATTTGAGATGCCTTCATCGTCAACTACAGCTACCCTGAGAGAACTCAGATCTCTATTCGCTCGATTTGGAAATCCGCAAGTGATCGTGTCGGACAATGGGACGCAGTTCACAGCAAAGGAGTTCCAAGATTTCTGTGAAGAGCGAGGAATCAAGCATATGCGTTCACCACCTTTCCATCCGCAATCAAATGGACAAGCGGAGAGGTTTGTAGATATCTTCAAAAGGACCTTCCAGAAAATTAAGGAGGGAGGAACGGCAGAGAAGATTGCGGAGTTTCTACAGTCTTATCGACGAACGCCTTGTACAACTGCTCCAGGACAACGTTCGCCTGCCGAGCTGCTCCTGGGACGTCAGATAAGGACACCGCTGTCGCTGCTGAATGAAGACTCCAAAGAAGAAGGAATGGGCAACGAAAACATGGAGAAGCAGTTCAACCGCCACCATGGAGCACGAAAGAAGGCGTACCAGCCACAAGAAGCCGTGTGGAAACGCTACGGAGAAGCCGTGTACGACGTGCTTACGGAAGACAACCAGCTATGGAGACGACATGCGAATCAGATGCGCAGTGGAAGAATGGAGCGCCGTCGTGATCCAGCCTCTACCATACGTCTTGAAGAAGGCCAAATGGACAATGGCATGAACATCGCTGAACACCAAGCAACTTTAACCACGTCACTGATTCCAACTAGATCAAGCCGACATCGTCGACCACCAGAACGACTTCAAGTAGATCCTCATTTTAAGATGTACCGTTGTTCATCTTAGGAGGGAGGTGTTGTAGAGCTGTTCAGTGTGAACTAGAACTCGCTCATTATTGATAGCTAAGGCTGAGGTGACCTAGACGGCTGCGGCGTACCCGCCGCACCTTGATTATGTTTACGTGTTGTTATTGCATTGATCCTAGTGAACCCGCGGCATATACGCCTATGTGTATAAGGGGAATGTTTGTGTTTTTCTAATAAATCGTCAACGGCTCAACGCGTTCCACAACACTTTGCAAACCTGCCAGTTGGCATAATGGCATATATAGACATTTCATTAAAACGGGTTCTAGCTTGCGAGCATTGCAGCAAGTGCACCTCGTGCACCTACACGATCGATTCAATTTCACTTTTCATAAAAGTTGTCAACACTCCTTAATTATTAGGTTGGAAAAAAAGTTCTCGGACATTGCATTCATACAAAGTTCTTGTTTCGATGTAAACATTAATTGGAACGTTGTGCACACACTGTTGGACATAGGAAAGCAATCTCTTCAGTACTTAGGTGGGCGCAAATATTGTCAATGTTTTCTGTAACAATTCAAGTGAAAATTCTAAAGCACATGATTTTGACCTCACCTAGATCTGCAGCTTCTATAAGCTTATGTTCCCCCACATGCTCCATTTTATAGTTATACAAACTTACATACTTATACGCACAGCTTGTGTGGAATTTGAGCTTAAACAACAAGAAAAACAAGGAAATTGAAAAGTGGCGAACTCCGCTCTCATTTATTTTAGGCTCCTCTTACTTGATTAGATTTTAGCTACAGGCGAATGAGGATACAGTTGCAAATTTTTGCTCATGTACGTGTATTAAATCTTGAAAAATAACAGGTTTTGTCTCAGAATGTCCGAAAACTTTCTTTCCACCCAAATAGCTATGCTACTTATACTGCAGCCCTATGTCGACACTACGAGGAGAGTTGTATCTAGGAACCATCCGAGCCAGTTGAGCCAGATGTGATTTTTGTATAGTTGAAGTCTGATTTTACCATTTGGAACTTGACACATGCAATGCCCTACAAGTTACAGGTAAGAGCCTAGGTACATTAATGACTAAATAGCAATAACATAGAACTTAGAAATAACTAGACAAGACAACCTACACTCATTTGGTAATTTCTCCAAAGCATAGCGAGACACTGCAGAATCTCTGCGAGATTTTTTTTGCGAAAGCTGTAGAAGTCTCATGGATTTTTGCACACTTCAAAGGTATGAATGGTATGATAGTGTTTTCGTCACGACTATGCTTCTATAATCGTAATAAATACATCATACAAAAGACAAAAATTTTTTCCCACCCCCGTGCCCACCAAAACTGGGGATGATACCTTAATAGGAAAAGATCGAGAGTAGTGGGCTGAGCTTTTAATGAATGGAATGAAATTGCTGTAGAGTGCGCTGGAGAAAATGGAGAATCGGAAAGTTCCAACGGGTTTGAGAATTTGAGATCTCCGGAAATTGTAAATTGATATCTTTGAAGTTTGCAAGCTGCAAAACGTCGAAATGCTGAAAATAGTTTGAATCGATGACTCGAAATTCTGAAACCCTGGAAACATTGAAAACCAGTAAAAATCGATAAAATCAATATAAGTGGTCTGAAATCTCGCAAATCGACAAAATCGATATATCAGTGTCTGCAAATCGCCGTTGGACGAAATTGACAAAGTAGCGTATGCGGAACTAACGGGAGTCTGAAGAAATCGGAACTTTTAGCATGCAATGTAGCAGATGTACAGAATTTCAAAGACATACGCGCACTAACTGTGCACTGCAAATTCCGCTCTCTCGACTTGATTCTAGAACATTACCTTTTTTCTTAAGTTAATAATACAACAATACTACTCTTGTCTGACTCTCGTAGCACCAAAATGGGCTGGATTGTAGACTTCTAAGTTAATACGAGTTCGCGTAGATTGTGATTTTTCAACTGTCAGCTATAAGCACCTTGGGTAAATCAAGAACGCGATTTTTTGTACATGGCCCATATATTTGGCCCATGCTTGACACAGGCCCCTATCTGCACTGTTTGCCAAATTATAAGGTTACAAACTCACGTTTTCATGAATTGTCTCCCACATTTGAGAATTGTGCATTTTGACGGACCTTCTCTTAATGTGCCACCTGTAGCAGAACAAGTAAATGCTGCCAGTACATTGAGTAATCCATCTGTACAGAAATCTAAAGAGTCAAAAGCAAACACCTGCTGCCAACATTTTTTTCCACAAATTGTGAGCGGCATTGTAATTTTGAGAGTTTTTCATGACATGAAAGAAATTCAACTTCAACAATAAAAGCTGTGGTAATATAACATCAATAAATTACGAAAGTAAGGAGTTAGCAAACATTTGCATCATACATGCAGTTAGAATACAGTCATGACAGTGAAATGTGAATTCTCGGCGAAATCGACGAATTTGGCGATATTGGCGATTTCGCGATTTTTATTATTTCCACAATCTGCTGTCATAACTGTATTTCATTGTCGTAACTATAGGAAAGCTTATGAGTTACTTGAACATGGAGATTTGGATGAAATATTTCAAGGGCGTTTCTAGCGGTCATCTACTAGCAACAGAGCGCAAAATTGTTGTTTTGTCAGTTTATTAGCCAAATACAATACCGCTCATAAAATGTGCAAAATTCCCATGAGCGCCGCGAAATTACGGAAATTCCGTGGAAATTCGCTACATTTCCGGAATTTCGCGACATTCACGGAAATTTGGCACGTTTTGGAGCTGTATTGTGTAGCGTTTTTGGATTCGAAAAGCGCCCAGAAACCGGATTAAACTCCCGTAACTCGTATAAGGGCGTTTCGCAGAAATGGAATGCGGATTTGGAATTACGTTGAAAAATGCTTCAGCCGGTATGCATCTCATAGCAAACGGCCACGGCCATTGAGTACTTCCCTCGTAAGCAGCACCATGCGTGATGCTCACACTCAGAGCCAACCTTGTTATCCCAACAACCACCTCCCTGCACAAGATTCAGCTGTAGTTCCCTTAAACGCTGCTCATCTCATCAAATTAAGGCAGACTGCATTGTCAAGTGTATCTCTTTATTACTAACCTATTTTTAGATTGCAAAACATCACATTATGTCAGGTGCTGCAGCATCGCTGTTTCTGACATAAGCTTATTCATCAAAGCTTTCGAAAGTGCAGATACAAAGAACTCAATTATCCGATAAATTTGCGTGAATGGGTTGAATTCAGAGAGGGTAGCCAGGCCATGTGTTTGAAAGAAAAATTTGCTGACATCTAGGAATTTTGGATAATAAGATTAGAACACTTTTTCCAATATTGAAAACTCGAGTCAGTTACCTGAACGACTTGAAGAGCGTGGACCAAACAAGATACCTCGCGGAGGAAACATTTTGCTTTGGAAATGAATTCTTGAGAAGCTTAGGCTTAATGAGACTAGTTAGTGGATATGTAGACCTACTGCTATGGTATGTCTAACATTGGTTATCCTTTTACTGCAAAAACACTTTTTACAGCATTTATGATGTTAATCTTGTTATGCCAATACGAGGTTTGGTGAAGCCTTTTATTAGTGCGGCCTTACGTTTCGACTTATCGTCGTCTTCAGAGGCCTCAGCGCCGCTTCACCAATGGTGCACTGGTGGTACTGTGCACGTCAAAACGGGTTGCACAGTACCACCAGTGCACCATTGGTGAAGCGGCGCTGAGGCCTCTGAAGACGACGATAAGTCGAAACGTAAGGCCGCACTAATAAAAGGCTTCACCAAACCTCGTATTGGCATAACAAGATTAACATCATAAATACGACATGCCGAGGTTTCAAGAAAAGAGGACAACCAAACTACTATTTACAGCTTTCCCCTTAGTTTCCTTTACGAAAAGTTCAGATGGCTTCGCCGGCTAAATTTTAATGAGCCTTCTGCGCTGAGTGTGTCCTCGTTCAAACGATCTAGCGTTGTCGATCTCATGCGAGTGAATGTCTTGTTGTTGCAGACAGTTCATGTCCTTTTTTGCAGGACTTGTACTTCTTCGCTCCCTTTACTTTGTTTTTTTTTCTGCCGTCGAATCGGATGTCTTTATCATCACAAGAGAAAATCTGCATTGATCAACTTCCGTCTTGTTGTTTGCTAATCTTGCTTACTAATCCAGATATGCTAGTCTTCCACTCACTGTACTCATTAAAACGCTTCTTTGTTAATTCATGTTTTTGGTAAAGTTGACCTTATTGTTGTAGTGAATGTGATGCATTTATTTTTTCCATGTCTTTTCACTTCTCCCTGTCTGTCGCGGCGTATGCGTACAAAGAAATAAATAAATAGTCTGAGGCACTGTATTTGTACAGTCTTTTGCCACTTCACACAGAATGTCTTTTGCACTATCGAAGTTACGACTCAGCAGTGGACCGTTTTTTACCGAAGTTATAGTGCTAGATTTTGGAACATGCATTCAAAACATTGCCCGGAGTTCAATCGATTGCTCTTATAACGAGACATACATTCTAAATGCCATGAGATCTCGTCATAAGCTTGTAAAGTTTGTATGTTCGAAAGTTTCTTGAAGTTAAATCTTTACGAAACGTACGACCAACCGTGGTTTCTATATTGGTAGAAAAAGCATAGAGACTTCCGCTGAGGAGCGATGAAGGTCTTGAAAACATGCTAGGAGAATTACTGGCGGTTGTTGACAGAACTCTGACGACGACATGGAGAAAAATGTGCAAAAGGAGAAATCTGCATTTTGATTCTTGACTTCTACGGATTAGAGAAAAACACGGTGTAATTGCTGAAACAAGCAGGAGTCCCACACCTGAAGAAAATTAGAGGAATTAAAAGGTTCTTTAGTAGTGAAAACTCAATAGCTTGGTCAAGAATTCAAAATTAGAAATACCTCGCAAATTCTTACGCTAAAATTTGGATGAGATTCCGCTCTTCTAAAAGTCTGGAAGAAAAAAAAAATGGATTGATGAGAATTCTAGATGAGCAACCAAGTGATGGAAGTATGTATTCAGAACATTCAAAACCACAAGCCGTGATCATCCTTGATACCTTCAGGGAAATTCATCCTTTAGGTAGCTTTGAGATACAATATCAGCAGATACTTCTATTCACAAAAACACCTTGACATGACTTCTTAGTCCTAATGTTGAAGGAAAAGTACCTTGAGGTAAATTCTGCCTCAGGTATTCCACTCATATAATTCGTATTCCTCAAACGACCTGCCTTCGCCTGAGGTACATTCCAAAATTGGTCAAAAGCAGTGAGAAGGATACATTCAAATTTTGTGAACTTTAGAAGTTGTTTTTTTTTTGCATGACGTAGCCTAAGTCACTGTAGCATTTTTGCGAGGAGTGCAACGAACTTTGTATGAACTTGCTACTTCTAGTTTCAGAAACTTCACAGATGTTTACAAACGCCTGAAAATTCTATTCCGTTGGCAGAAGTTAGAGTCAAGGTAGTCGCAAATCACATACAGTATTCATCCTCTCACAGCGGCCTGGGTATAGTAGCTATGTTTCAAACACGGTCAGAGGCTTGTCGAAAACATCTTCTTTTCCGACCTTCAAGTGAGAAAGAATCAAATGTTGGCGTTTACAGCGATGTAACAGTCAATTTCAGTGCTCCTTAATTGATCATCTTGGGTATTACTGATTACCGAAAAGTTTCCTTTCAAATACACGTGGCCCGCACTTTAACATGGAAAAAAGAGTTAGCCGTTATATGCAAGAAAACGAAAAATGTTGCTGGATCAGCAAAATTCATCACCACAATTTGTTTCACCGCGCACACATCTGAGTAAACCGACTTATAACTTCAAGTAAAAAATTGTTTTCTAAACCGCGAAACTAGTTCATCCAGAAGCAGCAAGTACATGCTTTTGATGCTTAGCATCGGAAAAGCTCCACACACTTCACGACTTTTTGAAAAAAGGATTTTGTATGAACTAGAAAAAATTAAATGAGAGGCAAAAACGATTCAACAAAACTTTCAAGCACCCCTACCGGAAGATGCTTCTAAACCCTTATTGATACAACAACATCAAGAATTCAGGCGGATTTTCTGCGCTTAAGTTGGCTGTGAAAATCATTACAACTACTTCACTAGAAGCTGCTCAAGATCAAGAAGAGATTTCTTCTGATTTGCCAAATATCAAAATATGATATGTTCCTCAGAAAAACCCTCTAATGATTGATTGAGACTACGTTATTTCGTACTCACTGACTGTAGCACTTTGAACTCTGAATACAAAAAGATTTCTTGCAAAAATATTATGCAAATACAAAAGACATTGTTACTGCATCAATGCCATGCCATATCGGCCAGAGTATGCCGAAAAGCGCTCAGAAGTTCGCAAATGCGCCGAAAAGCACTCAAAAACGTGCAGAAGCGCCACTCGCTAGCCACAATTCATGAAAACCACTGAAGTCTGCAAACCTATGGTTTTTGTTATGGTCAGGTTATCTTTCTAATTTCAATGGAATTTTTGTAGCAGCCTTCCAAAGACCAAGTAACGGATAAATAAAACAAACTCAACAGGACAAAAGCCGTTTTACAATTTTTTTTATCAGCTCTCAGCGATCTGCAAGGTTTTTTGGAGGTGTAAGATTTGCTAGAAATTAGATAGTTGGCAACTACACTTCAATCACTGAACTTTCCACTTCGATAGGCGTAATAGCGAGACGTAGAAAACATTCGACACTATTCCTTTCGCTTTATTCGGAATGCTTTCGAACATCTAACGTTGAAGACCTGGCTTGTAGAAAATAGAGTGCGAACCTGTATTAGATACGATATAGATCCTTAAAGGCAGTGTCCAGGCAAAACGTCGATTTTGAGACTTTGAGCTTACCGGGGCATATTCGCTATGCTGAATCCAAAAATCCACGCTGGAGCTGTCGGCGAATACGGCGGAAAAAGGTCTAACGCAGAAGGGTCAGCAGGTGGGATGGGTCTTCCTTACTGTGAATTCCAGCTTCCGGAGCTGCTTTTTTTTCACCTGCGTTAAAAGCCTTTTTTGCCATTCTTGCACCCTCCAGTGTGGATTTTCAGATTCGGCATAGGCCCGGATAAGCACAAAATCCCAAAATCAACCATTTGCTCGGACACTTTTGAGAGCGTAGCAAAGGAGAGGTGTGGTTTTTTGGTACTCACTCGTTTATCGAGGTGCTGCAAGCGCAATCTCCAAATAAAAGTTATAGTTCAAAAGGATTTCGAATAAGCCTCGTCCTATCGTGCATGAACGTATTAAAAGTCAAAACTGTCGCTTTAGTCTACCAGTGCCACATCTGCCTTCATAAGGAAAGCTTATTTGGTTTTTTTTACTTGAAAATACTTTCACACGTACTTAAACCCTGGAGATGTGTTTAAATAGAAATTTTGCCGTTTTTTGGTTCGAGAGCGATAGAAATCCACCTACCTCACGCCATACCCTCGATACATAGAGCCACGTACTCTGATAGCCTTCACTTTGAGGGCTATGAGGGGACACAACCTTCACATGGGAAAAAAACAGAAGTCATCCGGGGCTTCGCCCTGGATGTTATTATCCTGACTATATCGGAACGTATGTTAATGAAGCAAATATGGAATAATATCTCTAGCTTATTCCAGCGAAACCGAGAATTTGCGTTTTCATAGCCTTTTTACGTTAAAAAGAAGGTTTCTGTAGAATTTTCGCCAGAATTGAGGACAAAATTTGTCAGTTAACCTCTCATTTGACCAAAATAGAGTTTCAGAAGTTTAGGAAAGCTACTAGAGTCGAATAAACACGAGAAACTGCGCTTAATTCTTGCGCAGAGAATCGAGCACGAATACGCTGGTCTGTCTCGCTAATGAGTGATTTTCAAACCTTCTCCTCGTCGTGTCATGACGATAAGAATGATATATAATGTTGCAGATCTACGACCAGAGCCAAGTGCCCCGTCGGCTCTGGTCTGTCTCCGCTGCCAAATTTTGCAAGCTATATATCATTTTGAAGCTCTTGATCTCTATTTTTACGCTGACAACGTCCCAAAACTACATTTTTTGATTGGAATGAGAAATCCGGCAAAAACCTTGTTTTCGAAAATCTCTTGTTCTTCTCTTAGATCAACTCTTTTCACGCGGTTTTTTTGTGCATTCTATAGATCTTGCTTCTGTCCATAATGCTGACAACCACCCAACCCTTACCTCTTCAATTATGGTGGAATTTTGTGCGAAAAATCGTAAAAAGTGCGTTTTTCATTACCTTGCTCTGTTTCAGTGCTTCCGCATCGATTTTTTTTCCACTTGGGCGATTGTTGCTCAGAACAATAAGCGCAACAATCCAGACAACGTCCCAGGAAACAGGAACGTTAATGCGGGGGTAAAAACTTAAAGGACGCATCAAAAATCAAAACTCCGTGTTGCGCATTGCTGGTACTGGAGCGAAAACTTGCACTCTGAAAAGCCGCCAAATGAAAGATTTCAAACCTTATTGCAGCGTTTTTATCCGGTTTACCGCGGTTTCTTCTTCTTTTTATATCTGTTTTACGTCATTTTCTCTTCTCTGATCTTCTTTAAACAACCGTCACTATTTATGACGTCAGATGTTCAAAAACCTTTACTTTTGGCGCCCTGTCTCTAGACTATCGAAGGTATGGAGCTAACAGCACGCCTGCGCTCAAATTCCCACTTTCAAATCCCTTCCCAATGTTCTTGCGAACTGAAGTGGAGTAACATTATTGTTTGTATAATGGGAGTTCATGTAATGGTTGTAAATTTCTACAGATTCTAGCATGCAAGCATAGTTGCGAAAATCATCCTGCAAGAACTGATTGCATGCCTTGAAGTCAATTCTAAATCTGATCAAAACCCTTGAGCCACGTGACAACATGCAATACAAGATGTGTTTATTACCTAGCAGCTCAGTGGTGACAAAAATCAAGAAAGGTAACACTCAGCAAGCTATTTTGAGACTGCATAGTAGCATTACCATTCAAATGCAAGACTTATGTTTCGGAATGGAAGCAAAATGCGACTTCTTCAACACTTTTGAGAGTGTACAGATCTTCTTGCGGAAATAAGGCTTCTAGTTCATTTTGAGCTTGCAAAAATTACGTGGAATGACTTTGAAAGCATAAACTTGAGCGCAGGCCGCGGTTAGGTCTATGTCGGGTGTGCTTTAACTACAAAACCTCAATCTTTTCCCCAACGCTCAGTGAGGATGGTTGGTCGAAGTGGCCTTTCGAGATGGTTTGTATATCATGTTAAAGGGCATAAAACGCTGATTCCAAATCTGTCTTCTTTATCTGCGACGCATTCCTGCACGAGGAGTTATGAGCGTTTATGGGAGAAAAAATTGAATGTGCAAATAATATAAAAACAGTAGCAACATTTTTCCTAGCGCCTGAATGGACCAGTGGTAATCTTTCCAACACTTTACAGAATTTATACTCTTAAGTGAGATATATCCGCACTCCGGCTGTTCCATTTAAGCGCTTTTAGCAACTGTTTTTATCCCAAAAAAAAAAACATTGATTTCTTTGCACCTTTAAACACTCATAAGTCCTCCTCCAGGAAGGCTTCGCAGATAGAGAGGACAGATTTGGAATCAGCATTTTACGTCCTCCAACATCGTGTACAAATCGTCGCAAAAGGCCACTCCGACTGACCATGCTTCCCTTGTAAGCATCTTGAAGGCAGCGGCTCGGCAGATTTTCAACTTCGGGGTTTTGGCAGATTTGAGGCTATCGGCCCCCTGATTCACGATATGAACTCCCCTTAGCGAGAAAATGGGGGAAAACCCTGTCTTTTGAAATCCCCCTGAGACGGGCGCGGATGAGTGAGGCTGCGTTCATACTGATCCCGAAGTTCGGGAACAGTTCCAGCACAGCGCTCAAAGTGAGCGTTGTGCTGGGACTGTTCCCGGATTACGAAATCAGTATGAACGCAGTCTGAGCCGTTTTTCTCTGCCGTCAGAGACGCAGAGTAAGGAGGTAGTCGCTTGGAAGGACGTAGCAAAGTAGCATGGAGAGAACGCTAGAACAATTCTGCTCTACAGAGCTACGAGTGACGGCGCCTTTTCTAGCGGAGAACGTACTCGTCCGAACAAAGTGTTAGAGGGGCGAAAGGAGGAAGGGGAGCGGCGCTTGGGCCGCCTCCTTTTCTTGCAGAGTTCACGTTTTCGGCGCGGAGTTGCTGTGGTTCACTTGGAGGGCCTCCTATCCATTTGTGTAAAATCTGAGGTAGGTTAAATGTGCGCTGCCTTTAAGAAAAGGAACCCTATCGCGGAACTTCCAAGTGATTCTAGGAAAGAATTACATGTAGTATTTTCAATCATAAAGAGCAGATAAGCGTTTCCTATAAAGGTATTTCACAGCTAGGCTATAGCGATTGCTTTCGCGGTCGAATGCGTACATGCACAAAAGGCTTTGGAACCCATGAAATACTTTGGTGAGTTTCTTAGGTGGATTCATAGTTTTGACCAGCCTTCAAGCCTGCTTTTTCTCAATTTTTCATTTCTTCTCTGACAATGAGTAATTGATAGAAGGTTGTTAAACTCCAACTGTAGCAAATTTTAAGCAAATTCGTTGAAGGCAAATGAGTTACGGCAGTTTTCAGGGTGGATCTATAGTATTGGTCAGCACTGTGTGAGCATACAGAATATAAAACAGGAAAATTCGATCACCGATGTTAGAATGAAATTCATTACTAGAGTAGTTGAATATGAGCTCCTCATTTTCTCGAAAATTCGTATGTACGGATCATCGTCTTTCAACTTACCTCGGATAGTCCTTTTCTCAAATCGTCGAATGTACGAACATTCGAATAATTTTCTTTTTCATTTATTTGAATATTCGAATTATTCAATATGTTTCTCGGTTCGACTATTTGAACAGTCATTTCGAATGATATTCAAATATGGTTAGATGGTTCCAACTATATCGCCCAGCTTCTCAATCAGTTGCTACAGAGGCGGTAGATCGATACCCGACCAGGCGCTTGCAGCCGCGCAGGGTGGTAATTAGGAGGCGCGACGCAGCCTTGATTGCGCTGCGTTACGCTGCAGTCCCTCTCGCCTCCTAAATGTCTCTCCGTTACAAACTCTCGTCATCGCGTTCTGAGGTGCGAGAAGACCACTTAGACCGCACATTACACTTCAGAAGGCAAATTACAAATCAAACTACAAATTACTATGAATACTTTTATGATCATTGCCTGAACGATGCATGAATTCAACACTACATGCAGAAAATCAAAAATTAGTTCCAAAATAAACCAAAACTTAGTGTCGAACGGCTCTAATTTAGCCGAAACAAAAGAACATGCAAATTATATAGCTTTTTCGGTCAAAAACTTAGACATTGCCATGCAGTATGACTTGATAGTCGCTGTGATGCAAATTCTTAAGCGATACTCTTCTTTGAAGCTTTCCATAGCGGCAGATATTTTCTGGCGGCGACGGACATCTCTTCTTCGCAAAGGTTTTGTGCTGCGCGGATTCTAAAAAGTCGTGATGTAAAAATTTTTAATACTTACTTACTTAGATACTTACGGTAAAGGTACTTTCAATGGCCGTGGCGTTGTTGGCATTAGAGGCGAAAGGCCGATGGTTCGAATCCAGTGCAGAGCGTAACATTTTGCACTACGAATGTGAGTTTGAAAATCACTTTAATTCGTCTGCAGACACTTACTGTAATGCCCTTGGCAAATGTGGCTTAAGGAAAAAATTATTCTGGCAAAACCGCTTGCTTGTTGAGACTTGGTTTTCTCCGCAAAAAATTCATGTACAGAGGTGGAGCGAAATTACAAAGTGAGCAAAACACAGACATTTCTCACAACGGGAAGCGTATGAAGAAAACCTCCGCGCAATTCTTATGCTCGCAAGTACCCATTAAGTTACTAGGGGAACAGTATGGGAGTGGCGTTCTAAATGAATTCAAAACCTTTCAAATGAATTCAATCAAACCGGATTCGAACCATCGACCTTTCGCCTTCATTGTCAACAACTAGCCATTACACCACTGCACCACCAACGCATGTAGCAGCGTCCTCAAACTCCAGGAGCGCCCCAAAAACAGGATATTCAAGTTTACATAACTCTCTTCAAAAGAGCGCTTCGCAGAAAAGGAACACAGATTTGAAATCAGCGTCCGAAGCTGCTTCAGACAGTATGCATCTCCTATCAAAATGCCACGGCCATTGAAAGTACTTCTCTTACTAGATGACCCGTGGCGTGTAGACATGCGGGCTCCAGCACAAAAGTTTCCATTTGTCCCTGTCCCTCGCTTCAAACATCCACAATCTTCTTGGTTGTCGTCTGTGGCGGCGTCCACGAGTTCCAGAGGAGAAATTCGTATCCAGCCGATTTCTCCGCTGATCCGTCTGTTCTACGAACACGTCTGCCCATCTCGTTGGATGTCTTCCTCGGGGAAGTTTTGCTTCGCGAGGAAACCACTTCGATGTCTGTAGTGTCCATCTGTCATTTCTTCTCATGATGTGACCGGCCCATCGGTGTTTTGCTTTCGCAACGTATTCCGCTAGGTCACGAAGACGGGACATTCTTCTTATGTCCGTACTGCGAAATCCGACTAGATGTTGCTTGTGTCGGGTCATCTTCAGAAGACTGAACTCGAGCGTTCTGTGAGTGGTCCGTAAGGCTTTCGACGTGGCTACTGTGTCAGCCCATGTCTCACCTGCTTAACAGAGCGCCGGGAGAACGGTTGAGTTGAACAAGTGGGCGCGAAGCTCCGTGTCCGTCAGTTGGTCGGTGGCTCCCTTCAGAGGCCCGAAGGCGGCCCAGGCTGCTCTTCTTCTCCTGTTAAGTTCTTCCCTCAAGTCGTTCTCCATGTTCATCGAACGTCCGAGATACACGTAAGAAGACGTCTCCATAATAGGGGTGCCTTCCAGTTCCATTTCTGCATCTTCGCAAAGTGCGTTCCCCATGAAATGAGTCTTCTTCCGATTGATTTACAATCCGATCTTTTCCCTACTTCGTTCAGTGCAACATCGTCTCTGCTTCATCGAAACTGCTCGAAAAGAGAACGATGTCATCCGCAAAACGAAGGCTGGACAGGAATCTAACATTAACTCGTGTGCCTCTCTCGTCCCAGTCCAGTGACTTCAGCACCCACTGCAAGGCTGCGGTGAACAGCTTTGGCGAAATAGTGTCGCCTTGTCAAACCCGCTTCCCAATTGGAATGGTCAAGGGCGACGAAATAGCTGCATCATTGTTATACAGTCCTTGAAGCAGTCGATCAGTCCTCACGTAAGCTGGGTCCACTCCTTGATCGATTAGCTCTGACAAAATAGCATTGTTTCGACCGTGTCGAAGGGCTTTCTCATAGTCGACGAAGGTCAGGACAAGAGGCAGTCGGTATTCCCGGCAAACTTCTATGACCCTCAAAACCGTCTGAATGTGGTCCATGCAGCCGAATCCTTTGCGAAATCCAGCTTGTTCTTGGGGTTGGGCTTTATCCAGCGTCCTAAATATGCGAGCGAGGATAATCTTCGGAAAAGTTCTAGAGCACACTCAGCAGGCATATTAGACGGTAGTTCCGAAGAGGGAGACGGTCCTTCTGAACCGCTAACATTAGAAGCCTAACTACTGAGCGCCTCTGATTGCTCGGTGCTGCCGCCGCTTGGGTGAGCGAGAGCTATGCTGTCGTTAGAGACGTCTGAATTGGACTGCAAAGGCATTCTTATGATAAAAAGAATCAAACAAGTTTTCGATTCCCATGAAACTCGAAAATGTTTTATTTGGGCGGCTTAGGTAGATTTTTCAGTCTATGCGTACAGACTTCATAGACTTTTGAAAACTGGGAAGGGCGAAGAAGTCACGAAATGGCCTTAGAAATATGCAACCTTTCCAACTTTTTGTCTTCATAATTCAAACATCCTCACTATCATTATCGTGTGCCTCACTTGCTTTGGAATGCTCAGAAATATTTGAAAACTCTGCTAGATTATAAGAAAGGCGAAGTAATTAGCGTTGCCCGGGCAGAGTAATTAGCGCTAGGACGGAGCGGTTCAGAAGGGCACACACCCTTCCGAAGATCCTCCCGTTCACCCTTCCTGAAGAGAAGGACATTTCTTGACGTTCTCCACTGCTCGGGAATCCTCTCTTTTCGAAGGTAAGATGTCAAAGGCGACGCGAGAATCTCTTGTAAACGGAAAGATGGTCTGGTCCTGGAGCCTTAGATGTCTTCATGGTCTGAATCGCCGTGCGCACTTCAGCAGGTAGAATTCCTGGTGATACTTCTCCAGTGGGAACAACGGGCGTCGGCACGGGCGTTGATGAGCGGAAGAGGTTGGTGTAGAAGTTCTTCGCGAAGATGTCATTTTCGGAAAAAGTGGACTCCCGTCTTCGTTCAAAAGTGAAGCCAGCGGTACATGATATTCGTAAAGGTCCCTTCGGCACTTCTCAAGACTTCTCATCCTTCGGCTGCTTCCACTATCTTGGCTTGCCTGTACTCCTGGGATCCTTCTGCAAAGCTGTTCTGCAACTGGCGTTGGCTATCAGTCGCTCGAGATAAGTTGCATTCGGATCCTGCCTCAAAAATCTTCTTTTTTTCGAGCATTTCCTTGGTGGTTTTTGAAATGCATTCTGAGTTCTTCTCAGGAGTCACTGAGGCGCACTCTCCGCAAGCTCGCAATCCTTTCAGAAGCCGGTCGTAGTCGTACGTTGGGTCCTCCTCGATGGGCCAGTCACATCTTGATATGAGCTCTTCTTACCTGTTACCGTCATAAAGGATTTCTTTCCTTCTTGCGGCGCTGTGGCACATTCTTTTCCAGCTTCTGATTGAATCGTATCTTCGCCTGAAGGAGGCGGTGATCGGAGCCACTGCAGAAAAATGGTACTACTGAAACATCGAGCAAGGCTCCACCCTTGGTTAGTATTAGGTTGTCCGGAAATTAATGCCCGTTTTGAATTTCAACCGCAATAAGTCATACACTTCTCACTTCTGAATAGGTTGCAAAGTACCATTCGATAGAGCAAAGCAAGCTCTACAAGATGGCAATTTTGCTTTTGCAACAGCTCTCTCCACCTCGAGTTTCGAGCCAAAAACTAAAAAGACTCAGCAGCCCGAAAAATCGAAAAAAATCGTAATTCAGTTCATAAAAATCCTACAAAAATTCTAACTTGCTCACTTAAAAACCATCCACATAAAACATCTTTATACGCCTTTGCCGTATTTTTTTCTCTGTTAGAAATCAAGAAAACGGAAATTTTCATGCTTTTGCCAAAGTGGTGCTGTGTCGTTCCCACATAAGTAGATGTGTACTACTAATCTGTAGAAGTACAAAGGTATATTTTCAGCTTTTTACAAGCTCTAGTTCTCGAGAAATTCGAATTTTAGCTTGGACCACCTGACCAGTAAAAGCTATATTCGATATTTCTGGAGAACTAAAGCTTGTAAAAAGCTAAAAATATACGTTTGTACTTCTACAGATTAGTAGTACACATCTACTTATGTGGAAACGACACAACACCACTTTGGCAAATGCACGAAAATTTCCGTTTTCTTGATTTCTAACAGGGAAAAAAATACGGCAAAGGCGTATAAAGATGTTTTATGTGGATAGTGTTTACGTGAGCAAGTTAGAATTTTCGTAGGATTTTTATGAACTGAGTTACGATTTTTTTCGATTTTTCGGGCTGCTCAGTCTTTTTAGTTTTTGGCTCGAAACTCAAGGTAAAGAGAGCTGTTGCAAAAGCAAAATTGTCATCTTGTAGACCTTGCTTTGCTCTATCGAATGGTACTTTTCAACCTATTTAGAAATGAGAAGTTCATGACTTACTGCGGTTGAAATTCAAAACGGGCATTAATTTGCGGACAACCTAATAAGTATGTAGTCGATCTCCGCATGAGTCGTTCCGTTGTGCGATTCCCATGTCCACCGGCGATGTTCTTTCTTCATAAAGATGGAATTTCCATGGAAAAGTCGTGCGGCGGATACCCAACGAGACGGTTGCCGTTTTTATTTCGGAGCCTATATCCAAACTTCCCGACCCTATATTCCTCTTCTAGTGGCATCCCGATCTTCGCGTTGAAGTCGCCCATAACAAACTTGTAAAACGATTTCTCGTTGTGGACGACGTGCTCCACGTCTTCGTAGAAAGGATCTGGTTCTGAGTCATCAGTTGCTGATGTTGAAGAGTAGCAGTTGATGATGCTGACGGTCCTCTGACGTAGAGGTCGTGGTCGTAAAATGCCTTGTCGAGGTGACAAGATCTAATGCGAATCGACAAGATGAACGATTAATGGGTGGGCGACAAAGCCAGCGCCTTCAGCGTTTCGTGACGAAGCTTTTTCTCCACGAATGATGTGGGTCCCATCACTCATCTGTCGCACGTCCTCCTTCCCTTCGTTTCTGCAGAGCAATGACGTGGTTCTTGATGTCCTTTAGAGCGTCGAGAGCGTGGAGGTCGGCGTTTATGGAGACTGTCCTGGCGTTGTACAATATCGCTTAATTCGTCAAAAAAGCGCCGGACTGCGGCGCACTCTACCACACTCCGCCACAGTGCGCCGGAGTGTGGCAGAGTGCGCCGGAATGATCGTCAATTTAGCCATATCTCGCTTCAGAATGGACGAACTCTGAATCCGAGGACACCTTCGATTCAACTCGGCGAGACGCATCATCTTATATATGAAGCTGAACGTCTGTTTGTGTGTACGTATGTTCCGAATAGAAAATTCCATTTCTGAACCGATCCGGACCAAACTTGGCACACATACACTTCGGGCCCCGTGCGAATCACGCAGAGTACGCAACGCCATAACTTCCTTCGGAATGAATATATTCCGAATCCAGAAGCAGCATTGTGTTCAGACCGTCGAGGCAAATATTTTGATATACAGTATGCTCTCGATATTCCATTTTCGGTTTTTTCGAATTTTTTCTGTGGAGGTCCTTTCGCAAGAAGGTAACGCAGCGTTTGTGTAACATAAAAGATTTTAGTAAGCACTGTTCGATAGTACTGTCCTTGTAGGTTATCGTGCGTTCAAGAGTAGCTGCAGACTGTTTTCCAAAAGAGATAGAAGCGTTAGTGAATTTTGGAAAAATCACGCGTTTCTAAATTCTACTCGCCGTAACTTCCTTCGAAATGAACATATTCTGAATCCGAAGAAAGCTTTGTGCTCAATTCATCAAGGCAAGTCTTTCGATATACAGCGTATCCTTGATATTCCGATTTCAATATTCTCAAATCTCTCTGTAGACGTCTTTTCGCGAAGGTGTAAAGCAGCGCGCATTGCCCCTAGTAGATTCCAGCAGGGATTTTTCGATAGCACTTTTTCTGTAGATTACGTAGCACTAAAAAGAGTCACAGGCATCTTTCCAATGGAGGTATAAAGGCTGGTAAATCGTTAAAAAAATCTTGTTGTCCCGAATTCTACTCGTCGCAACCCTAGAATACGAGGCTATCTTGCTAAGCAGATGTGAGTTTTGTAATCACCAGGTCGGATAACCCTTATGAACAAGTTTTCCGAGATGTTCGGGTGATTTCATTTTTTCTAGTCTGACGCTCCGAAGTTGGCCGGTGGATTTTGGTCAAAATGTTGATGATCTTGAATTGTAAAGAAACTCCGCCCATAGAGGTTTTCGGACACGCTTTTTACGAAAATCGCGGTCTCTGAGGATTACAGGGTCTTTTTGGAGAGATACGGTGAGGTGACTGTAACTGCACCACAAAAGTGCGTAACTTGGCCCACACTTCTCGCGTACCTGCCAAAAAACTTGCCTGCTTGCTTGTCTAAGTCAAAGTTACTAGGAGATCTGCTATCGAATGGCGCCACACTCAGGCTCCAGTCTGTGAAATTCGCCGAGTTACGAGCCTACGAAAACACGTTCTCGTGGATTTTGCCCAAAATGTAAAGATCGCAAACTTCGTCGAAATTCCTCCGTGAGCGCTTGTACAACACGCTGATCAAATCTTTTCAGATTTTTAATTGATCTTATTGTGTTAGATTTGGTGGTTTGAGCTTTAGCCATAAAACAGCTTTGATATTCAATTGCTGAAGCACACGCAAGCACCATATTCAATACAGTGGAGTCATTGAGCGAAGCGAACATAATATTCGCAATGAGAGTGTCATACAAGCACTCACGGTGGAATTTCGATGAAATTTGCGATCTTTACATTTTGGGCAAAATTCATGAGAACGTGTTTTCGTAGGCTGGTAACTCGGAGAATTTTATAGAATGGAGCCTGAGTCATGCGCCATTCGATAGCACATCTCCTAGTAACTTTGACTTAGACAAGCAAGCAGGCAAGTTTTCTGGCAGGTACGCGAGAAGTGTGGGCAAAGTTACGCACTTTCGTGGTGCGCTTACAGTCACCTCACCGTATCTTTCCAAAAGGACCCTGTAATCCTCAAAGACCGCGATTTTCGTAAAGAGCGTGTCCGAAAACCTCTATGAGCAGAGTTTCTTTACAATTTAAGGGCATGAACATTTTGACCAAAATCCATCGGCCAGCTTCACAGCGTAAAACGAGAAAAAATGAAATTACTCGAACATCTTGGAAAACTTGCTTATAAGGGTTATCCGACCTGCTGATTACGAAAATCACTCCTGCTTAGCAAGAGAGCTTCGTGTTCTGGGGCCATAGCGAGTAGAATCTGGGACGACAAGATTTTTTAACGATTTACCAGCCTTTCTACCTCCATTGGAAAGATGCCTGTGACTCTTTTTAGCGCTGCGTAATCTACAGAAAAAGTGCTATCGAAAAATCCTTGCTGGAATCTACTAGGGGCAATGCGCGCTGCTTTACACCTTCGTAAAAAGCGTGTCCGAAAACCTCTATGGGCGGAGTTTCTTTACAATTCAAGATCATCAACATTTTGACCAAAATCCACCGGCCAGCTTCGGAGCGTCAGACTAGAAAAAATGAAATCACCCGAACATCTCGGAAAACTTGTTCATAAGGGTTATCCGACCTGGTGATTACAAAACTCACATCTGCTTAGCAAGATAGCCTCGTATTCTAGGGTTGCGACGAGTAGAATTTGGGACAACAAGATTTTTTTTACGATTTACCAGCCTTTACACCTCCATTGGAAAGATGCCTGTGACTCTTTTTAGTGCTACGTAATCTACAGAAAAAGTACTATCGAAAGGTTCTTGCTGGAGTCTAATAGGGGCGATGCGCGCTGCTTTACACCTTCACGAAAAGAGTCTACAGAAAGATTTGAGAACATTGAAATCGGAATATCAAGGATACGCTGTATATAAAGACTTGCCTTGATGAACTGAGCACAAAGCTTTCTTCGGATTCAGAATATGTTCATTTCGAAGGAAGTTACGGCGAGTAGAATTTAGAAACGCGTGATTTTTCCAAAATTCACTAACGCTTCTATCTCTTTTGGAAAACAGTCTGCAGCTACTCTTGAACGCACGATAACCTACAAGGACAGTACTATCGAACAGTGCTTACTAAAATCTTTTATGTTACACAAACGCTGCGTTACCTTCTTGCGAAAGGACCTCCACAGAAAAAATTCGAAAAAACCGAAAATGGAATATCGAGAGCATACTGTATATCAAAATATTTGCCTCGACGGTCTGAACACAATGCTGCTTCTGGATTTGGAATATATTCATTCCGAAGGAAGTTATGGCATCGCGTACTCTGCGTGATTCGCATGTTCGCGGATCCTGAAATGTCGCGAACTTCCCGGATTGTCGCGCACTCTGGCGGAAATCCCGGAATTCCGCGAAGTTCACGGAAATATTGACATTCTGTGGGCGGTATTGTGATCTTGAGCAGATCTTAGAACAAATTCGATCAGAGTGGCTCTCTACCATACTCTTGTAGTATACTGTCTATGTGTCATCAGCGACAGATCAATGGTAATACTGTTATCAACACACTGAATTTAACCAAAATGATAATCGATAATTCTGAAAACTAATATTGTATTCGGAATCCCCATGCTCACTTACCCTCCCCCTGTGCCAACTCCCAGCCCCGTAGGTGAACTCTACAAAAAAATCAATAAAAATCGATAAAAGTAATCGATAATTCTGCAAACTAATTTGTATTCGGAACCCTCATGCTCAATTACCCCCCAGTGCCAACTCCCGGCCCCGTAGGTGAACTCTGCAAAAAAATCAATAAAATCGATATCGATCGATGACGAAAAGTAGCCTATGACACCCGCCGAGGCCCGAAGTGTATGTGTGCCAAGTTTGGTTCGGATCGGTTCAGAAATGGATTTTTCTATTCGGAACATACGTACAGACAAACAGACAAACAGACGTTCAGCTTCATATATAAGATGATGCGTCTCGCCGAGCTGAATCGAACGGTGTCCTCGGATTCAGAATTCGTCCATTCTGAAGTGAATATGGCTAAATTGACGATCATTCCGGCGCACTGCGGCGGAGTGTGGTGCACTCGCCGCACTCCGGCGCACTCTGCCACACTCCGGCGCACTGTGGCGGAGTTTGGTGGAGTGCGCCGCAGTCCGGCGACTTTTTTGACGAATTATGAGCGGTATTGTAGGTGCCGAGCATGAGGTAGTCTCCATGGCGCGTCGTCCGAGCAGACGTGTAGTTTTTGTCCGATGCGAAAGACGCCCTGAGTACCCTGACATCGTTCTTGCTACCATCTGACGCCGTAGGCGGTATACGATGTACAGGCTTCTTTTTGCTGATCGAGTAATAAGAATGTTTCCCCTACAAGAGCAGACTTTAGGCTAACTCTTGATTTCCACGGGGCGATCGCTGATCCCGGGCATGGAGCGGGGAGAACCGCCTAACGACTGGAAAACCAGACGGCGGTAGATCTGGCCTGGCCGGCCCTTAGCTAGGCATCCGGCCGAAGCCGGAAACGTCGAACACCTTCACAGCTTGGGAAGCCCTACCAGAGCATACGCTCGGCTGTGCATCGCAGTTCGACACCCAGTGTCACCCCCACGCCACGTTGAAGCGGCCGACCATTGTGGGGATTTTTAATAGAATTTGATTAGCTAATCTCTTCTATATAGCTTTCCTAGATGCGACGATGCTTATTCTCTGCAAGCATTCGATGAGTTCTTCAGGCAGGATGCGTTTTTTTTGCTAACAGTCCACGAAGTTCCTCATAAACATCTTTAGATTTCGAATAGATATTTTTTATCACTTACTTATAAAAGGCTTCTGCCGCGACTGTTGTCCTCAATTCATCAATATCGAATTTGCACCACATACCGCGATAAACCCGTGAAACCATGTTACTTTTAAATAGTCCAAAAACTTTTTTGCAGGGCAGATGCGAAACATGTCTCTTATGCACTGGAGGGAATTTCATTACCGGCACTCTTTCAATAAAGTTTTTCGTAGAAAGACTACCCTTTTTATTGTGTTCCACCACATGATTACGCTATTTACTGTTTTGCCCTCTTCCCCCCCCCCGTGTAAGTTGTCTTAGCACCAGCAGGTGCATTGCCATCCTGTTCCAAGATTGTGCCAAGTGGAAGGCGCAACCTTAGAACTGTGCTTTGGAAAAGCCTCTCTGGCAGAGATGGCAGCCTAAAATCGCGACAGTGCTCATCTTAACATTTTTCCTTCAAATTTTACCCAACTTACCTTTTTATAATCAAGGATGATCTAATCCCGTAAGCAAAACGATTGGCTTTATCCCTGGTTCTGATAAGCGGGAAGGCAAATGTGATTCAGATCACGAGTCTTCTGAAAAACATTCACGATAATCCGAACCAAATTTTCGATCAAAATAGTATTGATACAATATTTGTTGGCTTACCATGACGAAGGTGTATTTTCCATTCTGTTTGCAGCCATAGCATCTGTAAAGCTCTTCTCTGATTGTGAGAGTTTTCTTGTGGCGGTGAAAGACGTAGCATCTCGTTGATCCGGGTACATCGTAGATGATAACGGGATGTAGCCCAGTGCACTTGTTTAACTTTTCCTCGAAACTTCCAAATAATGCTTTTAGATCAAAGCCAAAAAATTCCGACTTACCTGAGTGATAGCCAGGAGTAGTGATTCAGTGAAGCTAATTGAAGAAGATACATTTGGTTTTCCATGTCTGATTTTTATTTGATATTCCTCAGCATTTATATGGTTGCATATGGCACGGAACTGTTCCATATCAATGAGATACCGCATCGATGTTGGTAGATCAATCGGCCTGCAATGGCATGCAATTCTTGGTTTCGCACCTCAGAGTGTGGTGACGAGGATCCTAATCGAGAGAGAAATTAGAGAAGCGAGAGAGCGCAATTAAGGCTGTGTCTCACTAATTACACTCAGCCCGGCTGCAACGGCTGGTCGGGTACAATTGATACGGGCCCATAGCTACACGAACGACGTGCAAACACAATCCTGATCACGCGTTATCTTCAATAATCCCAGTATCTCAATCTCCTGTGTGCATAAAGCTAAATGTCTGTTAGTCTGGCTGTATGTACGTGTGTACGTATGTTCCAAAAAGTAATTTCTGAATTAAACTGGACCAAGCTTTGCACACGTACATCTCGGGGCGGGGCAGGTGTCATAGGTTACTTTTCGTTATCGGCGATTTTTTTGCAGTGTGAGCTACCGGGCTAGGAGGTGGCACAGAGGGGTAGAGCATGCTGATTACAAATTTATTATTGACAGCGGACGAAACAGGGTTCGCTAGCTAGTTATAAACAAAGCAATGTTTGTCTGTGGTCTGTGTGTCCGATACTTTTGAATAGAAATTTTTTTGCTGGACTGATTTGGACTAAACTTGGCAACATACACCTCAAAGCGAAGCGGGTTTCGCATTCTACTTTTCGTCACTATTCAGTATCGATTTCATCAAAATTTCACCTACGAGGTCAGGAGTTTGCACAGGGAAGGGGGGGGGGGGGGAGTAAGTGAGCACCTGCTGACTACCACAATGTTATTGACAGGGAAGAGGAGCCGGGTTTGCCAGCTAGTAAATAGTGTTTAACTACCTCGTTTACAGCACATATAACGATATGACACCGGAGCTCGAGCTTTATGGAAAAAACAATGTGACTGAATGTTGTCAAGATTATTTCTAACAAGGGAACGATACGCAGTGTCCATAGCCGTTTGAAATGAAATGTATACCATTACAATTATCTTCGAACGTTGATTCCGAATCTGACTCCGGTTTCTGCTAATCATTTCTCCGAAAGAAGTTATGAACGATTTACAAAAGTTGGCGGAGATATGATAGGAACACCAATACCGCCTGTAGCTGTGATGTGGTGGCTAGTGCGGTAGCTCACAAGTTGATGCAGGTGTAGATTCAGATCCTCTTGTATTTTTCAATTTTGCATTGCCTCAGCTGAGCTTCTTTTTGAGAGTTAGGTTTTGAGGTAAAATGCATGTTCTTACTCTTTGAAAATTCAACGAGGAGTCATTTCTATATGCGTGTTTTCGCATTTATTGCAAAAGGTGCCTATAAAAATGAAAATGAACGGAAATTGAATGCATGGCTAACATGCTGCCAAGTTGGTGCTCCTATCCTATTTGCCTCGCGCGGCCAAACTTGGCGCGAAACTCTTTCACAACTTCATTCAGAGAAAAGATTAGAGAAGCGGAAGTCAGATTCGGAATCAGCGTTCGAAGACGAGTGTAATGGTGTACATTTCATCTGAAAAAGCCACGAACACTAAGTATCGTTCCCTTGTAAGTTTTTAACACTAGTAAAAAGTGGAAAATGGCTCCTTTGCCACGCACATGTAACTAACGGTATGGCTCCAAACTTGGTGTGCGTATGGGTAGGGAGGATAAGCATAAAATATGAAATTATATGAAAACTAATCAATGAAGAGCATTCCCTACTTATTCTCAAGTTAGGGTAGCATATGTCACTCTGAGGGTTGCAAAGCATTCAAATTTATATAATTTTGTCATATTTTTTTCAACTTAACTCTGTTCTGCACCCAACTTTGCAAAGTTCCAAAACAGCAACGGCGCCGGGTTTTCCGAAAAAAAAATCCAATCAACACCTTGATGACAACGCGCATTTCTAGTTGTCCTCCGTGTGGGACAACGGCCTCCACGAATAAGTTCAGTTTCAGCTGAAATTATGCACATCGTCATTTATAGTGTACCTACAGTAATTCCAAAAAAAAAAGCCGAGGAACGCGGAAGCATTTGCTAGGTCCGGGGCGTAACAAAACCTCTAAAATGTATTCCAAAATAGTACTCATTTTAACAGATACAAGCCATGACCCACCATGGGTCACGCTGTCGTCAATGTGTTAAACAAGGTCACGTAGCTGGCGCGATTAAGTGGGAAGTCATAAAATAAAGTGACAAAATGTATTTGTTTCACGGATGTCCATCTGCCATCCATTTCTCGCTACTGCACTCTGCCGAAGCAGTGCGCGAATCAGCCGCTGATAGAAGACCTTTTTTAGATTTTATGATTATGAAGATGAGAGGAGAGATTTGGAGTTATTATACTGCAAAAAAGCAATAACACGAAAAGCGAGATTAAGTCTCAAATAAAGCGAAATGGGAACTCAAAAGCAGGAGCTCATTTGAATTGTGTTTCACTCCTGGAAACCTACATAGAAAACATTTATTCTATTTAAAAACAAATTTCAGGATATTTTTATTCTCAAAGTTGAAAGAAAGCGATTCATCACTTGATTGGACGTATCTGACGATATCTGGTCATGTGCCTGGAATATATAATTAATAAAGTACAATGAAACATTTGAAAAGCTCCTTTACACACAAGGCGCACGCTGGTTCAGAAGTTGTATCTCATTCTTTGTGAAGAAATCATGAATTTTTAGGAAGTTGTTTGATTTGCTTCTTTATCACAGAGAAGACGTCAAGCGCTTCGCGACTTCTTATGCCGTCTTCTACATACTGTGGTTGGTGTTCAAAGACTAAAGCGGTGAACAGTAAACTGTCCACAAATCTCAAGAGTTAGCTCGCTAAGCCTTTGGGACGTATGCTGAAGTTGCGCAAAGAGAAACATAAAATTTACTCACTCTTTCTATCAAAGAGAAGAGTGGGCTAATCGAATGTTCTCCTCGATACTTATGATTTTCATCAAAATTGGTAATAATATTCTTCTGCTTTACATGTTGGTCGTAAATTACAAGTTTCTTACAGATTCCTTTCGTATATTCCTTCTCCATATGGTAACATCAAATTGAAAAAGATCCAAGCATCCACCTTTAGTGCGATATTTCAAAATCCTAGCAAGCTAACTCGTAAAGTTGAAAAAGTAGTTTTCACCGTTTCAACGCTCATGGGTTTCCAAAAAGCATATAAATTTTCGCTTGCAACAACTTATTAAGTTCCAACAACAAGATTTTGGGATTTTGCACAAGCGCATCAGAGTTCTTCGGACTAATAATCAATTTTATATCTTACCAATCGGCACCCTTGGGAACGAATATTTTGCGGAATGACCTCTCAACTTTTTTACTCCAGCTCACATATACGCTACATTCGGTAATTTGAAGATAAACGTTTTGGCCAGGTTTATCCATAAGTATATTTGCTGGAAAACAAAATATAAAAATTGTAATTTCATTTTAAACATTTTTTTCACTGAGAAAATTGACCCTACCTGCAACCATATATGTAGCTAATCTTAGTTTAACTTTGCAACCGTGCGGTATCCCGACATATCCGACGCCTCTCGATATGTTGTATGAGCTCCGCTACAAGAAATTGCGTACACTACTAACAAGTGAACGATCCCAATTTAAGGTGGCAAACTGGAATAAACCGCATATCATTAGACGCGTTCTTACGAGCTGATTGCAAATCGACCCTGCATATCTGCGATGCCGTTCTCTGCAAAAAGTTATGAGCGGTTAAAAATGTGTCACTGGGTTTCAATGCATAATATGCTTCAAAATTCAAACTGGGAGTACATGACTAACATCATATTGAGAGTACAATACCGCTCTCAATTCGTCAAGAAAGTTGCCGCACTGCACTGCAGTCCGCCGAACGCAAGGATGTAACGCAGCGTCTGTGTAAACAAAAAATTCCAGTAGGCACTAATCGATAGTACTGTTCTTGTAGGTTATCGTGCGTTCAAAAGTAGCTGCAGACTCTGAATTTTGAAAAAATTACGCCTTTCTAAATTCTACTCGCCGTAACTTTCTTTGAAATGAATATATTTTGAATCCGAAGAAAGCTTTGTGCAGTTCATCAAACCAAACCTTTCGATATACTGCATGTCTTGATATTACGATTTCAGTGTTCTCAAATCTTTCTGTGGATGTTTTTTTCGCAAAAGTGTAAAGCAGCGAGCATTGCCCCTGGTAGACTCCAGCAATAACCGTTCGATAGTATTTATTCTGTAGATTATGGAGCGCTAAAAAGTATCCATAGGCGTCTTTCCAGTGGAGATAAAATGGCCGGTAAATTGTAAAAAAAATCTTGTTGTCTCAAATTCTACTCGTCGGAACCCTAGAATACGAAGCTATCTTGCTAAGCAGATATGAGTTTTGTAATCAGCAAGTCGAATAACCCCTACGAGCAAGTTTTCAGAGAACTTCGGGTTATTGATTTTTTCTCGTTTCACGCTCTTGAAGCTCGCCAGTGGGTTTTGGTCGAAATGTTGATGATCTTGGTTGAAAGGAAACTCCACTCATAGAGGTTCTCGAACACGCTGTTTATGAAATCCTGTTCTCTCTCAAGTATAGGGTCTTTTTGCAGAGTTATGGTTGAGGTAACTGTATCAGTCACGAAAGCTCGTAGCTTCGCCTGCACCTCTCGCGTATCTATCAGAAAACATGCCTAACTGCTGATGAAGGTTGAGTTTGCTAGGAACTATGCCATCGAATGTCGCATGCCTCAAGCTCCAGTAGATAAAAATCGCTAAGTTACAAGCCTACGAAAACAGTCCTCCTGCATTTCGTATAAAATGTAAAGATCGCATACTTCGTCGCAATTCCACCATGAACTGTTAACTCTCTAAATGCAACTATTACGTTCACCTTGCCTAAGGGATCCCACTGCACTGAATATGGTGGTAGAGTGTGCTTCAGCTGTTCAGTTGAATCAGCTTCGTGGCTAGAGCTCAGATCTACCAACTGTCAAATCCACAGGAAAATTCATTTAGCGATGTGAACAGATTTGATCAGCGTTTTATACAACCACTCACGGTGGAATTGCGACGAAGTATGCGATCTTTACATTTTATACGAAATGCAGGAGGACTGTTTTCGTAAGCTTATAACTTAGCGATTTTTATATACTGGAGCTTGAGGCATGCGACATTCGATGGCATACTTCCTAGCAAGCTTAACCTTCATAAGCAGTTAGGCATGTTTTCTGATAGATACGCGAGAGGTGCAGGCGAAGCTACGAGCTTTCGTGACTGATACAGTTACCTCAACCATAACTCTGCAAAAAGACCCTATACTTGAGAGAGAACAGGATTTCATAAACAGCGTGTTCGAGAACCTCTATGAGTGGAGTTTCCTTTCAACCAAGATCATCAACATTTCGACCAAAACCCACTGGCGAGCTTCAAGAGCGTAAAACGAGAAAAAATCGAATAACCCGAAGTTCTCTGAAAACTTGCTCATAGGAGTTATCCGACTTGCTGATTACAAAACTCATATCTGCTTAGCAAGATAGCTTCGTATTCTAGGGTTCCGACGAGTAGAATTTGAGACAACAATATTTTTTTTACAATTTACCGGCCATTTTATCTCCACTGGAAAGACGCCTATGGATACTTTTTAGCGCTCCATAATCTACAGAATAAATACTATCGAATGGTTATTGCTGGAGTCTACTAGGGGCAATGCTCGCTGCTTTACACTTTTGCGAAAAGAACATCCACAGAAAGATTTGAGAACACTGAAATCGTAATATCAAGACATGCAGTATATCGAAAGGTTTGGTTTGATGAACTGCACAAAGCTTTCTTCGGATTCAAAATATATTCATTTCAAAGGAAGTTACGGCGAGTAGAATTTAGAAAGGCGTAATTTTTTCAAAATTCAGAGTCTGCAGCTACTTTTGAACGCACGATAACCTACAAGAACAGTACTATCGATTAGTGCTTACTGGAATTTTTTGTGTTACACAGACGCTGCGTTACATCCTTGCGAAATTACCTCCACAAAAAAAATTCGCGAAAGCTGGAAACGGAATATTGAGGGCATGCTGTATATAAAAAGATTTGCCTCAACATTCTAAACACAATGCTGCTTCCGGATCTAGAATATTTGTTCCGAAGGAAGTTACGGCGTTGCGTATTCTGCGTGATTTCCATGATTCCGAGGATCCTGGAATGTCTCGAACTTCCCGGATTATCGCGGACTCTGGCGGAAATCCCGGACTTCCGCGAAGTTCACGGAAATTTTGCACATTCTGTGAGCGGTATTGTGATCTTGAGCAGATTTTAGAACAAATTCGATCAGATCGACTCTATACCATAATCCTACAGTATACTTTCTATGTGTCATCAACGACAAATCAATGGCAATACTGTTATCAGCACACTGAACACCAAATAAAAATCTGCAAAATTGAGAGAAAACTTACTGTCTAGCGTATACCTATCATACCCTGCTAGGTTGTGGCACTCCTATGCACAAGATGATGCGTCTCGCCGAGCTGAATTGAACGGTCTCCTCGGCTTCAGAATTCGTCTATTCTGAAGCGAGATATGGCGATGCGACGCGAATTCCGACGGACTCTAGTGATGTGCGGCGCACTCTGCTGCTCTCTGGCGGACTTTAGTGGAAAGTGTGGCGCACTCTGCCGCACTCCGGCGCACTGCAGCGCACGGCGGACTGCAGTGCAGTGCGGCGCACTTCGCTGCACTCTAGTAGATTGCGTCGCACTCTGGCGCACTGCAGCGCACTCTAGCGGAGTGCGCAGCAGTCCGGCGACTTTTTTGACGAATTATGAACGGTATTGTACTAATTTCAAAGAATGCTCATATTCAAAGGAAGCACAACTAAGTGTTTTTGAACAACTAAAAAACAATTAAAATTCTTTGACAGTGCACTGAATCTTGTGCTGCATGTTCAAGTTGAATTCTAAAGCGCATTATATTAGGTCGTTCCGAAAGTAATGTCGCTTTTTTCAAACATACGCCACTTCTCGTGGAACAAAGATATGTAAGAGATTCTGGTAGCATTTGATGCACCATTTCATTCTCTTTCTAACGGTTATGAAGTTGTTGCAATAAACTCAATGAGCTTCAGAAAAGAGTCAAAATCTGCGACCTATGCTTTTTGAGATGGCCAACTTTCACAATTTTTCTAAAATTTTATAACAAACCTCAGAAGGAGTCCAAGTAATGGATGGATGGAGCAAACCCTACAGGAAACAGCACAACTTTCTTCTACGTTCCAGAGCTCGTCATAATTTTTGTACAGATTTTTTGATGGAACCACCGAATTTTAGCAGGCTCGTCTCAGACACAAGTGCATCAAACGCCAACAAGTCTTCGGATTTTGAAACTTAAAAAGATGATGGATTATGGTTTGGCAACAATTTTACAAACCAAGCGAGCATTCACCGCTTCGGTTTAGCAACTTTCGAAAATTTCGGGTACACCTTGGGGTCCCTCGGAAAAGTTGAATTATGAGATTTTATCCCGGAAAACTTGATGAATCGGAAGCAAAAAACAACCGCTAAAAAGAGGAGAAAAAGGTGCATCGAATGGCACCCGAGTCGCTTGCCGGTTGCTGTTCTGTGAGGTTTGACTTGACCAAATATGGAATTTGATGGCATTGAAAAATTGATTGTAGAAACTCTGAGAAGCAAGCTGAGGAAAAGAAAATATTAGTCTGTGTTCTATAGTGTTTGCCCTACCTATCTGCCCTTTGTACTTTTTCGGAGATTGGGTACAAAAATTTAGAAAAATAGCCGAACTTGACCATGGCAAAAAGCATGAGTTGCAGATTTTGGTAATTTTTCGAGAGTTCATTGAACATTTCGCAGTGAAATTAGAACCATTAGAAAGAGGATGAAATGATGCATCGCATGCTTCTAAGATCTCTCAAAAAGGTTGATTCCACGAATAGTGGCGTTCATTCGAAAAAAGCGACATTACTTTCGGAACGACTTAATACATTGAAACCTCAATGACTTCACACATTTAACCGCCCACAACTTCTTCCAGAGAAAGGCATCGCAGATAAGGAGATAGATTTGGAATCAGCTCCTAAGACTCATCTAATGATATGCGACTCGTTCCAGTTTACTGCCTTAAGTTGGGATCGTTCACTTTTAAGACAAGAAAGAAAAGAAGAAACAGATGATTTCACAAATAATGACTTACAGTGTAGATATTCTGAAAAAATGCCATGTATACTACATTAAAGTGCAATCCTGTGCTCCTATCAAAGGAAGGAAAAACACGAATTTTTTCAGCTGGACCAATGATGATGACATGTGCGACTAAATGTAGAGTGTTAAAGGAACTAAATGTAAAAACTTTTGAATCTTGCGAAGTTTTCATCTATCAGTAAGAATACACGAGTCATCAAAAAAAAAACAAAACGGTCCAAACCACAAAGCCGCTCTTCTTTTATCGTCGGACATCTTTTGACAAGGTAATACAAATCTCCTTAGCGGCGATGTGTACGATACAACGCTCCAATGCTAATTGAAAATTCTCTTTTGAACATGTGCCGACACCTCTTCACAGTGAACTCTATGGGTCAGGCTTTGGCATTATTACGCAGGACCATAACTTCATATTTCTGAACAATCTACTTTTATTACCTCACAGAATTGCAAAACTTTGCGATATCCATTCTTCGACTCATAAGTGACGAACCATTCTATAAGATTTCCTATCTTACAAGGTAAGGCCCTTACCGTAAGGGTATTAACTTAGATTTGCCTTCTCAGATGAGACACAATTTAGAATCAGCGTAGAACGCTGATTCCAAATATGCTGTCCCTAGCTGCTTAGCATTATTCTGGAGCGAGTTATGGTCTCTTTTCTATGCAAAGTTTGCGTGCTCCTCGACCTACTGGTGCTACGGTGTCGACATAGGAACTTTTGCAATTGTATAATGCTCCCTTTCAAGATCTGAATGAATCTAAGGATAGTTCAACATCCTAGCACTTTTTCGAGCAGATTCTTATCTATACGCCGTCTTAAGACACTCAAAAACTTGTTATTTACTAACAATAGCAAGCCCATAACTCGCTTTGGAAAAGCGTTAAGCAGCTAAGAACAGCATACTTGGGATCAGCGTTCAAAGATGATTCCGAGTATATGTCTTCCATTTCAAAAAGCGAATTAATTTGATATCCTTCCCTTGTTAGAATAAATAAAGTTGAATTTTGAGCGAGAGAGAAATTTGACTCGAAAGTTTCCATTATCAAGAAAATATGCGAATCTTCAGTCTCCACATTTCTAGACACACTACGATTTATAGCAATATATTGTTGCGATACAGTTGAGCTGAGCAAAACATTGATATATCAGGTTGATTCATAATTAATGCACGTTTTTCTCACCTCTTCTTCCAAGAGCTGGTACTTGATGAGTAATCAATACACTCAAAAACTTTTAATGCTTTCTGAAAGAGCGTTTTTCTAATTTCTTATGTGTGCCTTCGCTCTCGTACATCTCCGTTCATTCCAAAGTTCTGAGCCTTCAAATGAAAGAGACTAAATCCCAAAATTTTTGTTCTTCACTTTTTTTGCCCTAAATCCATAAGAAATGGCCGGATCAATTTTGAAAAGTATGCATGGGGATCAGGAAAATTTGTGCTATAAGATGCTATTTGAATAAAATCCTTCATAAATACTGAGCCGATAAATTCGATTGCGAACTTGAGTGATCGTTGCGGCCCTTCTGTGCCATATAAAACTTTGAGCAAAAGGCGATTGCAGGTCTTTTGCCCTATCCAGCAAGGTTAGACCTAGTTAATTTGATGGTAGGCGCTTGGGTTCTCTCACTTTCCAGCGGAGATAAATGAAATAATTTCAATAATGACCGATTTTTGAACCCGCCGCGATGCCAGAAAAAAGTGAGTACTTTCGACTTTTTCATGATATTTTCTTTCAGAAATTTTCCGTAAAATCCAAGCTTGGCATACTGCTCAAGAGACCCTTGGCTGAGCGAAGTCTACTTTATCCTACTTCATTCCAAAATACGTTATGCTCTCTCAAAGTAGAAGCTTCTGAAAAAGTTGTTGGCAATCTTCAGGCCAAAAAATTTTTTTCTGTAATAGATACAGTCACGCAAAAGTATCTGTTTTATAGCCACTAATTTGGTTACAGCAGTTTTTATTGCGCCCAGAAATATCTTTTCAAAAAAGAATTATCTTGGTTGAAAGTTGAAGTATAGAAAACGTGCAATAATTATGAATCAACCTAATATTTGCTGTATGACCAACGCTCAAGCACCCCAAGCCAGCCCCCCCCCCTTGAGGGTGTCAAATGGACACCTGAAATGAACTTGCCTTCCCACTTTTGATTTTACGATTTTCCACTTGACTACGCCGCCTGCGTAGGCAGTTCGATTGTTCGCGCTTTCTTTCTCAGAAGGATCATCGCCGTTACTATTCGGGATCCTAACAAGGTAAAGAGAAGGAGTTTTGGAACCAAAATGTTTCTATAGTAAGTTTCAACTCACAATAGAAGCGTGTTTAGAAGTGGCCTTCTCAGGTGAGACCCATACTGCTTTGGAGAGCATTGCACGGTGGCTCCAAATATGCCTTCATCATCTGCCAAGCGCCTCTGGACATCGAGTTATGACCGTTTTTTGGAACGAAAAATGAATGCAGATTTTAGGTGAAATCAATTGTTACAACCCTTCCACGCATATATAAAGTAATGTTAAGTATTAGCATATTAGACAAGTTGTATCCGTTGCATGGACTGCTCTGATACTCGACACCGGACCTTTTGAGCAAATTTGGGCTATTTTATCTCACTTTTGCGTTCAATTTTTTGACCAGAAAAACGCATGTGACTCGGCGTCTAGAGGCGGATGGCAGGTAATTCAGATGAATTCAGATTTGGAACCACTATGCAATATTCTCCAAAGCAGTAGGGGTCTCATCTAAAAAGGCCACTTGGACTAAACACGCTTCGGTTGTTAGTTTAGGCGGCACACACACACACACACACACACACACACACACACACACACACACACACACACACACACACACACACACACACACACACACACACACACACACACACACACACACACACACACACACACACACACACACACACACACACACACACACACACACACACACACACACACACACACACACACACACACACACACACACACACACACACACACACACACACACACACACACACACACACACACACACACACACACACACATACACACACACAAAACACGTAAACAACGACAATCCTTAGTCCGTTATTATAAGGTCTTGACAACCGAGCGCCACGTACTAAATATTTTTTGAAAACAATGCAGTACTGATATAACTCGGACTTTTTTTAAAAATTAGGACTAGATTTCTAGTGTATTGAGAGCAAGTCTACTAATTGTTTACTACTCGTACATAAACCTTTCGCAGTTGTGCTTTGGCAAAACAAAACTTTTGAATTCATTTTTGACCTTTAGTTCAATTAGCAATAAGTCAAATCCACAGCTGCCAGTATCGTTGCGTATAGAGCAATGTTTGCGCTGCAGACTGTTGCAACTGCACTTTTTTCTACGTCTGTCAGAACATGAATAAGACAACAAATCGCGGGACATTAATGTATGCCATAGGATAGAGTCTCAATGTATAAAATTTGTGTTTATGCCTTCTTGCCCTTAAAAATGAAGTTCAGCGCGTTTTTCTCGAATCGTCTGCAGCAAGCCCATCTCCATTCGATCGCTGTCGAATAGTAATAAAATTTACTTTTTTCTTACATTGAAAAGAGTGTCGCAAAAGTATGTACAATGGTCGTGCATCTTGCCAGGATTCTTTGCCGAGCAGCGAAAACCTCGGTTTCGAAAGCCCCGTGGAAGAAACGCGGAACGAGTTGTGCCTTCTCAGTCTGGCTTTCGTCACAGTGCGAACAACACCACGAAGGTGGAACGCCAAGTGGAGGGACATGTTGAAACGCGTAAGGCCTCGGACAGAGTTCACGCTACTTCATCGTTGCTATGCGGATTCTTCTTGTATTTCGGTTTGATAGTTAGTCACTATAAGTCGCGTTGGAAAACTATCACAACCGAAATGCAAGATCGGCATGCAATGATATTGTGGTCGCCGCGATCAATCCGACGATGAAATCGCGTGAACTCTGCCCGAGGCTTGAGGAGGAAACCGGAGCGTCGACCCTTCGGGCCAAATCGCCCTTTGCGGGCCATTTTGAGAGCAAATTGTAGAAGGCCCCATTCGGCTTGGACTTGGGGCGATCGCCTACCCGGGTGGGGGAGGGGAGGGGAGGGGCACTCTAACGAAATATGTGGAGACCCGCACTACTTTAATTCTGGTGACTGCCTTTAAGTTCTCCTTCACTATTTTATGGTCCCTAACAGCTTCGTTTTGAAGTTTTGATTGAAAAATCTCAGACGTTTTAGCCAAGGACTCCTGCACGAGGTGAACAAATGGTCAAGCTAGAAATCGTTTTAAAAGCAATAGGAAGATTGTAGATTACGCTTACATGTACCCTCGATATCAACTCATGTGTCTTCCATCAAGATGACGTGGATTACATGGATTAGCGAGGTGCTACCTTGCGTTAGGCTTGCGCCACTTGCGTGCGCATCTTTGACATGGTACGGCAACGAGAACAACGTAGGAAAGCATGGGCCAGTTGATTCAAGCGCCACGTCCGCCAAACGATGCGTCAGCAACGTGGTGGAAGCCGAAATCGAAGGGGGCCCTCACCAATCCACGTAATCCACATCATCTTAAGGAAAGACATATGGGTTGATGTCGAGGGTACATACACTCTCTCGCCAATGCTACACGACTTAGATGCAAAAACATGATCTTGCTTTCGCGTCATCTCTGAAAATCCGAATGGTTTTATGTTGAGTCGAACTAAGTGTCTCCGTTACAGCGCACACATGACTAAGAATTTGGATTATAGACGGATTTGGACTAGTGAAAGCATGAGACCATAGTGCAGAGTACTGTGAAAAAATCATGTGACTGAAGGTTGTGACAAGCTTTTTTCTGGAAATTTCGCACTACCACAAAATGATAAAATGCCTCACTTGCAATGCACAAATGACGAATGACGACATGGCACGAATTTTGGTGTGTGCACGCGCAACTAGAAACAAAGTGTAAAAAAATTATGAAAAACTCATATGAATAAAGAGCATGCTTAACTTTTCTCCAAATTAGGTGCGCCTTTACCCACCTAAGGAAAAAAGCGCGCTCCGATCAAACAACCCACGCAGCTGGCGGGATCAAATAGGAAGTAATAAAAATCGCCAGTGGCAAAGGCGAAGCCGTTTTTCCATATCCATCTGCCACCCTCGTGCTGGGCCTTGCTCTGCCCGTGTTTGTATCTCTTTTGGACTGCCGATTTCGGAGGAAAAACTTATATAAACACATTTTTGAAAGCTCTTTTCTTCTTGATTTTCGAGCATACTTTCGTTCCCATAGAGCTTTGTTCTTTCTGTGATTGCATACCTGCGAAGGACAACAAAATGTAAAAATTTTCACATTTGGCTCTACTGTCGCGAAGTCTACAGTCAAAGTAGAAAATCTCTTTTGGAACAAGTGTGATGTTTGCTGGGGACTTGTGCTACAAAATGAGATATGGGATATTGTATTCATCCGATTTCTCTGGGTCGGTAGTAATCTGGTCGAAACTCCGAGTTTGAAGCTCCGCGTTAACTCAGAGATAACTCTGAGTTCTGTTTCTGAAACTCTGAGTTACGCTTATTGAAACTCTGAGTTCCGCTTTCGTAATTCCGAATTCCAACTCTCAAGATCGGAGTTTTGCTTTGAGGAGCTGTTAAGCACTTTGCTGCAAAAGCGACGTTAAAGTAGGGACTCGAACCTGTATGGTCTAGCGTAAAGATCCTATCACTAAACCGCTAGACCATGACACACCCATGCACCCTAAAATTGGTTTGCCATAATGTACTCACTCATTCCATCAACACATAGCAGGTCAAAACAAGTTATACCAAAGCCTCACTCATTTCCATTTCTATCGGGCAGTGATGGTTCATCACGAGTATTGGTCTTTTGCGCAGCTGAAAGCTTCAAACAATAGAGAAAGCGGATGGCATACGCAATGATAAGAATTGACTATTAGGATTTGCGCACAGAATAATTCCTCCGGGCAAAGTTTGCCCTTCCATGATTTCGTCTTACTTACCGTATACCTACCGTAACCGTTCCATATGTCACCAGTGTATGTAGCAGATAGATTGTCCGTAATTTGCATCCCGAATAACTCCAGTGTACCAAATTTCGGCTAATCCCGCCGCTTTAATTTATTTACCGTAAACCTACCGTAACCCCGTCAGATGACACTGCAGTATAATCTACATGTTATATTCGTTATCGGCGCCCCGAATAACCCCAGTGTACCAAGTTTTGATCAGTTTCGTGATTTTCTCCCATCTACCGTAAACCTACCGTAACACCTCTACATGACCCCTTAGTAAAAAATGGGTACCATATGCGTGACCAGCGCACCGAATAACCCCCTGGGCAAAGTTTTTACAAAATTTCAAAATTTTGTAAATCACTGCGCAGCACGATACCCCCATCATGCCTGCTTAAACTACGAGCAAAATGTACCCCGGAGGACTTTTTAGCTGCCCCTCTTCTTTTGCGCGCTATTTCTCTTTCTCTGACCAAACTCAGAGTTATCTCTGAGTTCTACGATAGACTGGAACGCGCATCAAACTCAGAGTTGTCGCAGACACTAGTTGCGCGTTTGGTGGCGCTGTTTCTTGCGCAGGACGATTTGGACAATGTTGCGCTACTAGGAATAAATTACGTGTTAAGGAGAATCCTGCCATATCATCGCTTTCCGGATATGATCTGTTCAAACACCTGTTAAGGGGGTCAAAAAGTTGCGCGTTAGCTCAGAGATAACTCAGAGTTAACTCTGAGTTATAACTCTGAGTTTCGATAGGTTTACTACCGACCCTGGTTTCTTCATTAACTTGCCACATGATGTCGTGAGAGCGAACCTTAGGACGATTATATACATAAATGTGCACGCAACAAAATCTCATATGCTAGTTTAGACATGACACGAGGCAATTATTATCAAGTTGAAGATGTAACATACAGGGTGTCCCAAAAAATGTGAACACTGTTAGATTGTTGATAACTTTCTTGCTTTCATGTCTTTCCCTAAGTCTGAGGCAACATTCTATAGAGCGAGGTTTAGCTTAGATCCACAGTATGAAGCGAATCGTCGATTGCTCCTCGTTACTGTAGGATTACGGTAGGAACTTCGACAAGGATTTTAGGCCATTGTATGCCATATTCTCCTCGGAACAAAGCCAAACAGGCCAGAAGGCCTTTAGGCCATGGAGGCCATATTCTATTTTTTTACATCGCTTTACAGAATGGCACCTTATGCTCGGCGAAAGGTATGAAAGCAAGAAAGTTATTAACGATCAAACAGTGTTCACCTTTTTTTCGGATACCCTGTATATGGTAGATTAATTGTAGAATCGAGCTACTTGTTTTTTGGTGGCGTTATTTATAGGCAGATAAAAGGTATACCTCAAGGTGCTTCGTGCAGCCCCCAAATGGCAGATCTTACATTAGCTTGTATGGAATACGATTTCATGAAGAGGTTAACAAGGACACGAACCCATGTCAATACATTATATAATTTCACATATAGATACATAGATGACATATTACATGTTTCTAGCGATGCATCACAGTTCAAACGAGGTTAAAGAAATATACCCTTCAACTTTAGAGACAGACAAAACCAACGTCAGTTTGACTGGAGCGAATTTTCTCGACTTGAACATGATAGTTTGCGAAAACAAGATCTAGTTTAGTATGTACAATAAAACAGATGCGTATAATTTCAAAGTCAATAGATATCCACAGTGGGGATCTAATATGTCACGAGACATATTGTTTAATACTTGTGCTACAGGAGTACTTAAATTATATAGGAATTGAGAATACGTACAATTCAAAAAAAGAATAATAGAACTAGGCATGACGTCCAAGAATAATGGATGAGATTATCAATTTTTTTTGAATAAACTTCACCACATGTTCGCGCTCTGAGATCACGGCGAAATGACACTCATTTGAATATGAGGTCGCAATCAATCGCCGTGCCATTCGTGGTTATTTTGATTTTACTTTCAATGTGCCAACATGTCTTGAATTGTTTTTAAACTTTATGCCTTTCACTTCGCTAAGAATCTGTAGGCTACCTTTCTTTCCATTTTTTGAAGGTTCCTTGGGGACTACTGATGAGGCGCTCCAAGGAAGCTGCACTACCGGTATAGTTCTTAGCCCCGAAACCGGATAGCGTTAAAACAGATGCAAAAATTGTCGTGAAATTTTGTATCTTGGCAATTAATTCTAACTTCTCATTTGTTTCATTATGGGTCTGTCGAAGTGATCCTTTCAAGTCGCATTGAAATCAGTAAACACAATGCACTCACAAAACTTATGCTGTGTAGGGAAAGTAGGCCTAGAGCGTATCACCAAGAAAAGAATGCTCTTCTCAGTGGTAAGCGAAAAAAAAACAAAATCAAAATTTCAAGAAACTACATTTTGTGCAACCTCAAAAAGAACGAGATGAGTGGGTCTTTACGACTTTTTTTTGCAAAAGGTCTCTCTCATGAGAAAAAAATTGAAATCCAAGGTTGACAGTGCTCTCATCCGATATTAATCACACGCCGAGCATGTTCGCGCAATTTTACTACATTCCAGATCAAGTCATTGTTCCTAAGGTAGAGCTTCCTAAAGAGGATGTTTGGCGTTTTTTGGCCCTAAAACCTGTCTCGTTGTTGCTGCAATAATTTTTGATCATGTGTTGATGGTCAAATATTTGTAGACTGTACTACATTCCATTTGCAACGGTATTCTAAAAAGGTTTTGGTGAATCATGGATTCCGAAATCAGGACTTTTGTATCAACCCAATGCACTACCCAATAGACTTGCTAAGAGACTGCAGGTATTTTTCTATCTATTTATTCTTATTTATTTATTTATTTATCTATTCACTGCACACAAGGTGCGCTAAAAACAAAGAAACACAAGTTCAAGTCAAGGCAGTCACACATCAGGTCAAAAACTTGATGCCTGCCGACTACAATTCTAGGGGGTGAGAGTGCTGTTTAAAAAAAGCTTAGGCAAAACAACCAAGCCGATTATGCTGTCTAGTAGAACTGCTTCAATACTCATACCTTTAGCCTATGCACTAACACTCACTAGTAATAATATATTAAAAGTATCATGTAGGGCAGTTCGCCAAAGAAGAGTTTCTTATATAAAGCTTGACTTGATTTATGGATGTAAAAATCTGCTGTAGTGTACAAAATAACGGAGCATGATGCATCACCATGGTGGATTACGATCAACATGGATCCATCACTTTCGAGAAGTTCGCATTGAAGTAGCACGTACTTAGGCAAATAATTAGTCCATGTTTACCTAGACCTCCATTTCAGCTACTTAACGCCCCACTTTCTCCGCGCTCAAAGGCAGTCGCACCAAAACGGGTAGTGCAGGTCTCCACATATCTTGCTGGTAGACCCCCTGAATATTCGACCATCCTAAGTTTAACTCGATCCAGGCCCTTTTCTGAGAATTTCGCCCTCGAAGTGGTCCTCAAAGTGCGATTGCCTGTACGGCCGACAATCCCGGTTTCTCCCTTAGAGTTGGGCCAGACTGCGCGGCGTACGCGACGTACGCAGCGTACGCCGCGTATGCTCCTATGATGAAATATATTGAGCGTACGCTGCGTACGCCGCGTACGCCGCTTCCCCGCGAAGTCTGGCTCAACCCTTACGTGTTTCAACATGTCCCTCCACTTCCATGATGTTTGCCACTGTAGCAAAGGCTAGGCCGAAAAGGCACAACCCGTTCGCGTTGCTTCTACGGGTTTTTAAAAAACGGAGTTTCCTATATTTTATGCAATTTTAAACTCGCATTGTACTAGACGGGAACGAAAAGGCTTGCAATATGCGATCTCGGCATCCAAACTTTGGTGCCGAGATATTTGAACACTGTCTCTAACCAACAGATGCAAACATAAACGTACGATTAAAACCGAAAACGATGCAGACTACATAGCGTACTGTTAACTACTAAAAATGTTCATCAGTTCAAATGATTCTGACCTAGTGACTTGGCACTTTCGACAGCAAGGCCAGCGATGCTATGTAAAGGATCCTCCAGAAGTAGGTACACACGATATCTCTTTTCTCACGAATTTTTTTGCTGGGCATCAGGGCCGGTGGTAATCTACCCTATTTGGCGGCATCAAAGATGCTGCCAAGTTGGCATACATCGCGGGAAGCTGCCAACTCCGGCGGCATCTCGCGGACTGCCTTTAGGTTTCGGTAAACTCGTAAGTCTTGGTCCGCAATCCCTATTCACATGAAGTTTTGATAACTCAGACAACCGCAAAACATCGATACCGATCGCGTTCGAACCCGCGTGCGTCAACTTCCAGCGCCACCGCACTAACCACTCGATCAATTTCTCTCTGTTTGCGGCAGCCATTATAGGAACGTACAGGTCAGTGGCGCCTGTGAGAGAGCATGATCAATAGTTTGCGCGACAGACGTTGACATGGAAGAACAGCTGGGTGATATGAACACGAGAGTGCAAAATCGTTGCAAACAGGATTTAGAGAACTTGCAAGAAGAAGATGACGTTCTTTTTTGTTCTATAAAATTACTAGACATCTCTTCTACATTACTAGCATCAATTTCAATGAGGAAAACCTGTATAACGAAAAAATGATGGTTTTTTGATAGAAATCAAATTTTTTGGTTCTTCCGCTTGACGCAAATTGTGTGATATTGCTGCATTACCCAATTTCACAGACGCCGCCAAGGTGCCACCACCTTGACATGGTAGGGACACGTCGGGATGGTGGCACCTTGATCTCTCAAAAGAGCACGCTATTTTTCGTACTTTCTGACCTAACGGCATCTCTCAGCGCTGAATTCTCGACGAGATGCCGCCAGGTCAGCTCGCGAAGCCGCCGCCAGCACTTCCTGCCTTCCTCTACAATTCTGTTTAGGGAGGTTATTAAAACATTCAGTTGCCGGGTAAGGTTCCCTAAGGTCACTATGACCTTCTCGACCAGAAATACGTGTTGAAAAGGGTTGGGAGGGCACAAATTCGAGCTCGATGTTTACGTCGATCTCACGTAAAGATACCGGCGACTTGACGGCGAAACATGCCGTCAGGTCAGGGGGATTACTACCGACCCAGGTACCGTGATGGCTTCAACTTCGACTTATAGTATATAGCAAACTACTAATCTCTTTTGATTGGTGTAGATTACGGTAGCAACTTCCACCATTTAGCGCAAGTGGAAATGCCTTTTGAGAAAAATTTTTTTAAGCTTGGGAGGGTGTGGACCAGTATCCAGGCATGCTATTTCAACCAGGCAACCTTTGCGTGTTTTATGAGCTTTCTGGAAAGTTAAATCACATTTGTAAGAAGCCTTGGAAAAACATTCGTAACGGCATACATGACGTAAGTCATAAAAGAAACCTAGCGGTAAAGTTTGATTTCGCATCCAATCAGCGACTTTGTTTAGCCTAGGGTCAAAGATTTCAGCTTGATTGATTCCACACTAAAGCAGAATGTGGTTTTTGATGACTCAAAATCCTCGTCAAGGTCTGGCGCAATCGTACGGTGATCATTAACGATCGGTGGTTCCCTTTCCCCCTTATCCATATTGTAAAAAATTATTTAGACAAAAGACTACCCAATGCTCGGCAAAGAATCCTTGGCAAGATGCACGACCATTGTACATACTTTTGCGATCCTCTTTTCAATGTAAGAAAAAAGTAAGTTTTATTACGATTCGACAGCGATCGAATGGAGCTGGGCTCGCTGCAGACGATTCGAGAAAAACGCGCTGAACTTCACTTTTAAGGGCAAGAAGGCATAAACACAAATTTTATACATTGAGACTCTATCCTATGGCATACATTAATGTTCCGCGATTTGTTGTCTTATTCATGTTCTGACAGACGTAGAAAAAAGTGCAGTTGCAACAGTCTGCAGCGCAAACACTGCTCTATACGCAACGGTACTGGCAGCTGTGGATTTGACTTATTGCTAATTGAACTAAAGGTCAAAAATGAATTCAAAAGTTTTTGTTTTGCTAAAGCACAACTGCGAAAGGTTTATGTACGAGTAGTAAACAATTAGTAGACTTGCTCTCAATACACTAGACGTGTAGAGCAGTGTGTGTGTGTGTGTGTGTGTGTGTGTGTGTGTGTGTGTGTGTGTGTGTGTGTGTGTGTGTGTGTGTGTGTGTGTGTGTGTGTGTGTGTGTGTGTGTGTGTGTGTGTGTGTGTGTGTGTGTGTGTGTGTGTGTGTGTGTGTGTGTGTGTGTGTGTGTGTGTGTGTGTGTGTGTGTGTGTGTGTGTGTGTGTGTGTGTGTGTGTGTGTGTGTGTGTGTGTGTGTGTGTGTGTGTGTGTGTGTGTGTGTGTGTGTGTGTGTGTGTGTGTGTGTGTGTGTGTGTGACGAAATCCTTAAAGCATGTTCTAGCCAACGTCCTGAGCTCAAATTTTGAATCTTGAATAGCGCATGCTACCAGCATGAAGGTCCAATATGCAAAAGCTCGAGCGTATTCGCTGAGTGGATCCCTCAAAAACTGCGTGTCAGACGAATCCTCTTGGCTTCTGGCCAGCAAAATCGGGCCTGTACCACTTTTTGCAAAGTCATGAATATGGTTGACAAGCTAATGTGGACGCCTTAGACTTTAGCTTAGATGAACTGAAGTCAATTGCTTCACGAAAATGGCGCCGAAAAGAATCACTTGCAGAAGTGTTCGATTTGCCAAGATTACTTGATCATTTGAGAAGATCTATGTACAGAGATGTAGCCCAAGGTGATTTTTGTTCTCATGGCTTGAAAGTCCAAAAACTGTTTCTTTGCACTCATTTTTCTGGAAAAAGTTTCATGCACCCGAAAATCAATCCCACACGAAAAGCTCCAGAATGACTAGTTATTTGGAAATAATTCGTGGTAGCCTGCATAGCGCAGTGAGTTTCAAATTCATTATTACGCAGGAATGAGTAAGGCATACAGAAAGCAGGGCCAGTGCAACCCTTTGCGAAGCAGAGGTGACGCGCTGGTATGATATAGGCACAATCTCCGCTTTAACATCGGACGCATGATGCAGCACGCGGCTTTAAATGATCTTCTTGACTTCACAGGAAGCTTCCTCACAATCCAGAGATATCAGGCTAAAGGCTTAAGTTCGTACATTTAGATGACTTTATGGAGTGCCATCGGTATCTCGTTGAAGATAGAATGGCAAATCAGACAACACTTGCAACTCAGTGCGGCATCGCGAACGACACGTGCGATGTCGCAATTTCTTCATACCGTTTGCAATAACTTTGTGGCGACATAGGTGGATTCAATTACCACTGGAATTGAGTATATTTGAGTACCACTTTTCATATCTTCCAAGAACAGCAGGTCATTTCACTTGTCAAACAAACACTCGGATATATTCGAAAATTTGGTCATGAGACTTATTTGGACTGTTAATTACAGATGTAGTAAACAAATCACGAAATGAGGTTTCTGTTGACTAGCGGCTAAAAGTACACTGCTTTTTGCGGCGTGCGAATGCGGTCCGAAACTTGTAAAATGCTCAATGCAAAACTAATTTCTATCTGCGCTGATTTTCTGAATGATGATGTGCGGCGTTGTTCGCTGATGATTTTACACAGGGATGAAAATGTAGATAGATACTGAAGGTTTTTGAGTGATATAGCGGCTCTGATTGGTGAAAAATGACAGGCTTAGCATAAAAGTCAAAAAAGTGATATTCTCGTTTCTTTGGCCTATTTTGTTCACTCTCTGAGCCGAGGAAATGCAGCAACCTTATACAGGGTGTTTGAAAAGTTCATGTCCTTAAGCACTTCAACTGCGAACGCTAACTCTATTTTTGCTATGTGTGTTCGCCAAACCCAGAAACCATTAAATCAACAAAGAAAAATATTTTTTGCCTCAAGATACCCTAAAAAATTTGAATGTAAACAATTTTTTACAACTTTCTTGGAAAATGCGTTATCTGATTTGTTCTAATTTTCAATGCCGGAAAAATAAAACAGCTTTTGGTTCTTTTTTTGCTACAAGTAGTCCTAGATTTAAATTTTTTTAATATAACAAAAGCTTTGAGGTAGCTTGGTAACGAAGATTTTTCTATGTGCTGAAATACAGCAGACCAGTTTGCGTTAGAATTTTTTCAGTTCGAAAAATTTTGAAACAACATTGTCATCCTTATTTCAACATGTATTTGTAGCACAACACTCTCTGACCTTCGCTATACTTGTTTTCAAAAGTTTCGCACGCTTGCAAAGGTTGTGAAGATAAAATGTGAGAATTTGGTGCTGGACTTTTTGACGAAAAAATCCTGAAAATGGATCTCTTGTCTTTCAAGGCACGATATTTCTCAAAACGAACTTGCTTCCACGAGAGTAAAAGCACATTTGAGAATCCTTGAAGAAAAGACAGAAGGCATATCAAGTTTTCTGTGAATTATGTTTCCTTCTTTGTAACAAGCGTTATAAGGAAAGAGGTTTGGAAAGCTGTACTGATGTGTTTCAATCTAATATAAAATCAAAAAAACCGCGAAGAAACTTGATTTCACTGAAATAACGGTATTTAGGTCTGATGAGCACAATAAAACAAAAAGCGCGTCAAAATCCCAATTGCAAGTACTTTAGGCCACGATCTTCAAACACCCTGTATATGAATTTTCGATGCAGACGGTGGCATGCAAGTCTGAGCTTCGCGGGAAGTTTCTTGACAGTAATCCAATTTTTAATTTGAGTTTTTTGTCTTCGGAACGTCAATTTGAACTTATTGACATTATCCAGGATAGTACCATATAGTGGTGCTTTCATTCCTCTATACTTTTTGAAGACATGTGTCTGAAGGAAAAATATATTGTACCGCGCTAGCATGAGGAGCGTGTACCTACTATGCTAATTAGCCTAAATATTCTCAAGAGAGAGAGGGAGAGAGAGAGAGAGAAAGAAAAATCTAGGTTATCGAAGCTTTTTTATTTATCTTTGCAAAAAAACTTCGCTCCAAACATAAACGTAACACGTACGTTAGCCGGCATGGACTCTATACTTCAATATATTGTAAGATCCCCACAACATCGCCTAGCAACACATTTCGTATTATTAGGTTGTCCCGAAAGTTTTGTCCGTTTTTTCAACCTATCATAAAAACACGAGGAATGAAGATAGGGAAACGCTCTAAGCACTACCCGACGCAGCTTCTCCCCATCTTTCTAAGTGTCATGCTCCCATGCCGATTACTTTTTTGCTCACCGAGATAAACGCCGAAATTTCGAACCCATGGTTTTTACTATGTCCAAGTTTGGCAATTTTTCACAATCTTAATTTTTGACTTCCGGAAAAGCTTTGGCAACAGTTAGATAGAGCAAACAAAGTGCAATATAATGCAATTTTGCAGTATCTATAGCCACCCTTGAAACTTTTTTAAAATTATTTTTCTGATGCTATCAAATTTCACTTTCGGTGATGCCAAAAGCCAGACATCATGAAACAATGTACAATCAAGGTGTTTTTCGGTGCAGCTTTTCCTCCTCTTTCTATTTTCCCTCCAATTTGTGGGGTCTTTAGCGATAAAATTTCCATAATTTTGAATTTGACCTCGCCCCAGCGTGTACCGTAAAATGCGAAATCTTATATTTCGAAGCGGTAAACGCTCAGTTGCTTTGTAAAAACAGTGAATAATCGTAATTGATTTTTGAAAGCTTTAAAATCCGATGATTTGTTAGTGTCCGAGGCGTTTCTGTATTTTGGGACTTCGCAAAAGTGAAGACTTTTGAAAAAATTATTTTAAAAAATACTGAAAAGCCAGCTGGACAAGCCAAAAAATTGCATTGCATTGCCCTTTGTTTACTCTATCTGAGCGCTGTCGAAGGTCTTCCAAAAGTTGAAAATGAAGATTGTGAAAAATTGCCAAACTTGGACATAGTAAAAGCCATGGGTTCGAAATTTCGGCGTTTATCTCGGTGAGCAAAAAAGTAATCGGCATGGGAGCATGACACTTAGAAAGACGGGGAAAAGCTGCGTCGGGTAGTGCTTAGAGCGTTTCCCTATCTTCATTCCTCGTGTTTTTATGATAGGTTGAAAAAACGGACAAAACTTTCGGGACAACCTAATATATTTGGACCACATCAAGCCACTCTGAGGCACATAGATAGTCTGGAGTACATGAAGCACCATTTCAATGTGAGTTGCAGTCTGGCTCGCAAACGGATGCTCACATACTGGTTAGTGAGAGTCTGCGAAAGTTAGCATACGATTACTGTGAGGAGAGATGAATTAACGGAATACAAATTCATATCTATCAAGCAGCAGCAATTTTCACGATTGCATGAAGGTGCATGGATAATTGATTTGTAGAAGTTATTGACTTATCATAGTTCAGAACCGGTGAATATTTCACCACATTTTTCTGCGAGATCACGAACTGGAGACTTTCCGACTGTTTACTTCTAGTCTCACTTCATGCTCTTTATTCTTCACGTTTTTTAAGTGAGCCACAATTCGATTAACTAGTTAGGGCAAGCTGTTACTTTTTGTCATACGTTAAAATTTTTATGGAATCTCCCTGCATTTTGCAGAAAGAATAAGAGGTTTTTTTGCTGAGCAGATTCTTCATTCTGACAAGTCCGCAGTTGCTGCAGGGCACTGCAAAATGCATTAACATTTGGAGACGGATAGCATGTAGCATTTGAATGGTAAAAATCCCGCATTATGAGGACGCCAGAGAGAAGACTGCGCGCGTATAGAAGTATAGAGGAATGCAAACATAGTCATAATACACACAGTCAGCTGGTGCTACACTGAATAAGCTCACTAACTACTTCCTGAAGAGGACAGAAGCAGTAGAGAACTTGAAAGGGATGACTATCAGGTGACCGTGGTCATTTGAGTAAACTGTGTGTTGAAAAAGTGCCTTTAAATGCTAGTTCAAGAACTATTTTCTGTGTCTGCGAAACAATATCCTGAAGGGTATAATTTCCTCAAGAACATGGATTACTGCGGAGGGTAAAAAATTGCAATACAAAATATTCTTGCCCTTTGAATTGCTGATGAGTGGATTAGTCTTGATACAACACTATCCTGTCTACGATTTTGTTTAGTAGTAAAGGGTAAATACATAGCAGTTGTGACTTCTACTACCCAATAGTACACGAATTTTTTCAGAAAAAATGTTTATAACTTCCCTCAGAAGATCTTTTGTAGGGGTGCGTAGCAAGTGGTACCCGGGCAGCCGACTGCTGCCGCAGCCAGGCGCCAGAGCTGGCGCCAGCGCAATCGCATATGGTAGAATAATCACGCTAGCCGTCTGATACCTCTCCGCCGAGAGGTTTCCTCGCACCTCGTCGCGCTGATGTGCGAGGGGGTAGATATTATCAATATCTAGATCATTTTAATCAGCAGGAAATTCTTAGTTTACTGAGAACCATGCAATTATTCATAAAAGTATACAAGTGACAAATATTCAGATCGGCAAACAGTTGCAAATATAAAACTGAATGAATAGGGAACTAAATAGTCTGTTACAAATTTGGACATTATAAAACAATTATCAACTGAGGCTGTAGTTACATTTGCGCCGGAGAAAAAGCGGTCTCGTTGAGGTTGTTAGGGGTGGTTCTCAATTTGGTTATTAGTTAAGTTACAGTTAATAGTTACAGTTTTTATATTTTGACAACTCTGAAAAATTGCTCAAAAAATGGAAGTATAAACAAGTAAAAAATTCAAAAGCTAAGCTACACGGTTAGCTTTGTCCTTGACATGAATTTTTATCGAACAAGTTCTCAAAAATCTAAAAAAGTGGTGTTTGATTTTTTTTTATTTTTCTTTTCTTTCATGTGAACGAATTTCACTTAAGTGTACAAATGGGAGGGTACAGACAACGAGTTCTAAATTATTAATCTTTTTCAAATTTCTATAGGTGCTTTTAATAAAGCCATATCATGGAATACTTGGAGAAGCGATGATAGGAGATTGAATTTTTTGAGCATTGTTCTCTAGAAAAACTTTACTCTGTGTAAATGTGTTCATTTGCATTTTATCAATAAACTAAGAATTTTTTGCTGATCAAAATGATTTAGATGTTGATAATATCGCGCCATCCCTAAGTCTGATATCGCACCTCAGCGCAACGAGGTGCGAGGAGACCTCTAGGCGGAGAGGTATCCGAGTGCTAGCGTAATCATTCTACCATATGCGGCTGCGCTGACGCCATCTCTGGCGGCTGGCTGCGGCAGCAGTCGGCTGCCTGGGTACCACTTGCACGCCTCCCGTTTCGTAGATAGCGAAGACAGATTTGAAATCAACGCTTCGAGATGCGTCTTATGATGTATATTATTTTGAATGGCCACAGTCACCAATAACCTTCCTTTGTTAGAGCCTCAATCCTTAATACGTTTCGGACCAGTGCTGCACATGGCACAGCACCCTGCTTTGAATTATCTTTTTAACGTCACAAGAGGTTTTCTTTTGGTTCAGGGTTACCATATAACAGTTGCAACCGCGGCAACGCGGGCGACGCGTGCGACGTCGCAACTTTTCTTTGCTTCGATGTCAAAGAGAAAAACCGTGGTTTCAACAATGATGTGTACCGTGTGCACCACAGATACATTTAAACACCTTAAAAACTGAGTTGTTGTTCCTATCTTTAAAGAAAGCACAGATGTCCTTTTCAAGCGACATTATTCAAACACTTCGAATTCACTCAGATCTTTGGGTATGAAGCTTATCTGACATGCTGATTACAGATATAGTCCATAATCTACGAAATAAAGTCCATTTGCGGTTATCGGGTGAAAGTACGTTCTTTTTCGCGCACGACTTCGCGGCCCGAAACGTGTTAACCTATATGTTATGTTTGCCCACCTGTGTCAAATTGCCATTTGTCTTGACATGGACATTTGAATTCTGAAGCCGATGCGCACACCGCAAGTATGGTTAGGATTTTCATATCTTCGTTTTATCTATAAACGGATGAATTAAATATGTGCTGTGCAAATCAAGCCAACAAGAGTAAAAAAAATGGTCAACCGGTTCGTTCCAGCTTGCTCTACACTTTGTACGCCGCTAGAAACATTGTTACTTATCCAACCAAGCAAACAAAAAGAGTGCCACTCACTGCCATCACAGTGTACCAGTAACACACAATGGCTTACGTTCACTCGCACTATCGATGTGATTCGGGTCTGTGTAATTCCACACGATCTCTCCTGCCGCGTTGACCAAAGTACACAAAGCCAAACACTTTGCTCATTTCGAATAACGCTGCTTTATTACACCTACTCTTTGATTCAATGAAGTGGCTGCTGGAAGACGGGTCTTCGAGGACTATGCAAGGCTAGAGAATGATAAGAGAGCAAGAGAAAGAGACGCAGACTGCGCCGCGGGCTTGAGCGGTCGCCTTGTTGCAAATCGCAATAGTTGTTGCAATGGTTGTTGCTTGTGGATGTTACTTTACCATAACATGGAAAGAATCATGTTTTTTGTATTCATTGTAGCATAGGGGGTATACTACATTACTTCGACGAAAGAGGAGGACAAACGAGGAAATTTGCAATAAGCCGTGCCTCTAGACGCTACCAGCTCGTGAAAGTTGTACGCGGGGGTGGAGCCTTTCGGCTACCTAATGTCCTCTATTTAAGCAAAAGAAAAGCCCAATTGGCAGTGACCTAATAGAGCGTTTTACTCTGCCTTACACCGTATTTCTTCTATTTGCAGTGCAGGAAAAAGACTTATGGTAGAAGCACTTTTTTTGATATAAAGTACACGTTAGACATATGTCAATCTCAATCATCATCTTTTGCTGAAATTAAGAACAAGACAACAACCTGCTTTACCACGAAATGCTTTTGACACTTTTTACATCACATGAGAAGATTATCAGCAAGGTCAAACAAAGCAGGGCTTTGCTGATTGGGTAGTAGTGTAAAGCCGATCTTTCAAGGAGCACAAGTCGTTGGCATGAAACATAAGCGACCCACAGAACAACGAGTTTCTTAGAATGATAAGCAGCCTACCAGTAAGTGTAGCTATTGGTGCGGCGCTTCGTAAAATTTCGACAAAATTTTCTGTCATCTCCTAAATTTGTATTCACATCTTATTTTCTGAGCTTGTGATGCATCTTTCTAGAGAGTATCTCGACTATTTGCAATGGAAATGTAAGGTTATAGTCTAATTGTAAGTAAAAAAAAGCTTAAAGGCAGCGTTCCGGTAAATAGATGGGTGCCAGATATTTGTGGCGATGTTAAAGAAGTAGACTCCCTACCTAAAAGACAGACGTTCGAAGCGAAAAAGGAGTCCACCGAGCCTGAAATTGGCCTTGAAAGTGGTCCGGTTCTTACGATAGGCTCGGTGAGTACGAGATGCATGCAAGGTAGAGACTCAGAGTCGCTGTGGAACCCTGCGCTCATGATGTGTGTGCTGTGCGTGCTCTGGGCTTGCTGTTCAAAATTGCTGTGCGGGCGGCATTCGGGCCTATCGTAAGGACCGGTCCACTTTCGGAGCGAATTTTGAACTTGGTAGACCCCCTTTTGGCTCAAAACTTCAGTCATCGCTTAGCTAGGGAGTCTACTTTGACATCGCCACAAAATCCGGTACCCATATTTTTGCCGGGGCACTGTCTTCAAACAGTAAAAGATGGAAGTGAAAGCCCCCAAAAATTATGCTTGTGTGTAAAATCTGAAGAAGGCGAAAGAAGATACGATATGGACAAACAATTGCTCCACTCCCGCAATTTCTAAAAGACAGCATAACATGTGTGCCAAGTACTCAAAAAAGGCCTTTACTTCTATTGTTTTGAAAGGCTGGTAGCAACACGTTCTTGTAGACTAAGTGATTTCTTATTGCATTGCACCACTGTGGTGTTTTCACTATTTCACTACATTGATACTGCTTCAAGAACATTATAGGACTAGCAAACTTCGCATTTATTCCATAACGAACGTTACTGCGTCCGGCTTTCTAAAACGATTCGGGCACACGAGACAAAATTTTTTCAGGCAAAGGGGAGGCTTTCTTCGGTCAACTCCACCAAAAAATTGCGTTTCCGGATGCGTTCTAAAAATTACGCAGCTTGTAGCGTCTCGCAGATCCTTTGATCTAATATGATTTTTATGAGAGTAAAATTTTTTTGAAAATGCTAGTAAAAACAAGTGACTGTATTATTTCGACGTTTTGAGGTCAAGAACAGGGCTCAGCAGTGGTGACGCTTTCACATGTGGATGTCGTTTTTTGAGGGGAAACAAAGCGAAACCCGTAAAGTTTTCAGTCGGAAACCTGACATATTTGAAACACAACTCTAACTCTTAGCAAGCCCGAATTTGAAGGTAAAAGTATTTTTACCAGTCACAGGTGTATATATCAGCACATTACAAGCACGACTAGTGAGTAAACCTGTGTGCACACGATTTCAACGCGTCAGAACACAATCTCTTTTACGCGCAAACTGTAAACAATCAGTTTCTTTACGACGATTAAGCGATAATGAGCAATCAAATTTAGTGTGTACATCGAGATGATGATCAAAAGAAACGTAGAAAAATTTCTGAAAAAAAAAAAACAGTGTGAAAGAAGTTGTAAGTGCTTTCTGATTTTAGGCTACTCCCGAACAACCTCGGATCAATCTGAGGTTGCGCGGACCAGACAATGTTATGAATTTTACAACTTTCCCCTCCTCATATGAATTTAAGAACACCTATGAAAACTCACCTTGACCCAAGTTTCGTCTTCGAAGCTTTTTTAGGGCTCTTGATGATGTAAAAACAGCCTTTTTACACTTTGCTTTTTAATCTTTGATTTCCTGCCTATTCTTCACTTTAGTCCAGTTTTTTTTCGCTGCAGAACATTAAAAGCAGTTCTACAAATGCTACAAAAGGTATCTCGTAATTTTCTGCAATGTCATGGAGTACTTCAAAACACATATATGCCGCCTCGCGCTGGGCCCGCCTCAGAATTGCTGGTGTAGCGTTGAAGATGGCTGCGAACTACTTTAGATTGGGCCGAAAGTTTTGTCGCACCATTCACAAAAAATTATGACTTCTTAGTGCTGATGGTGTTGCATCTCATTGGCACTACTGGAAAGAATAAATCAAGTATCTCCTGCTCCACTGCGTAGTTCACATATGTATCAACAACTGCGCACCAGTTCAATGCACTTTGCCAGTTTCAACATGTTCGCTTGGCGTAAGCCTAGATTTGCTGAAGTCTGAGAGCTAAAAGGTCGGCGTGCTGAGAGGTGTCATCCACGGGGAGTTAGAAACATTCTATAGAGTCTAAATAATCATTATCATATTTTATCTGATCTTCTCTTTCTAAGTGAGCAAAGTTTGTGCTAGTTGAGTTCTTCTTCATAGACTGATGTTCTCCTAAAAAAGAGCAGAAAACGGGAGAATCGAATGTTTGACATTTTTTCAAAAATCATAAATTTTCACAGAAAATTTCGATCAGCACAAGCTCTGCTCTTTTAGTAGAAGGATGTGAGAAAACTGATGTTTTTGAGTGTTTCAGTTTTATTGCACACATTTTAGATCTTCAAAAGTGCTTTACACCTCATCTTGAGCGATTTTCTTTTCCGTTATGATCAAGACTTCATGAGGAAGTACATGATTTACTCCTTTCATTAAATTTTTTTGAGCGACAGAACTTTCAAATCAATCTGATAGAAAGAGTTGTGCACTGAAAGCGTGGACTTACTAGTGCCTCCTATCGCTTATTCACACGCTCTAATGCACTACATACAAACACACTCCCACTACATACAAACCACTTCATAAGGGGGAAGCGCTTCAGATTTTGTTTCAATATTGGCAGAAATGTTTTTTACAGATCGCTCTACTAATAGGCATTCCGGGGAAAGCGAATGGAAATCAGCTCTACTACCAAATGAAATCGTTCTGACAATTTTTTCAATTATAAATATCAACGCGAAACATACTCATCTTTACGACTAACTAGCTGGCATACCCGGCTCCGCCGTATGTTCCGAATAGAAAATTCCATTTCTTAACCGATCCGAACCAAACTTGGCACACATACACTTCGGGCCCCGGCGGGTGTCACAGTCCACTTTTCGTTATCGATTGATGTCGATTTTATCGATTTTTTGCAAAATTTGAGCTAGGGGGCTGGGATTTGGCACAGGGGGGTAATCGAGCATGCTGATTACGAATACAATATTAGTTTTCGAAAACGTGCATTACTTTTATCGATTTTATCGATTTTTTGCAAAATTTAAGCTAGGGGGCTGGAATTTGGCAGAGGGGTGTAATCGAGCATTGATCACCCCCACGGGGATGATCAACATGCTCGATTACCCCCCTGTGCCAAATCCCAGCCCCGTAGCTCAAACTTTGCAAAAAAATCGATAAAATCGATAAAAGTAATGCAGGATTTTAAAAACTAATGTTGTATTCGTAATCAGCATGCTCGATTACCCCCCTGTGCCAACTCCCAGCCCCGTAGCTCAAATTTTGCAAAAAATCGATAAAATCGATATCGATCGGTGACGAAAAGTAGCCTATGACACCCGCCGGGGCCCGTAGTGTATGTGTGCCAAGTTTGGTCCGGATCGGTTCAGAAATGGAATTTTCTATTCGGAAGATACGTACAGACAGACAGACAGACATACAGACAGACATACAGACAGACAAACAGACATTCAGCTTTATATATAAGATTATTGGTTTCCTCTCACAATTTTCGCCTCTGTGCGACAACCGTAATTTGATTGCTATTTGTGCGCTTTGATTTTTCTCCGAGAAAGACTTCTGCAAAAAAAAGAAGAGTGCATAGAAAATTTCTGACCATTTTCTCCCTATACCGTAAGACATCTACTTTTGATAAGACGCAGATTATAAGAACCTCTAAAGTTGTGGCAAGGAAAACCTAGAAAAGCGCATTTTTTGACTTTAGAACTTTGTGACCGAAGGTGTTTTAGTGAAAGAATAAATGTGCGAATCTTATGAAAGGGCGAATCAACATCTTGGTGGCCTACAAATCAATATAATACCCATTTTTAAACATTTAATTAAATTTGCAAACTTTCAGATGGCTTGAAGTTGTGCTAACAGCTGCAAACGAAAGCTGTTTTTGAATACGAAAATCAGAAGCGACCTATTGCAGATGGCGGACTTCTGTAAATTGGCATTTTGCATGGATTTGCTTATAGTACAGTTGCTTCTCTGCTGGCTCTCAGCAGCATAATACAAAGTTTGAATATAGCGTTTATGAAACAATAGTTTCGGTCCTATTGCTTAAAGCCTTTTGTAACTTGTCATCAAACATTCTATTGTTAGCCAATACACCTTTATCAGACACTATGGTCCGTAGTAAACCTCCTTTCACTGCAATTCGACTGATGCGGGCCTACCTCGAACGTAGGACGCACCAGTCCAGCATCCAGTGAGCTATTGATCCGGATGCGGATCGCTTTCTAATCATGAGAATCATGTGTATTCTTGAAAAAGGAACCATTTGAGCCGGTTTGGTCGAACAGGAGTTGAAACCGAGCGGCCATGGTTCAACACCTGCTAGCGTCACACTTTTGCTGTATCGCCTGGCGTCTTTGATAGCGACCGCTATCACAAAATCGATGATGACCGCTATCAAGGATTTTGTCTAGCACATACATGGTTAAAACAACACATTTTAGACGAGATTTTCATGAAAAAAAATTGAAACGGTTGCAACATAAACTCAATGAATCAAACCAATAAATTCTTGTCTCAAGCAGCTTCTCGAAAAAAAAATCAGCAAACTTTACAAAAAAGAAAAGAATCTGTTTCATTCCTTTACACGCCAAAAATCAGCTGTTCATCGATTCTCTCCTTTTCGGACCCCGGTATTGTGCAGTGTTGCGCCGATTTTGTCCACAATGTTAGGTAAATTGATGTGTATCTTAAGTTACTCAAAAGCAACCTACGAAAATCTTCTCTGCGACTCCTCTTTTCCGCACTATTCGCACTCGTCTGACACCAGTTCACTCCAGCTTAACTGAACGTGAACTGATGTGCATCAGTTAGCTACAGCAAGTGGACGGATGGCCACTGTCAGTTCACTTGCCATGCTTATAGCATGGGAAGGGCGGTCATCATTTCACCTGATGTACGCTCAACTGATCGGTAAGTTCAGTTCATCTGAACTAATCGAGCTTCACTACGGGCCTATGTCAAATGCTTACCTCTACCTATACATTTTTTAATATTTAGGGTTTATCAACAACTATCCTCAATCACTCGCCCATTATCGTGTGAATTTTTGGTCAAAACGCTCGTGTTTTATAAATCAGTTTGTAAAGTTGGTGCACATAGCTGATGCACCAGGTCTAGCTCTAGGCCCTTTATAGCCTTTCTCAGTGCTTACCAACTTTACTTCAATAGTGTAGAATGTTAAACCAACAAAAGATAGTACGTTATTTTCCCCTTCAGCACTTCGTTTAAATGTTTGATTTTTCTATAGCAATTTTCTGTTGATGCGGCGCACTAAAGCACATTTAAGAAAATGATTACAATCTGTCTCGTGGTTCTACATTCACGTGAAAACCTGTCTCTATCTACCAACAATAAGACTGATCTATGATCTTGCTCTTCCATAAAGTTGACCTTAGTTTTTTTTATTGATAACATGGAGACCTCCGTCTATTACAGTTTGATACACGAACTTTATCAGGGCGAATTTGTATCAGCTAACATATGAATGATTTGTGTGATAAATGTTTCGCAAAGTGTATGCAATGGATGTGAGTACTGAATGTCTGCAAAACTGGACAGATTGAAATGACTGATACAGATTGCGAACAAGTCAAGGTTCATCTACATACAGGGTGTCCATAAAGTATGTATACACTGTTTGATCGTTGATATCTTTCTTCTCAACAAGTCTTTTGCCTTGCTTCAGGTACCGTTCTGTAGAGCTGGCTTCAACTTAGATTTAAGTATGGAGCGAATCATTGATCGCTCTTCATTACTGTAGGATTACGGTAGAAACTTGAAACATATGGTGTCAATGTGGAAAAAGCTGCAGTCTCAAAATTGTTCAAAAAATGTGAAAACTTGTGTAATAGGGTTTTTATGGACGCTGAATTCAATACTCAACTATTCACAAGATTGCGAAGCTTTCTAAACGGTGTAACCTCACTTTTCGGGACATTGAAAAAATGGCCGCTACCTCTTACCCGGCAACTCTTCAATGAAGCATCATAATAAGTTGGGTACTTTACAGTTAGAATCAACAACTCTAATTAGCCTAGTGTAAAAGCTTTCAGGCTGTTTTTTTTCTGGAGCAAAATATGGTCTTTCATGGCTCAAAACTCTCTTTGAAGTTTCTACCGTAATCCTTAATGAAGAGAGATGGGAGTTTTACAAAACATTACCTGAAGCAAGGCAAAAGACTTGTTGGAAAGAAAAATATTAACGATTAAACAGTGTCTCTAATTTTACAAACTCAAAATTTTATCATTATTCGATGAACCAAAGTAAGCCCTACGAGATGGCCCTCGAGATTTCGCGTTCTGATCTAACAAGGGAACGATACTTGGTGTCCGAGGCCTTTTGAGATGAAATGTACATCAGTACACTCATCTTCGAATGCTGATTCCAAATCTGATTTCCGTTTCTGCTGAACGTTTCTCTAAAAGAAGTTATGAAGGATTTTCGCACCAAATTTGGCCGCGCGAGGCACATACGATACTACCACCAACATGGTAACATGTTAACAAGCATTCATTTTCCGATCATTTTCATTTTTATAGGCACCTCTTGGAATACATATAGGAAATCCTCGTATAAAAATGACCCCTCTTTAAATTTTTAAAGAGTAAAGACACGCATTTACCTCGAAGAAATCTAACTCCCAAAAAGAAGCTCAATTGAGGCAATGCAAAACTGAAAAATACAAAAGAATCTGAGTTTACACCTGCATCAGCTTGCGAGGCTAATGCACTAGCCACTACCCCAGAACTACCGGCGGTATTGGTGTTCCTATCATATCTCTGGAGGGCAAATTTGGCGCAAAAATCCTTCATAACTTCTTTCAGAGAAACGTTCAGAGAAACGGAAGTCCGACTCGGAATCAGCGTTCGAAGACAAGTGTAATGGTATATATTTTATTTCAAAAGGCCACGGACATTAAGTATCGTTCCCTTGTAAGTAAAATTTGAAGCCAATCAAACGCGTGTAGTCACCAGAAAAAGCAATTTCTGCAAAAAATGCTACAGAGACCCTTTATTTGTACACACATACTATGCACATCAAACATCACGTCACTGTCTCAGACAGCGGATCGGACCCCTCCGCCGGAGAAGTGGCAGGGTCGCGGCGTATCCCCAGCGGTGGGTCTCCCATTTGTCCGGCGGAGCCCTCCCATTTTCTGCTCCGGAGACCTCCCATCTTCTGCTCCGGATACCCCCCATTTTCTGCTCCGGATACCCCCCATTTTCTGCTCCGGATACCTCCCATTTTCTGCTCCGGAGCCCCCCGATTTTGTGCGCCGGAGCCCCCCGATCGCGGCATACTGTAATTAGCCCTAATTAAAGGCAGCTTCCAGGCAGATCTGGACCTATGGGGCTTTTACATGGAAAGTACTTTTGGGGCCCTAACTAAGGCACTGCCGAAGCAGCAGCTCAGGTAGTGCTCCAATGGCTGAGATATTCCCCTCGAAACAGACCCCCGCGAACGTACTCGCATGGATTCATGGCAGTTTCGCGCCAGGATCCACTCTTTGCGCCATGAATCCATGCGAAACACGGTCGCGGGGTCCGGTTTCGAGCAGAATATCTCAGGCGTTAGAGCACTACTTGAGCTGCCGGTTGGGTAGTGGCTTAGTTAGGGCCCCAAAATACTTTCCATGTAAAATCCCCATAGGTCCAGACTTGCCTGGACGCTGCCTTTAAGCTCCAAACCCCAATTTTGTCTCTAAACCCCACCCAAATAAGCCGAATAGGACCCCCCCCCCGGGTAGGAGTTTAGCGCGACCCTCACCCCGTACTCTACCCCCTCCCTCTCACCCCTAGCGTTTGTGGATAGAAGATAGAAGAAAGAACGAAGAGATAAGACATTTATTTCAAATTTATCAAACTTTCGAAAAATCTATCTATCTATCTCCAGCATACGTACAACAGTTAATTCATATTACAAAAACCATACTAGGAGTGATAAGAATATTCAAAGAAAAACTAATTTCCTAGTTGCAAAAAGAACCTTGTAACACCACAGTATAAGCATATGGTTTTAACATGGTAAGAAAATGACAAAAAGATCAAAAAAGCATTCTGTGCAACATGAAACAAAACAGCGAGGAACGCCATAAACTCACATTTGCAAAGCAGGGACATATTGTCCAAGTGCGATATATACATGAGCTATATTCATCCAAACATCTTCGAATTCCGAGGTCCAAGGCCATACTGGGGCAAAACGAAAGTAGGATGATTCAACGTAGTTGCTTGATAATAGTACTAGGACACGATGATGACATGGATTGAAATTCTTGCATATGCAACTTACCTTGAACGCCTTTTCATAGTCTCTGTTGAAATGGAAAAACCGCGCAAGAATGTAACAAGCTTCGGCCTTGATTTCGTCACTTTCCGTCATACTCATTGCATGCCACGCTAACCGTTCAACCTTGTTCATTTCCTGAAAAAGTGATGCCTTCAGATAAAGCGATAAACACCTCGATGTAACAGCTTGGACAAATTTAAAAGGTCCCTTTTATAGATAATTCGTAATTAATTCAAAGAATTTCTGCACTGACTCCTTTGAAGAAGAAGTGGTTGGCAAGATGGACCAAGACAACCGGATTCTCCGGCTCCAGACTATACGCTTGGCCTAGACAAGCCACTGCACTTTGGGCTCCCTCGACAGTATGCGTATTGTAATCCAAAATGGCAAGTGCTGAGAGAGCACAAACATTGTCATTTTGCAATTCCAACGCTCGTTCAAAAGCGATTCTGCAAATTGTAATTGAAAGTCACATAAACAGTAAAGAAGAAGCTATGTGACTCAAACATTTCACATTTACATGCTTACCTAGCCTTATCAGTCCCTAATCTCGCTAAGCAATACTGGAAGCAATGTGATGTGACTAAGCAACAGTAACAGTCACAATGCTTCAGTAACAGTCACAAAACTTCAACATCGTTTGGAGTTGCCTCCAAGACTTTTGTCAACATATCTCTTGCCTTGTCCTATCTTTCAAGCCAGAAACGATATAGTGAGGATCTGCAACGTCTGATGAAAAGTCGATCGACTTGGTAAGCATACGTACGAGAGAGATAGTGTGGACCCCGGCCAGCTTCAGGTACTAGCGCGGCGCACACGCAACGCGCGCCCGACTTGAACGCTTCTCATTTCACTTACGAACAAAAAAGCATTATAACCGAAAACAGGAGTGAAATGAGATGTGGAGGCCTCTAATCCGAACACGAGAAAAGCCAAGGCAATAGGAGAACCTTCACAACTTCTACTACTAGCGCTCAGATTCCAGTCAATCTCATAAATAACTGGAATCTTCTATTATCCATCGCTAGTAGTGTATGACACTACCAGCGATGGATGATAGAAGTAACAGGAAAAGTCGAAGAACAATTCTGAAAAGTCTTCCTTCTGTTGATAAAAAAACCCAGAAAGTTTGAGCTCAAGAGCACGATTGCAAAGCTCTGATGGTGTAACAAAAGGCTAGAAGCATCTACACTCCACAAAATCAACTGCATATACACTTATTCTGAACATTTGGAGAGATGTCTCTGAACTACACCGAAATCTTCACTATTGAGAAAAAAACAAGATTTTCGAAACAAATGCTTGCAAGACTGTCAAGACTCGTAAAAATCCATCACCAGCAGTTGACGTGTGTCGTTTACATCTAAAGTAGAGATTACAGAAGAGAACAAACACACTTGAAAGAGGAAATTGAAAGAAATCCCTTCAGAGCCGAAACGAAAAGCGCACTGAAGGCATGCGCTGCGGGCGCGCCGCGGAGGTACCTATGGGAACCTGGCCGGGGTCCACACTATAGCAATAAACGGATTATTTAGACGATACTTTCATCACAACAACACTAGATAGTTGCGCAACTAACCTCATTGTTTCGAAAATCCAGAATTAATCACAAAAACCACTCCATCAATAGTCTACGATGTCTCAGCAAGTCGGAAAGAGCCAAACACTGAAGGTGATTGAGTGCAACCGCACGAAAATTTCAAACATAAACCTGAAAACGAGGAACTTACAGCAACATAAACGCCAACGCGACGAAGAGCAACGCGGAAAAGGAAAAAACGGTAAAGAAACGCGCAAAAACAACAGAATCAAATAAACGGCGACTAAAATATGGACAAAGAGCGTAAACAGAGGACTCATCACCGTGGAGTTAGACGTTTGCTTGCTACGCGCCAAATCGATACGCAGCCTGCTCCGGATACCTCCCATTTCTCCGGCGGATACCTCCCATCTTCTGCTCCGGATACCCCCCATTTTCTGCTCCGGATACCTCCCATTTTCTGCTCCGGATACCTCCCATTTTCTGCTCCGGATACCTCCCATTTCTGCTCCGGACCCCTCCGATTTTCTCCGGCGCGTGTCTTCCAAATTTGGCGGACACGCGCCGCGCAGATCTCTGCGGCGCGGAGTCCGTCAAATCTGGCAGAGTCGCGCCGGAGAAATGGCGGACCTTTGCAGCAGGGCCGGAGAAGCCTCCCATTTGCCTGCCAGTGATGCCACCGCGATGGACCGCCCATTTGCCCTTCTCTCATTGGTCAACTGGGTCCGGCGCGACCCTGGCAGTTTCCGAGGGTCCGGCGGAGGGGTCCGATCGATTGTCTGAGGTTATTTTCTGTGGCAAATTGGGAAACAAAATCGGATGAAACCAAAAAATCTCTCTTTGTTGGCTATCATGGAGAATATGGTTCTTGAACGCTAGAGACTGTTGGCTATAAATTCCTGATTGTACCTTCATAACGGTGAAGGTACGTCTTGAATCAGCATAAGCCTGCCAGTCTTACTGTCTCTTGTTCTTCTTTATTTCTGACCTCAAAAACGTACAGCAATTTTATATACATGACGTGTGATTTGGGGTATGCATATCCCCGAGCAAGTTAGAGGTACGTAGGTTCTTTCGAGGAAGAGCTTTTCCAGATAATCAAGTTTTTTTAGACTTTAGCTAGATTAGATTTTGGCTTCAAAGTTTAGACGGGACTTTGTGCAGATGTTTGAATACCATCGTGTAGATATTTTATGAGACAACATGACAATGTTGGATTAAGTCATACAAAACCCTTCTGAAAAACCCATAATACCAACTGTTTCAACATCTGACTTGAAAGAATGACCCAAAAATGCAAAAACATAAACACCATCATATAGAGCTTGTTTTGCTATATCGAATGGTATCCTGATGTCTATTTAAAATAAGAAGTGTACGATTTATCACAGCGAAAACTCAAAAATGAAAAGACTTATAGGACAACCTAAAACTTTCGAAAAAGCTTAGATTGTCTCTGATTTTCTACTTTTTACACCTAACGGTGTATCGCCTTTTTGTAGTTGTTAAAAAGATAAGTTTAGCGGATAATGGGTGTCAAGAAACCCATTATCTTTTACAATACTGTACATGATCAGATAAAGGTAAGCGCACTATACGAAAAAGAAGAGAAATGAGAAAAGCAGAATAGCGATCAAACAACTAAATGTGCAATAAGAAAGTTATTTGGGAACTTCTATTAATTCTACGAGTTCTTGTCAGTGGTCAAGTATTTCACGTTCAACGCAATAAATTTCAACAGACTTTTGAACTCAAGCTAATGTCCAGAATAATCATGTGTAGCGTGCTTAACAATGTTTTCAGTATTACCCAGAAGATGGCGGCAAGCTACTGCTTTCGATAAGGGAGGTTGTGTCGCGGAAAGGGCAGGTCCACCGCGTACATCTGCACTAAATTCCCTCTCTACATAAAGAGTAGCTTCTCATGCCAGTTGTCCGCGAAGAGTGAAGCCTGTTAGGACATATCGTCTTCTACTCATTGCTCCTCAATGCCTCCCTTCCATTTGCGAGTGCGACGAGTAGCAGGCCCAGTGGATTCTATGCTCGTTGTGAATATGCCCGATTCCTTAAAGGCGCTGTTCAGGTCATCTGAGGAGTGGTGGGATTTTGACGCAGTGCGAGCACGGCTCCTAACTGATGCAAATTCAATCCCATTGAAAAGGCGGATTCTGAAGCGAGAAAATTGCTCCGGAAAAAAAGTCAATCCTGCCCTCTTAACAAGTTTTGACGTGGCGAATGCTGTAGATCTAATGTATTGAACACGTCAGAACTTGTCAAGAAGAAGGGATTTTCGGACCTTTTATTCTGGAGCGATTTTTTCGCTTCAACATCCACCGTTTTTGATCGTACCTGAACTGTTGCATCAATCAGGAGCCGAGCTCCCGCACTGCGTCAAAATCCCACCACCTCTCCCCTCCCCCCACTTGTTTTGAGCAATGCTTTCAAACCGCCGCCGATATGGCCTTTTCAGTTATGAAGGGAAAAACATGAAGAAGTTTTGGGATTGGAGTAGAAATTAGCAAACATGCTTTTTGAAAAACGTCCTACAGATATATCCTTCTACCACCGATTCAGCAAGCCTGAACAACAAGCTGCAAGGCTTTACGCAGACCAAGCAGTCCATCCGATTATGCGGTAAATATGTTGACTTGTGCAAAGGTGCACTGAGGTAAATCACATAATTTCTCTTTGTGTTCTATCTCGATGTTTTTAGGTCGCAAAGCTGTACTCAAAAGAAAGGAAAATATGCCGTGATTTGTGATGATGTGATGTAATGCTTGTTATACACATTTTGCACTTTCACGCACGTAGCCAAAAGCTCTTGACGTGCAGTTATGCTGACGTCAAAACTTGAGCAGAGGGCTAGTTCAGGGCCCGGCAGGAGGTGGTATTTCAGAATTTTGAAAACGATATCCCCTTTGAAGCCAAAATTTCTTACGACTTCCTTTGACCCTATTTCTGACCCCCGTAAGTCCCTGACAAACAGATATACACAAATAAAAAGATGGGCGGCCTCAGCGCTTATTATAGCAGTACTACCTGGCTTTCCTGGTTCAGCCCGGGTCATCGTTTGAAGGGATGGCCAAAAACCACACTTTGTCCTTCTACCTTCCCGTCCTTTTGGGCCATATTCTCCACCCCTTTTCTGCAGTATCAATACTGCACCAGCCCTCCCCCTTACCCTCCTGCAGGTGCTTACCCCAGAAAGGCTTATTGGAGTGACTGCACCTTCTAATTTTAAAGTGGAAATAAACTTCACTGCATTGTTCACACCAAAATGTGCAAGCAGTTTGTTAGCGGCTGGTAAGTGTTCACTTTCCTTGCAAGGTACCAAAAATCATTGAATCGTTAGAACAATTCCACGAATTGCTTCTAAGGGTAGCTTAAAACCATCTGCCGAGGCCGAAAACATATGTTTTTAAGGTTTCAGCTCAATGGGTTCATCCGCAAAGGAATCTATAAAAAAAAACATAGGATCAAGATTTGCACAAACTTTGACGTTTATATATCTAAGATACTACTCATTTATTAGTCAGCTGCGAAACTTTACAATTTACAATAACCGATCGCAATTTATGCGCGCTTTCCGAGGCCGATCATAACGCTGTGAACCTTATTTGAAGCTGTATCGAAGAGGTGCCTTGGTGTTTTTGGAAGCGGATTTCATATAGTAATACTCTCGACCTAGTCCACATTTATGTAAAGAAATCCGGGAAATTATGTGAAGGGAAGCAGGGAGCCACCCCAGGTTGCTCCCAGGTGGCGCGGGAGCCACTTAATGTCGAATAACACTTACCATTTTTCAAATTCGCATAAGTTTCTCATAAATCTTCATACTTTTTTTGTGCTCATGGTCCTCCAACTATACAGCAAATTTGGTGCCATATCGTTACTTGTGCATTGAAAACGAGCCTATTTTGTTATTTTCCTCTTACAAGAATTGCGATTTGAATTCCCGCCTACGGGCAGGCTAGCGATCGGAGCACAGAATCTTCACATTGCTGGAATCTAAGTTCATAGGACAGTAGCATCAACAAGAAATGATGAATAAAGAATGATATGTCCATTGTTTATCGGTAAACAAAGGGGAAGTCGTATTTTGGGGTCCGGCCAAAAACGATATCCAGCTTGTGAAAGCGCCACCCCCGCCAGGCCCTGGGCTAGTTTCGTAGAAAACTGAAATGGCTGTGAGCAGAAACCAGGACTGGAAGTTTAGCCTAAACAGTTTTGTTGACCACATCTGCACATAGTAAAGTTTATTCATAGTTTTTAAAACAACATTATGTGTCAGCTGAAATCTTTCTTTGAAGAAATTCAGGATTCAAAAGGAATTTCTGCATTGTGAGACTGCATGCCTGTGGTGGGTGATATCGTTCAAAATCGAAACATGAAAAGAGCTTACACTATTGCTTATTGGAGCAGAAAACGCCGCAAAAGAAATTATTTTGACTGTTAACGCCTGCTAGGGTTGCTGTAATCATTATGTAAGTCCATGGCAATGAAATTTTGTCAAAACTCTATTTTGATGCTGTTTCGTGTTTTGTTTAGCTAGGCCTCGGACATATCTTAAGCGATTTCAGCCGCCACGCGATATGGTAATCTGCCAGATCCTTTAAAGTCCAACATCGCAGACCACAATCACATTATCTACAACTTTCGCATACAATACCTCATCTCTTGAAGTCTTGCAAAATCTAACAACATATGGCAACTGTCAATACTGTCGCATTCGTTAAAGCTAGGTGTTGAAAAAAAAGATTGACTCTCTATCTTCCCGAAGCAGTGAAGCATAATTCAGAAAAAAAAAACATCCAAATAGTAAAATTGATGTGCCGCGTTCCTCACCAGGCTGCCTATGTGTGGAGCACGCTTATGCGTTTCCTAGGAAGATCTGCATTACTAAAAAACGAGGTATCTCTTAGTTTCCTTGTATACGATAACCTGACTCCTGTATATCCTACTCCATTATGCACTATTCTGTCGGCGCTACTTTCTTCCAAATGTATTCATCTCAAGTGCCAAAATTTTCAGGGAGCCTCACCGTAAACCTGGATTCATACTGATCCAGAAGTTTCGGTACAGTTCCGGCACAGTTTTGCGCTTGCTGGAACTCTGCCGGAACTGTGCTACCTGCGCTGCGCTGTCCGCATGCGGTTTGAGAGGCGCGAAATAGCAACTTTTGATTTTTTTAAACGATTTTAAATGTAAACTTTGCCCATTTTCGTCTCATTTTCGCATCTTGCTTCTTTTTGTGGGGTTACGAACTTGAAGCGGAACTTGAGAATGAAATTTTTCATTTTCTTGCGTAAATCATGTATTTTCCCTCGCGCTCCCTTCTCCTTCGTGATTTTTTTTGTTAAACTCTCTTTTTGTGATCAGAGAGTAGCTGCGTTTTCGATAGTTTCAGCTGTCTTCAGAGAGGACTGATACAACCATCACATTACGAAAATTGCAAATTTTTCTTTGTGTTTTCACGATATTGGGGGAGACTATCGCGAGACTTGGTGTGTATACGCGCAGTAGGACTAAGGAAAAATGTATGAAATATTATAAAAAACTTATGTGAATGAAGAACGTGCTTAACTTTTTTCCAAATTAGGTGGGCAATTGCCCATCTAATGCCCACCTGAGGTGGGCAAAACTTTCAATTCACATAATTTGATTGAATTATTACAAAAATCTGTTGTTCACCTAAAGTTTACTATATGGTGAGATTTAGGTTCCGAAACTCCTCCTCTTGCCTTTGTTAGAGCCCAAAATTGCATCAGCAGCCTAGCTTTTCAAGATGGAACGCCTCAGTATCGATACGCGCGGGAACGGCGTCTCTCAGTCCTATGACTGCGTTCCTTTGTTATTTTTTCATTCCTTCATCATTTTCCTTGCTTATTCTTCTTCCTGTTTTCTATATTGATACAGGTGAGGAGTAATTAGAGGAATTTGAGCATTTTGGGCGCTTTTAAGCGCTTTTAGGCGAAGTGTGGCCGGTGCTCTCGTTCCACAAGCACAAAGCGTCATTTTTGTGCTTAAGGGGGTATTCGTAAAAACTATTGGGGGTCAAAGGGGATTTCGTTTTGGAAATCCCCCTCTGCCCACCCCGTGCCGGGCCCTGCGCAGAGCTTAGCTGCGCCTTTGGTGACTCTTTTTCTTGTGCAGAACGATTTCGACGATGCTCTCCTACTAGGGTGAAATACCGGTTAAAAAGTATCTTGTCATATCAACACTTTCCAAGTTTGGTCTGTTGAAGCACGTTGAAGGCAATGTCCCGGCAAAAAGATGGTGCCGAGTTCTTGTGACGATGTTAATGTAGACCCCCTACCAATGCGAGGATTGAAGTTTGGAGCGAGAAAGGTGGTCCACCAAGCCTGAGTTGTGCTCCGGAAGTGGCTCGGTCTTACGGTAGGCGCGGACGCCGCCCACACAGCGATTTCGAACCGCAAGGCCAGAGCACGTACACGTACACATTCATGAGTGCAAGGTCTCGCAACGACTCGCGTCTCTACTTTGCATGCATCCGTACTCGTTCGAGCCTACCGTAAGTTCCGTGCCCCACTTGAGGGTCGATTTGTAGACTTCGTACCCTCCTTCGCGCTGCAAACTTCTGTCGTCGCTTGATTCGAGGGTCTACTATTACATTACTATCAGAGCCAGCTACCCACCGGTCTGGTGGGACACTGCCTTTGAGGAGGTTGAAAAGTTGCGCGTTAGCTCGGAGAGAACTCAAAGTTAACTCACAGTTATAACTGTGAGTTTCGAGCAGGTTACTACCAACCCTGATTTCTCGATGTTTATTCATCCACAAGTGTTTCTACCATTTTTTTACTGCTATCAAAATGGGGCAGGAATTTGTACGCCGCATTTTGCTTAATTTATGATTCCCTGATGACCTCGCCGACTGTCTTTTTTATATTCAATTATCTTTCTTCAAAATTGTTAAAAACCTTTAGTAGATGCTGTAGCTAGAAAGGGTATTAGTAGATGAAAACATTCGGTAGTTACACTGATCATCTAGCCCATGCTAAGCGTGTTTCTGAGAGAACAAATGAGATAAAATATTGAGTTTTTAATAAACCCCAAACTTTGACTTGCAATCCATCGCATTTTTCTTATCCTGCAATTAAATACGTGGTCTTCTTGGCAAGACATGCTTACTTAGTAGGATCATTGGTCAGTACAACTATGTGATGTTTTCATTGACTTTGAACAGAAGAAAATGATTTCGAAGAGAAGACGGTTGGCTCGTCAGGGGAAATACAAAATGCCGGAAAATGCGGCTTGTACAATTCTCAATCATGTTCAATTTGTTTATGGTAAAGGGTATTAGAAACACTTCTGGATGAATTCACAATGACCACATGTTTTGAAGCTTCAAAATATAACGCTTCCTCTTACGGACCGGCCATACTATTCTTGCGATTCCTCTGATTGCGGGTCCCGTAACAATGTAAACTGCGAAAAAAATGTAAACTGAAATTCGCAAAGCGCTCCGTAGTGCGTCACATCGGAAGTCGAGGAATCACAAGAAGTGCAGGAACAGGAATCGCGGGAATCACTTTTAGTTCCTTAGGCCGGTTCCTTGGGCTGCGTTCTCCTTTTCGGCGAGAATGTCAGTGCAAGCTGCCCTCGATGTCCAAACAAATATGGAAGTAATCGAATTTAGCCAAAATCGATGTCTTCAAATTACAGTTTTCCCAGTTCGTTAAAGTGTATTAAAGTTTAAGAAGCTGGAATCCTACAAAATAAGTATAGATGTAGCTCAAAAATAGTTTGATGACTTAATTTATAATTTTTAAAATTTGTTTTCTCCTCTTGTAATCTCAAACTTCTCCTCTTGAAGCTCTGCCATTTTTCTTTTGACGGTATAACGAATTACAAGAAATTAGAAATCTGTAAAAGTGTTATGGCCCATTTCCCTCGTTCCAATTATATCTATTCAAAATCATATCTATTGCTACCACTATTATAACACTCTCTAAATAGAGATATCTATTCAAAGCTATAAGCTATAAGTGCAGAGTCTTGCAACTTCAACATAAAAGCGAGACTGCATCACTTTGCAAAGAGATGCTTACGATTTGAACTTTCATGGTTAATCCATGTAGTAAATTGACTACGAGACACCAACTTGTTCACAGTTTAGACAAAACATGAGATTTATCTTCTGTCAGTGCACTTTTGATTATGATAGATTGGCCGTTCTCAGCAATTTCTAACAAAGGAAGTTAGGTAGGTTGGCGTTTTGAGGTGAGACACATATATTTGGAATTAGCAAACGTTGATTTCGAATATACCGTCCTTAGCAGCGGCACATTATTCTAAAGAGAGTTTTTTTTCTGTGCGAAATTGGCATATTATGGGAAGGCTGCCTGTAGATGGAAATCTGCGTCGGTGCTGGGATACTAAATAATATCAGATGGAGTGTTTTGTCATTGAAAAGGGACTCAACGCAGTAAATTAGCATGTAGATGATGGGAACTATATGACATGGTAATGCTAGTAGGTCAAAGAGCATGCAAGTTTTCCACAAAAGAAATTAACAATTAGTTTCAGAATGATGTGCTGCAGCTAGGAACCTTCTTCAATGCTACGCTGTAGTGCTTAACAAGGATTTGAAAGGTTTCTATGATCACAGAGTACCTCTAAACGATGAAAAATTTGGTATTAAAGTGCCCATAACTTCCTATCCAGAGGCGTTCTGCAGCTAAGGAAGGCTGCGGAACCAGCGCTTCATGCTGCCTCAGATGGCACCTATCTCATGTCAAAAGACCCTTGCGACTTCTGACTCTTCCCTTGTAAGTTGGATGAGTTCCCTGCTAAGAAAGATGAACTAACTCATTTACTCTAACTTTCTATCGTTGACGTGGTTACTAGACTTGCAAATATCACACCACCTGTATAAATGTGCTTGAAAAGCGGAAAGCGGCGCTCTTGCTATGCGTCAGTTTGCCCTGCTTCCCGTCCGTAGATTTCCAATTAGACATGAGCTCGCTCACCATCTTTGCTTCATGTATCGCGGGCATTAGTCGCACCTATACGGGTTGTGCCTGCACAGGAACCCCTTCTTGTACAGGAAAGTGATGAATACCGCCCCGGATCTCGATTTTAGCTATATCCCTAATCCTGTTTAATAACTGGCTTCTCAATCACCCAGATTCTACGCTTGTTTTATTACCCTCACGTCGTCATTTGTAGCCCGCTTGGACAGCTTAATTAGCCCGTTCACAACCAAAAGTTTGGAAGATTACGTGTACGAATATGAGGTGTGGAGGCTTCGCAGCATTTTCGGTGGATATATCAAATTGCGTCAAGTGTCCGATGTCTCTGAGAACATTTCACTGAGATTTGAGATTTAAATACTGTTTGAAAAGGATCCTCTTCTTGATAGAATAATGTAAGGGAAGTTGCCGCCGTCCTAGTTCTCGATTTCATCTATTTCCCTAATCTTGCTTGATAATTGGCTTCTCTATCACCAAATTCTACGCCTCAGTCGCCTTTTGTAGCTCGCTTGGACAGCTTAATTATCCCGTTCAAAACCAAAATTTTAGATTACGTGCACGAATGAGAAGTGTGGAGGTTTCGCAGCATTTTTTATTGGTTAATTTATTAGGTCGGGTCAAGTGTCCGGTCTGAAAAAAGCACTTCACTGCGAAATGAGAAAATACCGTTTGAAAAGAATCTATTTCTCTTTGGGAAAAAAAGGCGCAAAGAAGTGAAGATCCAACTTTTCATTGTGCGCAAATGTGGGAAAATTTCGTTTCTCCAGCCAAAGCATATAAAAATGGCAGATCACAAATTAAGTTGTTTTTCGCTGAATATAGAGACCTTGGTTGTATTCGAATATCCACTTACTCCTCTCTACATCCACTACAGCAATATATAGAATGATCCTGGATGTCCAATTTTGAAGTGTGAAATCAATCTAGAACACCTTAGGCATGATTGTTTGAGTGATCTCACATCTTACGACTAGTTCACACGCAATTTCGATGGAGTTACAGATCGATTTATATTGAGGATAGCAGTTCTTGGAAGCAAAATAAAAGAGTTTTGATATTCAAAGCAGATTCGAAAATTTATAAGTGCAGTATGATGCTCCTGAAATCTGAGAAAATTTACGTGATATGACCGCGTATTTGCAAGAAGAGTTAGTTTGCTTGGAACAAAATTCGCCTATAATGCTTGTTTTAAATTCTCGTCGCAATAAAATCTGTTTTTAGCTATGATAGGGTTTCAAAACTTACTTTTCCGATAAAAGAGATAATGGCGTTGGTCATTTTAACAATAATAATAGTATTTCTCGATAAGCAGACTCTTTTTGAACTAAACTTGAGAGTGCACAACAAAGCATATTCAATATGGTAACAGATGTGATTAGAGAAAAACACTTTTGCAAGCATTTTCGAAACAATTTATCATACCTGCAATGAAAAATCACTTTGGACAAGCCTACTAGGAACAAATAATTGAAGTACATTATAAAGGGCTTGCGAACTAATTTTATAATTAAAAATGATCTGAAAACTGATTTTCAATTTAACTGAAATTAAATCTACTGTTATCTAAATTGCAACCAACTGAAGAAGCATGAACGAAGTATTAGAGTTTTCCAATAGCTGCAACGCATTCTTAGGCTAATTAACAAGGGGGCGGGGCGATCAGCGCACCGCGGACGGTACCCAGCTGGCGGCTGGCACATGCTATCGTTCATCTTGACCGCACTTGAAAGTGATTAGAGGGCATGTTCGCGGAAAAGACGCAGAGTCCAGCGCGGGAGTGGAGTGCTGATGCAAGCGACACTGCGTTTGATAAGCTTTGTATGTGGTATACGAGCTTTCATTTTCATTTTCATTTTCATTTTCATTTGTACGCTCAAGGCGTTCCAATACAAACAAAAAAAAAGAACACACAAAACACACATCGGAAGTTAGTAATACAGCGGAATAAGCGATAAACGAATGCAGACATCATCATATGAATCCGAGTCTAATCCTAGTCAGACTAATGTAAGAAAGATGAAACGGCTTGCACTGAATAGGTTGATAGGCTAATAGCTAGATATGTACAAAAATGTAGGCATTGATAGGCATTGATACTCATAACTCCAAAAGTTATAACTCCAAGGAGATGGGACTCATGCCCCCTCGTTGCCAGCGGAACGATCTTTGTATTATATCTTAAAAGCAAACCGACAGCTTATCAGGCGGGTCTACTGGCACAGGTTTAATAACCATAACCCCGCCTAGCCGGAATGCTGGGGAGGCCCAATGACCCCTAAGGTGAAAAGATTCACATACAAATCACTCGGTTGAATCAGCAAGCTGTATTATTGAATACTGAATAGCTGAGCGAAAAAGACTCGGACTAAGACGATGATGAGAGACTGGTTAGTAACTGGAAGAAAACGAGTACACCAAAATTACAAGTATGACGCAACGTGAGGAGACACACGAAAGACGTCAAAGCCATAATTTATAGCCATAATTGAAAAGCAAACCATCATAAGACCAAAGAGCACCTGAAATGGCAGATTTTAAATATGAAAATTGGAAGAAAAAGTGGTAGGAAACAAAGCCTATATCGGAGATCCTTCCATAAACACAGCCGTATAGCACATCCCAAGCAAATGAATACAAGTCCAGCATCTCTGATATAAAAAGGCTATGACCGTCAGGCAAAGCTAATTAATTTCAGCGATACTTGACAAGTCAAGTCTTCTTAGTCTACTCCTGAAAATATGACTGCTATCTGCACTAGTGGTATCAACAGGAAGTCGCGAAAGCCACCTAGCTCCCCTACAAAACACATTATTAAACATCAGTAAGTATTTTCTGCGTCGAATTCTTGGATATTGCAGGTTAAAAGAACCAGACCTTTCACTGGTAGGAACAAAAATCCAGTACTTGCTAGCTTTTAGTTTGTTCTCTCTCCTCAAAACTTGAAAGCAGAATACAAGGTCCGAAAATACTCGCCGATGTGTTAAAGACTGCATATGAAGCTTCTTAAGACGGTCGTGGTATTCAGGTGGGGCCATTCTGGGTGATACACGTCTGTACAACAACCTCGTAAAAAGTTGTTGAACCTTTTCTACTCTACGCATATCTTTTTTGCGGAAGGGAGACCATATCTGAGAACAATATTCCAGGTGAGGGAGAACAAACGCTTTATAGAGCGATACCAGTATCCTTGGGGAGTTGGTACTAGCATTTCGAAAAAGCATGAAAAGCGAGGAATACGCTTTCTTGATTGTCATATCGACGTGCTTAGTGAAGCTAAGGTTAGTATCAATCAGGACGCCCAGATCTCTAACAGCATCACATCTTTTCAGCGTAGTGCCTTTGATGTGATAGGAGATTGTAGAAGCATTACCAAGATGAAGCGTTGAGCACTTGTTAAGGTTCAACGCTAGATCCCAGCTATCACACCATTTGATCAAATTATCAAGAGAAGTTTGCAAAGCTAGCTGAACTTCTGAGGCTTTCTCTTCATCATATGCTCCATAAATTTTTATATCATCAGCATACATTTTTACTTGTATGCTAGGAGAGGTTCTCAAAACAGATGGTAGATCGAGGGTATAAATCAGGAAGAGCAAAGGGGCTAACACACCCCCCTGAGGGACACCACTAGTGCAGCAGTACTTTTTGGAGTAATGATGTCCAACTCTTACAGTCATATGTCGACCATGCAAATAAGATGCAAACCAGGAAAGCAGATTACCTCCGATTCCGATTTTGCTTAATTTAGTCAGTAACTTAGGATGGCAAACCTTATCAAATGCCTTAGTAAGGTCAACGTAAATAATGTCAACAGATTTGCCCTCATTGATCGCCAAGCTCCAATCGAACACACTGTCAACCAAATTGGTGGTGGTAGAAGCACCGTTCAAAAATCCATGCTGTTCATCAGGGATTAGACCCGAGTTGTTGAGCCAATTAATTAATTTACCTCGTATAATTCTCTCCATGATTTTGACAGGGGTAGGCAGTAAACTGATAGGGCGAAAACTGGTGAGAAAAAGTGCTCCATCAGCTTTAGGTATGGCTGTAACCAAGGCTTCTTTCCACAGAGGCGGAACTTCTCCCAACATCATAGATATATTGAAAATGTGCGCGAGTGGAGCCGCAAGCGATGACGCGCATTTCAAGTACACAATTTGCGGTATACCATCAAAAGTCTCCGTATGAGAGGGCTTGAGTTTTCTAAGGAAGTTGTACACACTAGATGGATGAAAGTAAACGTCAACAATCGTCGATCGTCTTTCTGGGATAAACGATGCAAAAAATTAATAAAATCGATATAATCGACAATTTTCTGGAGTATAAGTCCAGTCACTTGCCCGCCCCGCATTACTCGTGCATGTACCCCTAATCTTTCAAAAACAACATCATTCTGCGAAGGATGAGCTAAAGTTTGTGCCTTATATCTATGATAAACCTACCGTAACTATCCCGTGCCCGGACCACTCTGGCTCGAGCGTCACCTAGGTGTTCCCAACCATGTGCCAGAAACCGTAAGATTCCATCGTAAACTGGCAAAGCCAAAGCTTCAGGAATCTTACGACCTACCGCTGGGTCATATTATCCGAAATGTCAGAACAGTGCTACCCATGTGGTTCGTATGGTCGTGAATGTGTTAAAGCAATTCTGGCTGTAAGAAACCCAAAACCAGTCAAAAATTCCTACCGTAATCCTACAGTAAACGAGAGTGATCGGTGATTCGCTCTATACTGTAAATCTGAGTTGAAACTAGTCCTCCTAGTCCTCCGCACGGCACCCAAAAATCCGCGAAAGCTTTTCATAAAACAAAGTTATCAAAGATTAAACGTTTGATACATTTTTCGGGACACCCTGTAGGGCATCTTCACCGTGAGATTTTCCATGTTTAGTTTTTATAATCTTTTTTCTGGGCTTTTTATTGCAAAATTTTCATTGGCAGCGCAATCTACTCCGATGGAGAAGCGCGCCCTAAGGCCTAATATACCTTGCGCGAATTCTTCAAAGCCACGGCGATACGCGATCTGACCATTTGTCAGATGTCCGCAAATCTACCGCGGTGGAACTCGAGTGGGTGGCGCTAGCTTTTGTAGTCATATGCGTACATACCAAATCTTGCTTACAAAGTATGCGCCATTATGAACAATCGTAGCAATTAGGAATTTGCGGCGACGAGGTATGGCCGATCCCTGAGCAACCGGTTTTGGTTAAGCTTGCCATTCTATTTTCTTCTATTTCCTTTCTTCTTTTTATGTTCGTTTTTGTTATATGAGGTTATCCCAAAAGTTTAGTCCGTTTTATCTTTCACTCATATTAGGTTACTCCTTGATTCTAGGTAGGCTTCGAGGTAGCATTCAATAGAGCAAAGCAAGCTCTACAAGATGGTGTTCATGCTTTCGCAGCGATGCAAATCCATTTTCAGTTTGAAGCCAAAAAGTTAAAAGATTTAATCGCTTAAAAAGTAGAGAAAATATCGCGACTCCGCCCAAAACAATCCTAGAAAGTTCCTAACCTGCTCACAGATACATAATTTGAATCAGACATCAATATATACTGTTGCTGTTTTTTTCCCTGAATAAAAATCGAAAAAACGACTATTTTTACGTTTTGCTAAAGCCTGTTCCCACATTGGTGGTCATATACTACAGACCGGTGCAGGTGCTCTACAAAATTTAGTCCTTGAAAAATATTCGTCGAAATATGGGACGCCCGACTAAGCGGACCCAAATTCGATGTTTCGCGAGAACTAAAGCCTGTAAAGCGCTAAAAATTCAGGTCTGTACTTGTACCGGTCTGTAGTATATAACCAACAATGTGGAAACAGACAGCATTATTTTAGCAAAAAACGTGAAAATATTCGTTTTCTTGATTGCTACTCAAGGAAAAAAACAGCAACAGTGTATACAGGGTATCCCAAAAAGATGTGCACACTGTTTGATTGTTAATAACTCTCTTGTTTACATGTCTTTTGCCGAGCATCAAGTACCATTCTTTAGAGCGAGATTCAACTTAGATCTACAGTATGGAGCGACCTATCAGCAGCCCTTCATTACTGTAGGATTACGGTAGGAAATTTGAGGAGGATTTTAGGCCATTGGAAGCGGTATTCTGCCTCAGAAATAAAGCCAAACAAGCCAGAAACTCTTAAACTGGGTTAATCGAAGTCGCTGATTCTAAATATGAAAATGTACGTCAGTATACTGTTTCTTTCGTGAGTTATTTCAGATTTGAGACAAGAACTAGTTTTCCAATGTTTGTCAGAAAAATGAATACGCCATCAAGAAAGCTCGAAAAACTGGTGGAAAGTTATGTAGTGAAATTAGCACGCATGAAAACCTTGCTACACAAATTTTTGAGTTTTTTCAAATTATTTCATCAAAAGGCTTATTCCACAGTGACGCTGTATGCTAGAAGTTCATACCGTGATTCTACAGTACTGAGAGTGATTGGTGATTCGCTCCATACTGTAAATCTAAGTTTATCCTCGCTCTACAGAATGGTACCTCAAGCTCGGCAAAAGACATGAAAGCAAGAGAGTTATTGACGATCAAACAGTGTGCACATCTTTTTGGGACACTCTGTATATTACAGATGTCTGATGTGAATAGTGCAACTGTGAGCAGGTTAGGAATTTTCTGGGATTGTTTTGGACGGAGTTACGATATACTCTATTGCTCGGGCGGTTTTGTCTTTTTTTTTGGCTTCAAAGTGAAAACAGATTTGAATCGCTGTGAGAGCAAGAACACCGTCTTGTAGAGCTTGATTTGCTCTATTGAATGGTACTTCGAAGTCTATCTAGAATCAAGGAGTAACTCAATATGAGTGAAAGATAAAACGGACGAAACTTATGCAACAACCTGGTACATACCTGCTATAATTTTCAGGGGAGGAGAGGGGAGGGGAGGGGCAGACGGATGGGATGGGGAGAGGAGAGGAAATTGGGAAGCGAGTAAGGGAGATGGAGAGGAGGAGACAAGTGCTGGAACGGTAGGTTTCAGACCGAAACGTGGAGCACGATGCAGAAAGTGTAAAATAATTTTGAATTATCTGTTTAGTAATAGTAATAAAAGAGAGTTTTAATCTTATATTTTCTATTCTGGGTTGGAGACGGCACGAGGAAAAAACGAGTAGGAAATATTGAGGAGGGGGGGGGGGGAGGTGGTTTTGAAGGATTTTTGTATCTCAGAAGAGTGCGTAATTTGTCTTTGCGGTGAAGTTGACGACTGTGGAAAAGTGGAAATGATAAATCAACTGAGTGCGTTGAAGGCGCCACTTACATTGAACCGGAGAGCGCTCGGCGTGAGACTAAGGGAACATGTAGCCAACAAAAGGCACATTAGTCTCAATTCACCATTAGGAAAGCACGGACATTAGGTGCATAGTGATAAAGACTAGTAGTTGAATGTTTTATTCTGGCTTGCGAGACCGACACGTCTGCACAATAAGCTCTCGAGCATTCTGGATTTCGCAGAGAAACTACCAGCGCACCATCGTTGAAGTAGCGCTAAGATTGGTTTGTCTCCCTCCTCTCCTCCTTCGACTTTTGCTTGTGAAATCGAGAGAGAGCGCGCAACTAGCCAGAGCATGATAAGGCATTTGGTTGATATAGCAGAAGATCCAAATCTCGCTTCACTTCAGGCCTCTGAAGACGACCATCAGTCGAAACGTAAGGGCAGTGATAAAGGGCTTCACCAAACTTCTTATTGGCATAGCAAAATCAATTAATCATACGACTACGTAGAATTTCTCCAAATCAAAGGACTTTCTTTCAAAATTCCCTGGTTCTAGCTGTTGCCGAGCCCTGCGCTTAATCCATGTTTCACTTCGAATCTTAGACATTTTTACCCACTAAATCAGAAGGATCGCCTTCAAATCTTATTTGTTGCATTCTATTGAATGTCCGTATTCCGATTGTAGTAAAGTCCGTTTCGCAGAACCTATTTTCGAAATTATGTTACCATCTTTGAGACAAAGCAATTGCATCTTCTCATATACATATCTGAACAATCTCAAGATTCCGGCAACATTATAGCCGTTGTTGACGGCTAATAGAATAGGTCGAGAATGAGTTTTGAAACTGGAACAGTCAAAATCAAAGAGGCGTAATAGGATGCATTCAACCGCATTTCAAGCAGGATTTTACCAAAAAAAAAAACAGGGAAGAAAGCTCAAATTACTTTTGGACACTCGTTAAACAAAATGAAAATTTTTTTTGAAAAAAAAATTTTTGAAACTTGCAAACAAACCTATTACACAAAATAATTAATATATTCACCACTTTGACTAAAGAGGATCTTGATGAGGACTGAATAGCTTGGGGATAACGGCGTCCATTTCCTTCTCTGGAGCCCACTTTACATGAATGCCACATCCGGTAATTTGAAGATAAACTGATTTGAGTGTCATATCTTGTCGTAAGTTGCCTGGAACATAGAAATTCTGTAGACATTGACAAAATCATTAGCACTTTCCTCTAGACTAGATGTTATGCCAACCTGCAAGCACATATGTGGTGAAATTCTGGAATTTTGCTTTGCAACCATTCCTAACAACGACATATCCCATATGCTTCGGAAATCTACTTGCGAGCGGGCTGCGCTACAAAAGATTATAAATAAAAGGATTAGTTGGAGTGATATTTAGACAAGCCACATATACTGTCAGCTGCTGTAGACCACTGTTGAAGGACTTATGCGAGTGTTTTTGGTATCGCTTTGTCAGTGGTCTTGATTGTAAGTCAGTTTGTGATGGTATTGCTACCCTTCATGTGGAGCGTGTATGCAACGAATATAGTGCCGAACACTGTCATTAATCCACTCTAAAACCGCGATGCGCTCTTATTGATGAGCCTGTCCGAAGTTTTGCTGTTTAAGGCGCATGTTAGGGCTGCCATCATTTCTCAAAACGGTCACCAGTTTCATTGATTTCGAATGAGGAAGCGCTATTGCATTTCTTGACTCTTAAACTTTTCGTATAGTAGCGGCTTGGAGTCTTTTGCAACGCTTCCGACCTGTCATCCTCTTCGAAGACAAACGATCACCGCACTTTTTACCTTCAAAAGCGTTGAAAGTCAACTCGCTCCAACAAGCAGCTGGTTTGGGGAGTTTCCAGCCCTTGTTTATTTCAAGTGAGGTCCATGAAATTCTCTGAGCCTTCAGGGTAATTAAGGTAAGGGGTGCTTTTGCACAATTGCCGATAATAGCGGACAAGCTCCAACCTCACCATAGGGTTGTCACGCTTTTACACTACGCACTTTTTCAAAATTCTGAAAAGCTTGCAGCAGCTGTACAACAATAAATTCGTGCGCATATTTAGAAAAAAATCTTTGCGCTAAGCATTCTGGTTCCGCCGCTGTTGTCCTCCTCTGAAGCAAACTTGCACAACCATAGCCAACTCAAAATGAAATCGCAAGTTAATCTCAACTCTTCCGTATAGAGTTTGATTTGAGCCAAAGAGAAAAATAGTTGGATTTTAGGTTATGCCCAATCTATTGCTTACAGAGAAGTTCCCGTTTCCATGGAAAACTTCTAAATCTAGAGCTGCAAATGCGTACAGAAAGCATTACCATGTAGTCGGTGTAAAAAATCAACAGAGCACTTTCCGAATGTTGAAAAGCGAGTTTTGTGGTATAAAAGCGCACCTGCACTAGAATAAGGTTGCAGCTCGTCCGTTAGCAGCGATTACGCAAAACCATTGAAGCAACTTCACCTCAACAATTGAGAGGGCAGCGGATTCCATGACTAGCATTTGATAAGAGCTTGAAGACTCTTCAATCAGTTTCGTTGAAGCAGGTGGACTTTCAATGCATTTGAATATAAAAATGCAGTTATCCTCTCTCTTCCAACAGTAGAACAGACCGTAGGTGTTGCAAATGTTTCATACATCACGGTGTAGTGTACAAAAGAATTTAAGAGTCAAAGAATGCAATAGTAACGCCCCCTCCCTCCACATACACCAAGGTGGGGCCAGCTACTCGCCATTGATAATGCTTGCATAAATTCCTTTTGAAATCCAGGTCTGCAGCGGACATGGTCAGGTTATAGGTGAGGGTTGAAAAAGTTATCCGCTGACATAGATTGCCAAAATGTAACAGATGATTTAGTATTTCCTTTCCGAGTTAATGCAGAGGAGAAAAAACACTATTCGTCATATATTTACTTACCGTGAATATTTTCTTCGTCAACACGTTGTAAGCTATGTTGGCACCTCCTCCTTCTTTTTCAAAGGTAAGCACAAAGCGAGCTTTACTAACGTAATAGATTTCTCCTTTGATCACTGAAAATAGATTATCAGAACAAAGTAAAAACCTGCTGTTAGCTCCTCTGGTCAACGCCAGGAGCTTTATAGCTTTTCTACTGCTTCTTCTCCACATTTTATAATTTCTCGGTTATTGCAAGCCACAATAGCTTCCTTGCAAACTATAAATATCTTCAAGTCTTTTATTAACCTCCCACAAGCCTGCACGTGTTCGATACTCAACAAATTTGCAGTTTGGAAATGTTGAACGCTTGTTTACACTATGAAAAATTTTGCTGCTATAAACGGCACCGTGATAACGCAATCGGCTGCAAAGGCTGTAGAAATACACGAGATGACGAACCACAGGCGGAACAAATAAAGGATAGAGGATTCGGAGTCTTCGATACGCACTTCAATATGCTGCGAACGCATTCAACTTCGTATTCGTTGAGGCAGTTGAATGCGTGCAGACCTGTTACAATAACTTGCGGGGCCAGCCGATTTTATCCTTTCAGATTACTCTACCAACCGGCCCCAGAAGGGAATGGGCTTGGTCCGCCCAGCGGCGGGGATCGAACCTAGTACAATCTGGTCACACCGGCGCCACATACCCCTACGCCCCTTATGACACACGCGAAATGTTGTATAGAAATTACTGCATGATACTGTATGAAAAAGCTAGTTGTGTACGTATGAACTCTGTGAAGTAAGTTGCATGTAAATCTTAAAACGCTTTTCTCACCTGTATCAAACTCCCATCCATGTTCACATGGACATCTTCCAGACACTGCTATCCACATGCCGAATATAGTAAGAATTTTCATGTATGGCATGTTATCTGCAAACATAAAACGTCAAAATCGAACTACAGAACACATCAACTTGTACTGCTCCCCGCGATAAACTGGGCAGAGCATTGCGCATTCAATAAGTTGGTGAATCTAGGCTGCCTGAAACAACCTTGTCAAGACTCCGCCTAATCTAAGGCGCGGAGCCGACGATATAGAAACGATGAACATGAAACAGTTCCAGCTCACTCTACAATTTGTGTGAGCCTAAACCATTATTACTTTTCCAGTACAACAGCAAAAGAGTACAAAGAGTGACCATCGGTGCATATCGACACACGATAAATCAGGCTTGCACTATCAAAGTGGCAAGGGGCTGCGTAGTCCTACTTAATCTCCTTTCACGCCTTGTTGACAAAAGTGCATAAAGTCAAAGTCAGTCATTTTTGCACAATCTTGCTTCGTTAACAAATTGAAAGTTGTGGTCATGCATTTCTTTATTTACAAATCTGGTGCAGCAATAGGACACATTTCGGTTAATGTCGTCAGCGGCTTCACGCTCTACAACTGCTTCCACAGTCAAAACATGCGTTGGGGAAAAATTGGCAAATTGCCTTGGGATCTTACATTGCCCTACCTTTATGCAACGCTTAGATTTTTTTGCATCCGCAGCAGCGTAAGCGTTTACAGTTGTCTGTTTGACTCGTGTGCTAAACCTATTTCATCCGTTATTCACAGTGCAAGATTGCTCATGGCACATGCACTATGACATAATGTATACGTTGAACATATGCCAATCCCAAACAAGCTGCATTATCAGCTTGTGCTGATAATGCAGTTGTAAAATTTATTAGCAGCTGTAAAATTGAAGCTAGAGCTGTAAAATTTATTAGCATTTTCACATAGTTAAGTGAATATCTTCTACCTATCTTGTAACATCAAAATTTTGGTGCTTCCAAGTGTTCTTGCAAGCTAGTACTGTTCAGAAACCATAAATGTTCCAACTGACAAGCAAATGCAGCAATCTCAGATCCAAAGATTTTTTCTCTGGCTGTAAACAAGATTTTCTTGGAAGATTAGTAGAGATTACTAAGAATGGTTTTCAGTTTTCGTGTCTTGGCACTTGTGAGTAAAAGTATTCATGAATCTAGTTCAATTTCAATAAAAGTAGAGTTGTTTCAAAAATTTGCAAATCAAATATTACTGTATCAGCACATTCTATTAGTCAGAAATGCTATTGTTTTGTTGTGCTGCAGCATGGCACTTTGCAGTATTTTGTCGATTATAGAGAGAGAGAGCTATCACATGCACTGACAAGCGTGGGTTATCTGCGAGTCCAATCGTACATTCATGCTCTTCAGTGCAATAAAACTTACAACAGGACCGAAATTCCATGTAAAATGCATGAAAAATTTAGTTTTGTCGAAACTCTAGTACAAAATTCTCCTATTGACAGACAACACAGGAAAGGAAATAATGGAAAACAGTTCTACACCAAAAACGGACTGAACTTTCTGACAAGTTCTCGAAGTTTCATTCCATGAGTAACTCATTTCTCTATGCTGCGTTTTCTTGCCTCTGTAAATGCATATAACTACAGCACCTTAAAGCTAGTCTGTATTTTGGTTCCTTCTTGAGATGAAGCTTCTTGAGAGAGATGTTTTAGAACATTTTTGATCATTTTTTAACTAAGGTAACAAAGGTGCTGCACGCATTCTCTCTTCAAAACGCAAGCTGTGTAAACTTCTCAGCTTCTGGCGATAGAGTCGATACGCGTAGATCCTGACGCCTCTTTGTGACAGCGAGGAGCGTTGTTCAAAAACGAATTTACGAATTTGAAATAAAGGTGCGGTATTTCAATTTTCATCACCTGCAGATTATCGAGCAAATTTCACTTAAACCTCATCTGGTTGCAGACTTTCGGATGGTTTAGCAAGCCTTCGCATTGTCTTTTCCGGTATACGTAGCATTTTCTCGCCCTATATCAGCTGCATGTTAGAAGTTGGAATATAGTGTTCATGAAGATAATGCTCCTAGCTAACAAGAGGACGACATGTTTGTAAAAAAAGCTAGTTTTCAGAAAAAATCGAAATTGAATAATTACCTTGCCGCTAGAGGTTATGACGAGTGAACTATTTTCCCACTCAAGAACACACTTGTTCCAGCCCAATTGGTTTTAGTCTTAGGTTTTCTGTTTTATCCAGCTCGCAGTATTACAAGGCTGAGCGAGGTTACTCTCATGTCAATTAGACAGTGAATCTAATCGAATTAAAGCCATGTTATTTCCTCTCTCGCAGGAGCTCTCGATTTTCCCATCTAGATTCTGACTTTTTACGTTCATAATTATGCAGTTCATAATTATTATTAAATATCCCAATTACCACTCATCAAATTGTATTTCATTTCAACAGACTTTTAAACTCAAGGTACAATACCGCTCACATTTTTTGAAAATTAGACGCGAATGTATGGACATGCATGGACATGTACGGACATGTCCATACATGTATGGACATGTCCGTACATGTATGGACATGTCCGTACATGTCCGTACGTGTCCATACATGTATGGACATGTCCATACATCAGCGTCGCGTGGCCATATCTCGCTTCAGAGCGGACGAATTCTGAATCCAAAGCCACCATTCGATTCAGCTCGGCGCGGAGAATCTTCTGATATATTGGAAGTGGGGGTACGATGTCTTCGATATTCCGTTTCCAGTTTTTTCAATTTGTTCTGCGGAGGTCCTTTCGCGAATATTTGAAGCAACGCTTACCCAACATAGAAGACTTTACTGAGTGCTATTCGATAATACTGTTCCTGTAGATTATTGTGCGCTAAAAGATAGGTTCAGATTTCTTTCCAAAGGAGATAGAAGCGTTGGTGAATTTTGAAAAAATCACGCATTTTTAAATTCTACTCGCCATAACTTCCTTCGGAATAAGTATATTTTGAATCCGAAAGCAGCGCCTTGCTCAGCTCATCAAGGCGAATCTTCCTATATACAGCATCTCCTTGATATTTCGATTTCAGTATCCTTGAATCTTTCTGAAGACGTCTTTTCGCGAAGGTGTAAAGCAGCGAGCATGGTCCCGAGTACATTCCAGCAAGGATCTTTCGATAGCACTTTTTCTGTAGATTATGATGTGCTAAATAGTAGCCGCAGGTTTCTCTTCAAAAGAAATAGAACGGCTGGTGAATTGTGGAAAAATCTTGTCGTCTCAAATTCTACTCGCCATAGCCCCAGGATACGAAGCTATTTTGCTAAGCAGATGTGAGTTTCGAAATCAGCAGATCGGATAACCTCTGTGAGCAAGTTTTCTGATATGTTCGGGTTATTCCATTTTTTCTCTTTTTACGCTCCAGAAGCTTGCCGATGGATTTTGGTCAAAATGTTGGTGCTCCTGAATTGTAAGAAAACTTCGCTTATAGAGGTTTTCGAACACGCTCTTTACGAAAATCGTGGTCTTTGAGGATTACAGGGTCTTTTTGGAGAGATACGGTGAGGTGACTGCAACTGCATCACGAAAGTGCGTAACTTTGGCCGCACTTCTCGCGTATCTGTCAGAAACCTTGCCTGCTTGCTTTTCTCAGCCAAATTACTAGGAACTGTGCTATCGAAAGGTGCATTACTCAGGCTCCAGTCTGTGAAATTCGCCGAGTTAGTTACGTAGTTACGAGCCTACGAAAACACGTCCTCATGAATTTTGCCCAAAATGTAAAGATCGCATATCTCGTCGAAATTCCTCCGAGCGCTTGTAAAACGCGCTAATCAAATCATTCCACATTTTTAATGGATCTTATTGTGTTAGATTTGGTGCTTTGAGCTCTAGCCACTATACTTGGGTAATTCGAATATTTCATGGAATGAGTGAATATCGAATAAATTCGAAAAGAAAATTTCGAATGAACGAATATCGAATAAATGCGAAAATAAAAAATCTCGAATAAACGAATGTCGAATAAATTCGAGGTTCAAAAATTCTCGAATGAGTGAATTCCGAATAAATTTGGAAAATCAAAAATATCGAATGAATGAATATCGAATATATTCGAACATTGGAAGTCGAATTTCGAATAAATATTTGAATGATTTATCGAATAACTAGAGCAACCAAATCTCAAACTTGCCGACATATCTGGCTAAAGCCGATCCATTCATAATCAGTACCCTCGTATCCCCTAAACCAACTCCTAGCTCAAAATTTTCCAAAAATTGCTGAAATCTATAATAGATTTCGGTTTTAATCAGCATCCTCATTTACCCCCCCCCATGTATCAACTCCCAACCTCGTAGCTCAAGATTTTCCAAAAATCGATAAAATCTTAAGTAAATTTTTATTTATAATCAGCACCCTCACTTACCCCCTGTACCAACTCCCAGCCCCGCAGCTCAAACTTCTCCAAAAATCGAATTCGACATTCCACGAAGCGAGCACGAATCCCCCTATAGTCCCGGGCACACCGCAGGCATTTCACTGGCGACGTGGATTGGCAATAGTCAAATTGTCCAAAACTTATTCTAGAAGTAGAATGCAGGGCATTTACCTTTTTAGTAAGTTGTACACGTTAAACATTTGTGGTAAGCTGGCGTTACATTTGAAGACATCTCGTAACTGGCAAATCGCGTACGGCGATCTAAACCTTCTGATTCTCCACTACAACTGCGATGTCCTTTACTCAACATACACCAATTCACAAAAAATCTCTAAGGTAGCGAATAGAGGCAGTTGTGCAATATAACTTATGCGAGCAAGGGTGCTCACTAGTGTGGGCTTTGCATACCACAAGCATGAGCAATGCAAAGAAACAAAAACAGGCATTTCAAAATACTTTCAATATATGACCTCGGAACATGAGCTTGAATTTGATAGCTTTTTTACTGATTGGGTGCCAATAGCAGTGCGAACAATCTCATTGATAGAAAAAGCATCAATCAAAATCCACATATAATTTTTTACTATCGCAAGCAGTCGGAAGAATGCGACTCTCCATACAGTTCAAAGTCATAACGGTTGCAAAAGACGCATTACCGAGTTCTGCGGAAAAAAAACGCGGACGGAGTGAGCTTGATACTCAGTTGGCTCTGCAACAAATTCGAATAATCCGAATACAGAGTTCATTCGATTACGAATTCGAATAAACATTCGAATAAAACATTCGAATAAAACATTCGAATAAAATCTATTCGAAACCCCGCTTTTTGATTATTCGAATTTTCGAATTTTATTCGAAACCCTGTTTTTTTTTATTATTCGAGTTTCGAATTTTATTCGAAACCGCGTTTTCTCAATCATTCGAGTTTCGAATATTATTCGAAAATGGAAGAACTCCGAATATCGAATTTCGAATACGAATATATTCGAATGTTTTATTCGAATGATCGAATTTCTATTCGATTCGGACCCAAATATATTAGGCACGAAATAGCTTTGATATTTAATTGAGCAGCTGAAGGAGACGCAAGCACCATATTCAGTACAGTGGGAGTCGTTCGACGAAGCGAACATAATATCTGCAACGAACGTCATACAAGCGTTCACGGAGGAATTTCGACGAGATATGCGATCTTTACATTTTGGGCAAAATTCATGAGGACGTGTTTTCGTAGGCTCGTAACTCGGCGAATTTCACAGACTGGAGCCTGAGTAATGCAACTTTCGATAGCACAGTTCCTAGTAACTTTGGCTGAGAAAAGCAAGCAGGCAAGGTTTCTGACAGATACGCGAGAAGTGCGGCCAAAGTTACGCACTTTCGTGATGCAGTTGCAGTCACCTCACCGTATCTCTCCAAAAAGACCCTGTAATCCTCAAAGACCACGATTTTCGTAAAGAGCGTGTTCGAAAACCTCTATAAGCGAAGTTTTCTTACAATTCAGGAGCACCAACATTTTGACCAAAATCCATCGGCAAGCTTCTGGAGCGTAAAAAGAGAAAAAATGGAATAACCCGAACATATCAGAAAACTTGCTCACAGAGGTTATCCGACCTGCTGATTTCGAAACTCACATCTGCTTAGCAAAATAGCTTCGTATCCTGGGGCTACGGCGAGTAGAATTTGAGACGACAAGACTTTTCCACAATTCACCAGCCGTTCTATTTCTTTTGAAAAGAAACCTGCGGCTACTATTTAGCACATCATAATCTACAGAAAAAGTGCTATCGAAAGATCCTTGCTGGAATGTACTCGGGACCATGCTCGCTGCTTTACACCTTCGCGAAAAGACGTCTTCAGAAAGATTCAAGGATACTGAAATCGAAATATCAAGGAGATGCTGTAAATAGGAAGATTCGCCTTGATGAGCTGAGCAAGGCGCTGCTTTCGGATTCAAAATATACTTATTCCGAAGGAAGTTATGGCGAGTAGAATTTAAAAATGCGTGATTTTTTCAAAATTCACCAACGCTTCTATCTCCTTTGGAAAGAAATCTGAACCTATCTTTTAGCGCACAATAATCTACAGGAACAGTATTATCGAATAGCACTCAGTAAAGTCTTCTATGTTGGGTAAGCGTTGCTTCAAATATTCGCGAAAGGACCTCCGCAGAACAAATTGAAAAAACTGGAAACGGAATATCGAAGACATCGTACCCCCACTTCCAATATATCAGAAGATTCTCCGCGCCGAGCTGAATCGAATGGTGGCTTTGGATTCAGAATTCGTCCGCTCTGAAGCGAGATATGGCCACGCGACGCTGATGTATGGACATGTCCATACATGTATGGACATGTACGGACATGTACGGACATGTCCATACATGTACGGACATGTCCATACATGTATGGACATGTCCGCACATGTCCATACATGTATGGACATGTCCGCACATGTCCATGCATGTCCATACATTCGCGTCTAATTTTCAAAAAATGTGAGCGGTATTGTAATGTCTAGAAGGATTCTGTGTCGCGTGCTTAACAATGTTTGCGGTATGATCCAGAGGATGACGCAAACCACTGCTCCTGGTGGAAAAAATTGTGTCGCCTGCCGCCGAAAGGGCAGGCCCAGCGCAGACATCTGCAATAAATTCCCACTTCACATAAAAAGTAGCTTCTCTTGCCAGCTGTCCGCGGAGAGTGAAGCCTGTTAGCGACATCGTCTTATACATAGCTTTTTCCCGCCCTATACTAACTGCATGTTACAAAGTTTGAACATAGTGCTCTTGAAGATAATTTTTAATATTCAATCGCTTCAAAGCTTTGTTGTAACTTGTTACCAAACACTCTGTTGTTAGCCTATGCAAATTCAAACAGTATCCTAAATGCTTATATCTCTTTTCTTTGGGTTTAGTCTAATAACAACTAGCATATGTCATTCTCCCATTTTCAAATGCAGTATTGGTCTTTGGTCATAACCATGGTTGAGCATGGGGTCAGGCGCGCCCAACCTGAGTGGTCGTATCGGGGTTAAGAGCAGGGGGGGGCCTGTAATCAAGGAGCGGATTTGTTCGAAAAAGTGAGGAAATACTACGATCAAGTAAGATGAAGAAGAAAGAAGCTCAAACGAGGAATGACTGTCGTGAACAGCATGCTGATTTACTCGATCAACGAAGTCTCAGATTTCAATTCTTCACCTTACCCTACACATACCGTAAGGTCACCGAAGAAGTCTTTTGTGTAAATTAGGTATGATTTCCGTAATCAACATGCCAAATTACTTAAACGAGCTCTATTAACCATTACTTATTTCTAGTGTTTCTTGACGTCTGAAAAACATGATTTTCAAACTTGATTAGCATGATCACACAAGTGAAAGAGGTCAGCTTTTTTGTATTCGCGACGAAGAATTCTCTCTCTTAGTCTATGGCAGAAATTGGACTTCATATCGCTTTAACACATTGACGACCATGCAGACTTTTAGTTGTCTGCCTTTCGGGACCAAGGCCTTTTTACGAACCAGCCCACTTTTTCAACTATAATTACGCATACTGCCATCTACAGTAAACCTACAGTAGAGCTGAAAGGCTGGGAAAAAAGATAGAAGTCATCCCTAGATTCTGTGCAAAAGAAAGCTCATGGAGTGAGTTTATTTCAAATAGTAGTTATTTTACCAATATTCAAGCCTTGGCACACATGGTGTGTCAAGCGGTCCCACTCGGTAGTCATTGCTTGACACATCGTGTGTGTCAAGCAGTCGTCAGTGTGTTAAAATAGTGGGTTAAGAAGTGCCGCGAAAATTTCAACCGGCGCGTTTTTCGCTCTGAGTGCTTCAACTCCACCAATCACCACAAAGTCAAAACAAGTCGAAGTAAGCTCAAACATCTATTGTAGAATCTTCGAGGTTTATGCTAACGAATTATATAAAATTGGGGTGGAAAAGCTTTTTCGGTGACAGTTAATTGGGCCAAGCGCAACCCCTCAAAAGGTCAGGCCGCGTGAGCTTTTGAGGGGTTGCGCCTGACCCGATTAACTTGCCCTTGATCCAGAAACCGCTCCATTCCTGGTCCGAAAATTGGGCTCATAGCTTTTTCTTGCTACAGTGAAAACTTGGAGCCGAACGCCCCAGCCCTGGGTAAAATGGCCCTTTCAAGAGGCCCGTCCAGATCAAAATTAGGCGTCAAATTACGTGTAATGGTAAAGTGCACAGAAAATCGGGAGTATAGTTCTCAAAAATCTGAAAACCTCTAGGAAAGGATGATGTCTTCCAGAATCTCACATTCTGAGGTTTCGGAGGTCAAGAGGAGGAAAAAGGGGTCGTTCGAGGGCTTCAACGAGGGGGGGGGGGGTCGTTTTTGAAAGACTTGTGCCTGACCTCTTGCTCAACTCTGATCATAACGCTTGTGTTTTATGAACTTATTCGTAAGGCTAGCGTACACTGTGAGGCTGTTATGGCATTTCTCAGCGCTTGCCAACTTTATCAGAAGTGTAAATTTTGAACCATCAGTCAATTGTAGTGGTCATGCACTTTTATTTTCCCATTCAGAACTCTGCATTTTGGATGTATAAGTGTTTTACTATAGCAGTTTTCTGTTATTGCGGCTCACTGTGAGTGCACTTACGAGCAGGGCTCGGCACGAGGTGGCTTTTGGAAAATGCAAAAATAAAGTTCCCCTTGACTTTCGCAAATTTTTACAAAATCCCCTTTGATCCTAAATTCTAAAGTAGAAAAAACCTTCAAAAACGGTTTTCGGCTTCAAAAACGAAACTCCCTTTGCTTTTTGTCCCAGACGAAGCTTGCTGGCTGGCTTCCAGGCACGGCTGGCTTCCAGCTTGCTTAAAAGCACCTGTGCCGAGCCCTGCTAAGAAGGAAATGATCAAAAAACGAATTGCGTATTCAAACAAGCTGCATACCATTGAATGAGCACACAACGCTAACTTCAAATCTGTCCCGTAGCTGCTGAACGCCTTCGTAGACGACATGAGCAGTTTTATCGCGAAAAAATCGTACATAAAAATTGCGGAGTTGAGCAGATAATCAGCCGTATTGACTCATCTTTGAGTAGTGGCTATGTTGAGTAAACCTAGCTGCATGTTTGGACTGAATTGAGCTGAATATGAGCCTTGCGGCTAAATTTGACTTTGCTTGCACAATTTTTTTAGCAATATAATGGCTTATAACTGTTCACAAAAGTTCTTAGCAAATAAGGAAGATAGATTCAGAGTCAGCCTTCTATGCTGCATTCGGTAGTATGCAGTTTGTTTGGATCGACCATTTAGACTTCTGACCATTCCATTATTAGAAAGCTACGAGCTGGAAGCGCTTCGTCGTTCTACATTGACGTGAAACCTATGAAACCAGATCTACCAACAATAGGACTGATCTATGGTCTTGTTCTTCCTGAAAACTTGACCTTAGTTCTATTATTGATAACATGGAGACCTCCGTCTATTACATTGTTACATTGTTTGATACGCGAACTTTATCATCGCGAAAGTGTATCGGCTAACATGAATGATTTGCTGTGATTGATGTTTTGCGAGATGTATGCAATGGAAGTGAGCACTGAATGTTTGCAAAAGTGAACAGGGTGAACTGACTGATACAGATTGCGAGCAGATCGAGGTTCATCTACATGTAGACAAGTCGAACCAGGTCTATCAATATTACAAACTCAAAATTTTAGTCATTTTTTGATGAAGCAAAATGAGCCAGAGATGGCCCGCGAGATTCCGCATTTCAACCACGCGAATTCTGAAGCCTATTTCTGAAAACGTGTAAACAAGAAAGCAAGTCCAGCAAAATGCTATAGACCCTCCATCGTACACTCCTACTATGCGCTCTAAACACTTAAAGTTGCTGTTATTTTCTGTGGCAAATCGAGAAACACAATTCGTTGATTATGATGTTGATGTTGTTATGCCAGTACGAGGTTTGATGAAGCCTTTTAGTAGTGCGGCCTTACGTTTCGACTTATCGTCGTCTTCAGAGGCCTAGAGTGGTGCGAGATTTAGATCTTATGCTTATCCCATCAAATGCCTTATCGCCCTCCGGCTAGTTGCGTTCTCCCCCCCCCCTCCGATTTCACAAGAAAATTCGCATAAAGAGGAAGACGAACCAACCTCAGCGCCGCTTCACCAATGGTGCACTGGTGATACTGCGCAACCCGTTTTGACGTGTCAGTAGTGCCAATGAGCTACACTAGGCAGCTTGATATTATGCATAGTAGCACTACATTATAGCTCACATAACGCTATGAACGGCATCAAGTCATTCGTAATCGTTGGACACTCCTTTCGGTTGTTCATAATGGGGTTTCTCTGCGAGATCCAGAATGCTTCGAGAGCTTTCCGCGCAGAAGTGTCGGTCTCGCAAGCCAAAATCAAACATTTAACTTCGTAGTCTTTATCACCGTGCACCTTATGTCTATGCTTCCCTAACGGTGAATTGAGACTGATACGCCTTTTGTTGGCTAAATGTTCTTTTATTCTCACACCAAGCTGCTGGCCAAGATACCGTCCCACTTATCGAATAGTAACCAATTTTTCAAACGTCTACTTAACGCTAAGTTCAACAGCGGATGCGTGACTGAGTCATTTGATGTGGTATCGCTGTATACCAATGTTCAAAATGACGACGCATTACAAGCGTTATCGGAAATGTTGGATAGTTTTGGTAAGAACATCCAGACTTTCGGGCTGAGTAAGAAGTATATTATGATACTGATCAAGGAGTGTTTAAGCTGTAACATCTATTGATGGTCAGGATCATACTTCACCCAGCTGAGAGGTCTCGCGATGGGACAGAGACTTGCGCCGGCCCTCGCAATATGTTTTATGAGTAAAATCGAGAATCCGGTGTTGTCGAGACTTCCTCTTATGTATTGCCGGTACATAGATGACTGTTGTGTAATAACATCTACAAAGTTCGAAATGGACGAGTGTTTTCGCTTGTTGAACCAACACTCGCATACATAAGATTTACACGTGAACAACCCGCTGACGGCTGGCTTCCTTACTTAAACGTACAATTTAAACTGTCCGGATGCCATATTGTTAAATGGTATCGTAAAAATAGCCCAAAGAACATCATACTTCATGCTCGCTCTGCTCATCCATCTGCAGTAAAACATGCTGTGGTCCATAATATGTTTAAAACTGCAACAAAGGTCTGTAGAGGAGAGAAGGAAAAGGCAGAATCGCGAAGCCTAGCATTGGATATCGCTCGGGCAAATGGTTATCTGATGCATCATGTGCACAGTAATCCATGTAAAACCCGCAACATCGCTCAATGCAAGGACAAAATACCTCTCTGTCTGCCCTTCATTTCAGATAAAGTTAGTGTTGCTATACGACACAGCATCAGGCGAGCGCGATTGAGCGACGATGTCATTTCAGTGGATATACCAGGCGATAACATCAAGAAGCGGCTTGTACAAAATAGGCTGTACGATAGATTTTGTATCTCAAAAGAGTGCAAAATCTGTCCTTACGGTAAGGTCGGCGACTGTGGAAAAGTAGGAGTGATATATCAGCTTGAGTGTTCTGAATGCGGGGCCACCTACATTGGAGAAACAGAGAAGGCACTTGGTGTGAGAATAAAAGAACACTCAGCCAACAAAAGGCGTATCAGTCTCAATTCAGCGTTAGGGAAGCATAGACATGAGGTGCACGGTGATAAAGACTACGATTAAATGTTTGATTTTGGCTTGCGAGACCGACACTTCTGCGCGGAAAGCTCTCGAAGCATTTTGGACCTCGCAGAGAAACCCCATTATGAACAACCGAAAGGAGTGTCTAACAATTACGAATGAATGCCGTTCATAGCGTTATGTGAGCTATAATGTAGTGCTACTATGCATAATATCAAGCTGCCTAGTGTAGCTAATTGACACTACCGACACGTCAAAACGGATTGCGCAGTACCACCAGTGCACCATTGGTGAAGCGGCGCTGAGGTTGGTTCGTCTTCCTCTTTATGCGAATTTTCTTGTGAAATCGGAGGGGGGGGGGAGAACGCAACTAGCCGGAGGGCGATAAGGCATTTGATGGGATAAGCATAAGATCTAAATCTCGCACCACTCTAGGCCTCTGAAGACGACGATAAGTCGAAACGTAAGGCCGCACTAATAAAAGGCTTCACCAAACCTCGTACTGGCATAACAACATCAACATCATAATCATACGACATGCCGAGGTTTCAAGAAAAGAGGACAACCAAACTAAAATTCGTTAAATTTTAAAATTCTTCTTCTGGGTGTCATGATGAATGTGATAGTATAATGTTGGGCTTGTATATAATTTGTTGATAGAGGTTGACTCACTCGACTCAATGAAAAAGAAGTAAACTTAAGGGCATGTCGAGAGCCCTCACAAACTCGAATCATGTATGCAAGGCCATTGAGGACAACCGTCAACGATTATGTAGTCAACAGCTCAAACTTCGGTGAGACTTTACACAGTGAGGTTCCTTGACCTGCTAAACACGATTGTCATATGCATTCGTTAAATCAAGGCCTCTTTCCTTGTTTAGAGCGTTACCCTATGTCGTACACCTAAATCTTACAAAAAGGCCCTTATCATCAGCTTCATTATCGTTTCCGTGATCAGCATGTCTATGTTTCAGCTGAACCTGTCCACTTTTATTATATCAGTACCATGTACCTACCGTAACCCTCATTGCGACGTCAGAATTTGACACAACAGCAGCTTCACTTGAAGCTTTCGTCATGACTTACACAACTGCAAAATATGAGTACCCAATGATAAAAGAGAGGGAAGTCATCGGATGAGTGGCAAAACTTAGTTTCCAACTTAATAGGTTTCAGCTACATAAGATTTTGGTTTGAACTTCATGTGGATCAGGGTTTGTGCAGATGTTCGAATACCATTAAGTACAAATCTTATAAACAACATTATAGTTTTGGATTTGACTAATTACAAACCCTTTCTGGAAAATCCAAAAAGCCTTTTGTTTCAACGTTCAAACTCGAAGATTACCCCCGAGATAGCATGAACATGTAAGCAGCTGTCAACGTTTCCTCTCTCTTGTGAATTTTCAGATTTTGACTAAGCTGGGACTTTTCTTATCAAACTACTAGCAGGAAGCCGAAGGCATGTTCGTTCCCAAAAAAATTAGGACCCAAAAAACCTAATATTCAATAAATATCTTGCCGCAACGTCTTTTGAAGAAGATATGACAAGTATAATATTTTTTTCAAGAACACTTTGTACCAACCCAGGTGTTTTTAGTCTTAGGTTCTGCTTCGGCTAGTTTGTAGTGTTGCAAGCTGAGCAAAGTTACTCTCATATTGAGTAAACAGTAAATCTAATTAAATCCAAGTCATATTATTTTTTCACTCGCGAAAGTCTTCACTTTCCCATCTAGACTCTGACATTTTGCGTTATGTTCGAATACCATCAGGTAGAAATTTTATGAGACAACATGTTAGTTTTTGATTTGGCTTATTACAAACCCTTTCTGGAAAACCTAAAAATCCTGTTGTTCCAACATTCAACCTAAATATTACTCTTGAATGATTGCAGGAACATGCAAGCAGCTGTCAGCGTTTCCCTCCTCTTGCGAATTTTGATTCTGACTGTCTGAGACTATTCTTATCAAGCTGCTAGCTATCAGGAAGCCGAAGGCATGTTTGTTCCCAAAAAATTGGGTCCACAGAAAATCTATTATTGAATGAACATCTTGCAACGTCTCTTGAAGAGATTATGACACGTATACGATTTTTTCACTCAAGAACACTTTTTTCCAGCCCATATATTTTTAGTCTTAGTTTTCTGCTACAGCCAGTTCGTAATATTGCAAAGCTGAGCAAAGTTACTCTCATGTTAAGTAGACAGTAAATCTGATCAAATCCAAGCCATATTATTTTTTATCTCGCGAAAGCTCTTGACTTTTCCACCTAGGTTCTGACTTTTTGCTTTCTATTTACGCTCAACTCTCATTTTCGTATATTGTAGACCAGTGCATGCTCTCGGTTTATGACCTCGAAGTCGAATTTTTCAACTGCCTTGAAAAGAAAAATAAAATTTTCTCTGCACATTCAAAATGCATACTTTTGAAAAGCTTGGATTGCTTCTTTGATTGATTTATTTTTCACATCTAACGGAGTACCACCTATTTATAGTTGTTCGAAAAGTAAGTTTAGCAGATAAGGGGTGCCAAGAAATCCATTATCGATTGCAATACTGAACATGATCAGATGAAGTTGAGCGTACTACACAAGAAAGGAAAGAAGAAGAAAGCAGAATAGAGATCGAGCAACTGAATTCGCAATAAGAAAGTTATTTAGAAATTTCTATTAAGTCTGCGATTTTTTATCAGTGTCAAATATTTCATTTTCAGCGCACTACATCAGTTTAAACTCAATCTAATGTCCAGAATGATCCGTGTCGAGTGCTTAAATATTTGCAGCATAAATTAGAAAATGGCGGCAAGCCACTGCTTCCGGTAGAGGAGATAGTGTCGCCGAAAGGGCAGGTCCAGCGCGAACATCTGCAATGATCCACTCTGAACGACAAGTAGCTTCTCATGCCAGCTGTCTGTGGAGAGTGAAGTCTGATGGCGACATATCGTGTTCTACTCATTGCTCCTTAATGCACGCCTTCCATTTGAGCACGTGTGAGCATTAGGCAAGCTCTGTAGATTGGATGCTCTTGTGAACATGCCCGATCCCTTGAACCAGCTGCCAATGTGGCCTCTTCACTTATGGAAGAAGGAAAACGAAGAAATTTTTGGGACTGCAGTAGAAACTAGCAAAATGCTCTTCAAAAAACTTCTTACTGATGTATCCTTCCCATTTACCACCGACAAACTTCAACAAACTAAGAAGTCCACTTGATTTTGTTGTAAATATGTTGACTTGCGGAAAGGTGCATTGAAATAAATCACTTATCTTCCCATTGGGTTCTGTTTCCGATGTTTTTAGGTCGCAAAGCTGTACTCAAAATAAAGGATATCATGCATGTCATTTGTGATGGCGAACGCTCGTTCTACATATTCTGCACTTTCACGTATATAGCCAAAATCTGCACACTACTGTTTACTGGACTTGCAGAAGGCACCGCAAAAGAAAGCGCCGCTAGGGTAGCTGTAGCCATAATGTAAGTCCATGACAATAATTTTGTGAAAACTCGTATTTTGATGCTGTTTCGTGGTTTTGTTTGAATTAACCTTGGTCATACCTTAAGCGATTTCAGTCGCCACGCGATATGGAAGTTTGCCAGATTTTTCCAAGTCCACCACTTGCAGACAATAAATTCACATTATTTAAAGCATGTGTTGCAAAAAAATTGACACTTTATCTTTCTGAAGCAATGAAGATAGTCCAAAAAACATCCAAACCGTGGTTTTTTGGAGAGGACACTCTTCACCAGGTTGACTATGTGTGGAGCATGCATATGCGTTTTCAAGAAGATCTGCATTGCTAAAAAATCGAGGTATTTTCTAATTTCCTTGTATACGATACCCTGACTCATGCATACTCTACTCCATTATGCACTATTCTGTCGACTTCACTTTCTCCCGAATGTATTCATTTTGAGTGCCAAAATTTTCAGGGATCCTCAAAGTAAGGCTGGTTTCATACTGGAAGTTCCGGAATTCCAACAGTTCTCGTACTGTGCTGGAAGTGCCGGAGGTGTGCTACCCGCGCTGCAGCCGTCCGCATGGGGTTTTAAGCGGCGCAAAGCGGCGCAACTTTTGATTTTCTTCAAGAGTTTCAATTGCTAAATTGCCTAATCTCGTCTCATTTTCGGATCTTGCTTCTCCCTGTGTTGTAAAAGCTGCGAACTTGAAGCGACACTAGAGTATGAAACTTTTCACATTTTGCGTAAATTTATTTTCCTTTGCGCGCCCTGCTCCTTCGTGATTTTTTTGTTAAACGCTCTTTTTGTACTTCAAAAAGTAGCTGCGTTCTCGATATCTTCAGCTGTCTTCAGAGAGGACTGATACAACCATCACACTACGGAGGTTGCACATTTTTCTTGGTTTTCATGATTTTGAGTCATTGGGCATTCCAGCCCCATTTACTTTCACAAATTTTACTGCTCGCTTTTTCGTCCTGATTACTGTCCCGCATCTGATGAAAAAACTCCGAATTTGGAGAAATGTAACGCGACTGGAAGCGGCATCACTTTGTAACGGTCTTCAGCTCATGCACAAAAGGAAATACACTTATTCTTGTACCTATCTTTGAGTCTGAATCTTTTTTGCAATCATAAGAGCAAGCGAAATACAAGAATAAGGTAAAAGCGACTAAAATTTACTGTGAAAACCGTTGAAGGAAGTCAAAAACTGCTACTTCTCTCAAAACGGACGTAGGCGGCTGTGCGCACATAGTGGAGGACTGTGTTGGAGCTGTTCCGGAACTTCGGAATCAGTATGAACCCAGTTCAAGTTTGTTATTAGAGTTGTGGTAAACATACAAACATGGGTGAATTTATTTAACCGTCCTCAGCAGAAGGAACTATAAGAAATCTGCAGTGCTTGAAAAAAGAGAAGCCGTCTGCAAGACTGTCGATTAGTTCGCAAGTGTAAGATATAGAGAAAGTGGGACGCTTTTTGCCTCATGCAACTCTTAAGATTTGGTAATTTCTAAGCAAAGCATACTTAGCATATGCAAATCTTAGCATTGTCAGTGTACCTGGGCGGTATCAATCTCCCATTCGCTGCTCGGCTGCAACACCACTGTAGACGAGTGCTCGGACAGGCGAGAACGCCCATCCCGTTATTTGGGAAAGTGCGAGGCACATGTGAGCGGGCAGCAGCTCGAGATTGGGAGTGCTGTGCCCGACATGGCCAAACTTGTTAGACTGAACACACGAGCAGGGCCCGGCACCGATGGTTTGGGGTCAAACTGGACTTCGTTTTTTGGAGTTAAAAAAGCAACGAGGACATCGTTTTTACGAGGTCCTGGGGGAATCGCCAAAAAAACACGACGAACATGTCAGATGTCAGATTTCACGAGTTGAACGTGTTCTTTCGCAAGCGCGCGAATTTCAAATGCAAGACTCAAACAAACAAATGGCTTGTTTACAGCGCACAAACAATCACATGGCTCCGAATTTGGGCTATGTGTATACAATATTACTCCAAACTATGTTATGTAAAAAGTTCCCAAAACTTATGTGTCCTAATATCCTCTCGAATTTGTTGGTTTCTAGATCAACTACCAAACCAGCTGGGTTGGTTCGGAGCATAAATAACGGAGAGTTCACATAAGTTTTGGACCTTTTTGGTTTGGACGATTAGAACGGTCAAAAATCTATCATATAGTGAAGAGAGTGAATCAAGCCACTGCATCTCCTCTTTCTTTGAGCCAAAATAGTAGCAAACCAAAGCACTGATACATATCGCGCTCCAATCACTTGCGGTGTCCTTTGATGTGGCGAAAAATGCATCGCAGGATTGTTGAGGCTACAGATTTGGTTGGCCTAGGAGATTTTCGACATTCCCAGCATCAAAATGATACTATACCCAATGGCAGAGCCCTTAATCGACTCAAATGTCTTCTTTTTGTTTTTTGTTATATTACATACCTCAAAATGCGCTTTTTTCGCTTTTTTGTTGCTATTTTGGTTGAATTAGGGTTTCCCTACTGATTTTCACGTCGAGAGGGACTTCGTAAATTTTCGCGAAGTCATGGGGGACTTCGTTTCCTATAAACCTCCAAACCAACGCGTGCCGGGCCCTGCACACGAGCTCCGCTGTGCCCTGCTTTCCGCATGCATTTACGGCAGTGGCTCTGCAAAATCCTCGATATCAAAGTTATTCGACGCTTTGATCCCGAAAATACCCCTTGGAGAGCGCCAAAATTAGAAAATCACCATTTTTGAAAGCCCCTCATTTTGAATTTGGACTAGTGGGACGTTCCCGCCATGGTTAGAAACGCATAGGCGAGTTTATTTGTACGCTATTTCTTTTTTTAGTCAAAATTGGAGTTATTTTCGAGTTTCACGACAGACTGAAACGCGCATCAAGCTCAGAGTCATTGCAGAGCTCAGTTGCCGTTTGCTTTGCCGTGCTTGCCGTTTTTATCCTGTGCAGAACGATTTCGACGATGTTTCCCTACTAGGATAAAATACCGTTTGAAAAGTACCTTTACGTGTCATCGCTTTTCAAGTTTGGTCTGTTCAAGCACCCGTTAAGGAGATCAAAAAGGTGCGCGTTAGATTGGAGAGAAATTAGAGTAAACTCACAGCTCACAATTCACTTGTCAGAGTTATAACTGTGAGTTTCGACAAGGTTGTTAGCGACCCTAATTACTCGTGTTTGTTCATCCACGAGTGTTTCGACCATTTTTCACTAAAATTATCTAACTGGACAGGAAAATACAAGCCGCATTTTCCAGCTTATTGTATGACTAGCTGGCTTACCCGGCTCCGCTCGGCCCTGTCAAAACACTATGACAAAGCTCCCATCCTTATCTCTGTACAACGTTTCCTTGTGCCCACTTCTACACAGCAGCTCCAACACCCTATCCCGCTGTGTTAGTTATCAGCATGCTCACTTGTCTCTGTGCGATTTCCCAGCCACGTAGCTCGAAATTTACAAAAAAATCGATAAAATCGAAGAAACTGGTGGATAATTCAAAGAACCAATATTGTATTTGTAATTAGCATGCTCGATTACCCTCCTCCCACCCCCCCCCCCGTGCCAACCCGAAAACGTAGATACATACAGACTGACAAACAGACATTCAGCTTTATATATAGAATTTCCCTAATGATTCCCGGCCAACTGTCTTTTTTTTTCATATTCATTTATCTTTCTTGAAAGTTGTTGAAAACCTTCAGTAAGACGTTGTAGCTGGAAAGGGCATTAGTAAATGAAAACATTTCTTATAAGGAAAGGACTCTGTGTTCTGCCCGGCTAACAGGACATTCGATAGTAAAGGAGGTACCGCCCGCTGAAGGTTTGGCCAAGCCCCAAAATTCTGCTGACCGCCTGCAAGAAACCGCGAGTTTGCGGACCGCCTGCCCTCCGCGATTATCTGAGTATGTGGTAGAGGTGTTGATGGTTTTATTACCCGAGTTTGGGGTACCTTCTTTCAGCGAAAGGTATCCTGGGCAGTGCGGTCCTTCGAAGGGAACGTGCGGCCCTTAACAATTTTGCATATTTTCACGGAAAGTCCGCGAGAATGCGGCCACTGCGCCGCAACTAGTCTATGAAAAAGCCGCAGTTGTTCCTCGAGCGTTTGTCCAAAAATTGGCCAAAATTATTCCAAATTTCTGCAAGCGGACCGCAAAAAATCAGCGAACTATTTTTCGCCTGTTATGTAGCTCAGATAATTGCCGGGGACAGGCAGCCATGCGAAATTTGAGCAAGCGGAGACCGGAAGATAGTGCGAAATCTGAGCAAGCGGGAACCGGACCATTCTCGCGGACTTTCCGCGAGAATATGAGAGATTGTTGGGGCCGTGCGGTCCTTTGCGAAGGACCGCACTGCCCAGGGGACCTTCCGCTGAAAGAAGGTTCCCCAAACTTGGGTAATTTATGCGAGCGGCTCGCACTTGCGAGCCATGGTTCGCAGATGCGAGCGATGGCCCCTGATATGCGGTGGGGTTTGTTTTGTTGGAGAGACCTCTGGAAGTATGATTTTTAGAAAGAAAATCGTAGGATAACAAATTTTCCATTAAAAGTGCTTAATTGACAGCCGAAGTTGGGGAACCTGCCAATAAGGGCGACATTGCGCCCTTATGTCTCTCTATGAGTTGCAGGGTTGGGGTAATCTCATTTGGTCATTGACGTAGTTTTGGTAGCTCCATTTTTCTAGTGGTAGACCATGGTTGTAGCTACTCCGTAGGAGGCGCTATATAAAGGCGATGATGCATATTTTGAATTTTATCTCCGTGGAGAGTAGGAATGACGGGCTGGAATAGCCATTCTTCTATTCGTATTCGAGGGGGACACCACATACAATTCGAAGAAAACACAGAGTCTCCGCCTGTGGGAGCCCATCTATAAACCTTCCCGGAATCTTTTTTTAGTTCAGGCTCTCGCAATTTCTCAATTTTCTCCCCTCTCATTTTCTCCTCTCTTTATTACTGCAGCGCGTGTGATAGTTACCCGGCGGCCATCTGGACCGGGTCAGGGGCTAGAAACGGCTAGAAGTGGTTAAATAGTGTTAGGAAAACGCGATTTTGGCTCAAATTTTCTTATTTTCGCTTATTGTCCTCAATTTTGATCGTGGTGTGGGTTAGGAAGTGGTCGGAGCTTGTTGGAGGAGATTCAGCTGTACAAAAGTACTGAAAGTGAGCTTTTTTTAGAGTTTCTCGAATTTTTCGCTTAGTTTTTCGCTCATTTTGAACAGTTGGGAGGAAAAGGGGGCAGAGCTTCATTTGAAGGTGTTTTGAATGAAATGAGCGGAGCTTTGATCGATTAACAGTCTTGCAGTAGTTGGTGAAGAGGTGGTGTTCGCAATGGATAAGTTGTGGCTGTTTAAAGGGAAGTGGGCGGGGCTTGCGGTTGTGTGGGCGGAGTTTTGTGAAGTGGATGGAACCTTGGGATCTAAAGGTGGGAGTATGAGTCTCCAAAATTGGAAAAATCGAAGTTTTTGAGATTGCGAAATCTCCAAATTCTTCAAATCTCCGATTTTATCGAATTTTGGGTTTCGCAACCCTCAGAATATCGATTTTGTCGATTTTTGAAGTTTCCCAACCTACAAAGTATCGATGGGTTTGAGAAATATCCATTTTATCGATTTTAGAGGTTTCGCAACCTCCGAAATATTCAATGTATCGATTTTTGACGTTCGGAATTTCGCAGCCTTCAAAGTATCGATTTTATCGAGTTTTGCCAATTTTCGGGATTTTGCAACCTTCAGAATATCGATTTTATCGATTTTTGACTATTTTCTGTTATTTCCACCCTCCAGAATATCGATTTTTTGCCAATTTTCGGGATTTTGAAACCTCCAGAATATCGATTTTATCGATTTTTGAGGTTTGGTTGCTTCGTAACCTCCAAAATATCGAATTTATCGCTTTTTGGCTGTGAACTGTAAGCCCCCCCCCCCACTTCTGATGTTGCTATATACTCAATATTTGTATCTTACTCTTCACTCCTTTATTTAGCCTTCATTTACTCTTTCCAGCTTATAATCTAGCAGAATTGAAGAATTTCCGAAACAACACGCTAGATAGGTGTGAACTGTAAGCCCCGCCCACTTTTGGTGTTACTACATACCTAATATATGTATATTCCCCCCCCCCCCTCTCCACTCCCGCTCCCCCCAATCACTTCATTTAGTCTTTATTTGAGCTTCTCAGCATGTAATTAAGCAAAATTACACAATTTCGAAAATATAGGCTGAATAACTGCAAATTGTAAGCCCCGCCCATATTGAATCAATCTGATGCACAGCAGCTTGTACGCTACACTTCAATTACTGCTATTCTGTTTTTATTCGACCTCCCTGGCTTACAAACTGGCTGATTCGTGGATTTTTAGAACATAGGCAGACATGCAAAATTTTGGTTATTTTGCTGTAAATTGTAAGTCCCGCCCACTATTTAACGTCCCGAAACACAATTTTTTGGATTCTCCATTCAAAACTCTATCAAGTAGTCTTTACCTCGCCCTTTTACCTTGAAAACGCGCTGTAAATTTTTGAAATGTCTGCACTCATGCGAAATTACCGTCTACTATCGAACGAAATCGCCGTTGAGCTTCCACATAGACTATGGAAATCGGTCAAAAACGATTGTGAGCTACGTTTTGGTGACGAATTCAACGGTGTTGCTCAAATTCCGATAAGATGCATTTAAATGGACTCGTCTTCAAATTGATCATTTTAAAAGCGATTTTCACGACTTCGTTGGCAGATTTCGGCAGTGCGAAGGAAACAGGGTCAAGCAAGGGGTGTGGCACACGATCGCTGGTTACGACTCCCCCCCTCCCATGATTGCTGTCTTAAAAAGACCCCCCCCCCCCCTGAATTATATACCTAAGATAGCATTACCTGAAGGCCCTGTCAAACATAATGGGCAACATATCCATAATGAGCATGTCAATTAACCCCTGTAGACAAAGTTTGAGCGAATTTTGAAGATTCAAGATACTTGGCTACCTAAGTGAAATGGTCATTTTCCAACATGACTAAATTTGTTTCAAAGGTGAATTAGCTATCCGTTTTTGCACTCAAGACAAATCACTACTCCTTCTTTGTCCACCTCAGAAATCCCGCTTCAAAAGACCTCCAAACTGTCGAATTAGAAGCCAACCAAAATCCCATTTTTCCCATTTTCCGCTTTTGATGGCTGTGCTTTCACCAACTAATACTCAAAGCAAAGAAAACGAATCAGGCTCAAATCACTCCTGTGAAAACTAGGAGATCTGGGAAAAATGAGATTTTAGTTGGCTTCTAATTCCACAGTTTAGAGGTCTTTTGAAGCGGGATTTCTGAGATAGACAAAGAAGGAGAAGTGCTTTGTTTTGAGTGCGAAAACGGATAGCTAATTCACCTTTAAAACAAAGTTAACCATGTTAGAATATGACCATTTCACTTAGGTAGCGTAGTATCTTGAATCTTCAGAATTCGCTCCTTTGTCTACAGGGGTTAATTGACATGCTAATTATGGATATATGAATATCATGTTACTATACGAATATCATGTTATCACTATTATCAGATTACCCAACTACGACCCCCTCCCCCTTTGACTCCTCAATACGACCCCCCAGGTGTGGCGTGCCACACCTCACGCTTGACCCTGGATATGGAAACCAGAAGATTCACCAGCAAAAACTCTATCGAACGGTTTTTTTACTCGTTGAGTTTTGTTCAGAAATGACCAAGTTACAGATTTTTGAAAATTTCAGATCCAGCAACGAAAAACGGTATTGCTAGGTTATCGATCAATTACGGAGTAGGAGTCAGCCAAAAATTGCATCATTAACCTACAAAAAGCTTATAACTCGCTTCACAGTGAAGATCGCGGCGAAAAACCATGCACAGCGTCTTCAACGGCAATCTACTAGCTGTGGAGCAGAATTTGTTGACTTTTATCAATTTATCAGCTAGATATGATAAGTTGATCATATCACTGACAAAAATTGATGTGCATGGCTGATATGCTATCATACCCTCCTATGCCCACTACTTATATGTGGTCCAAATTTCAGCACTCTAGCTTCGTTGCGAAGCAAGACAATAAACCTATCATTTTGTAGGTCAAAATTCATTCTCAAGCTGTAGCGAAGCTCAAAAATATCGAAAAGTGTCGAACAATAGCTTAGAAGATGCAGTTTTTTAACATCCTCCTTCAAAAACACCGCTAGAAGGTGTGAAAGCATTTTAGATTGTGTTTTAGCCATTTTAGCAATTTATCAGACACAAAATTCAATAAAACTTCAGTTTCTCTGAATTTCGGCGAAAATATAAATCCCAAATTTTTCTGACACTCCATGATCTACCGTAATTTCAGCTATGCATATCCAAAAATTCATCTCTAGCTTCTGAGAAGCCAGAACGTCGATTTTCAAAATAATTACTATTGGGTAACCAAACTATCGATTACACCTCTACCACATAGAGTCTCACCTTTTCAAGGCGTACCCGAAACCGCGTAAAGAGAGTCCGAGCGCTTGTTAAAAGTTTGGCCAGCGCTGGCTAAAATTATTTGACGAGCGCTTGCAGAAAATTTTGTATTGCTGCCCGCTTGCAGAACAGGGAAGTATCCCTCGCTGGCGATTTGGCCACGCCTCAAAATTTTGCCGACCGCTTGCAGAAAACGCGAGTTTGCGGACCACCTGCCCCGAGCGATTATCTGAGTAGTTGCTACTTAGGAAGATATAGGGGAAGTCGACCGCAAAAAGAAATTCTTCTACAGATTTGTTCCAGCGACTTTGACGCAAAAATTGGGATGCCACTAGAAGAGGAAGATAGGACTGGGAAGTTTGGATATGGACTTCGGAAGGAAAACAGCAACCGCGTCGTTGGGGTTTTTACCGTTTTAGGGTATTTCCGTGAAAATTATATAGCGAAAGAAAAACGACGATGGATTGAGAATCGCTCAACGGAACGACTCGTTAGAAATGTTTAATAACGAGACCGCACTTCCACGCCGGATTCTGAATAAAGCGCGATATCTATTAGTCCTGCTAGGGCAGCGCCAGTTTCTCGATAAAGCGCGATATCTCCCCTGACGTAGAGGTTCAGCAAAGGGTGTCCGGAATCACGTTTTCGGTGAACTTTTCGCGAAGAGATGCCTCACGAATTCAAGCAGTGCAAGAGTTAGCTTCGTCATTACTCTTGGCGCAATATTATTTATGGCATCGAGTCATGTATCTGCCTTCCCTCTCCTTGAACTGCTGACATGTTCAGCACAAGAAAAATCACGGAATCACGAAAACTCGGTCATTTCATGCGGCAGAACATCCGCCATGTGCACTTCTCCTCCTCACCTGTGGCTTCCAATAATAGGTGTGCTTTTTATCACACCACTTCTACATTTACATCTACGCTACATTGATCAATCAAACTTTCATTACCGATCCCAGATAATATCATCGTTGCAATACGGAAGAAAAATTTACAAATCAAATACAAAACAATCATTTATTTTTGTGCACAATAAGCATTAGGATGGCACATAAGTAATGCATTTTTTTATAACATTTGTCTTTTTGAATGCAGCGCATTCATTTTCTGGCAATATAAGGATTATGACATAAGCTGCAAATGCTGACGTTTTTGCCGAATTTGCCATCTTATGTAAGGGTCACGGTAGGTTTACAGTACAATGACAAAATTTTTAGGTTGCGCCAGATTGTGCTGAAAATTGGCCTACAAGGATTACTCGACATGCTGATTAAAAAAATGAGACCCGTTTCGCATGAAAAGGCCTCTTTTGTAAAGTCCATAGTTAAATGTCATCTTAGCAAAAACTGAAGGTGATATTCGTGTTCACCGTATTTGGATTACCCTACCGTGCAATGATTAGCGAACTCTGAGGCTTCGCAGCTTAGTTTTTAGCGGATTGCCTTCAAAACATGACGCATTTGATTCATTTTACTTCTCAAAGACGCCTTACCTTGATTTGTCTTTGAATTTCACTTCTTTTTCACTAAGTTTATTGTGTCAACTTCTAGCTACATGCTGCCTATGATTCCTTTATGATATGTTTGATTTAGATTATGTACGGCTTCGTGTTTGCCAAAATACCGTGAAACTTCGATTTTCAAAGGTTATGGAAATACGCCTAAATTTTTTCTACTACGTTATCATGAATCAAACAGTTTGCGCAGGCTTGCAGCTTACGTAATACTCTACACGATGCCAAAAAATGAGAATGCTTTAATATATCTCCATCAGTACTGTTGAATGATCTCCAGGGTCGAGCAAGAAGTGTTGCACACACTCAGATAATCGCCGGCGCAAGTGGTCTGCAAGCTCGCGCTTTTCTGCAGGCGGTCACCAGAATTTTGGGGCGCGGCCAAACCTCCAGCGAGCGGTACTTGCTTTGCTGTCGCATATTCTGCCAGCGGGCAGCAATGCTGCATTTTCTGCAAGCGTTCGTCGAATAATTTCTTCCAGGGAGCGCTGATCAAATTTTTCAACGAGTGCTCTGACTCTTGTTACGCACTTTCGGGCGTACGCCGAGCAGAGATAACACTCTATATGGTGTCATCGTTGATTTGATTACCAGAGTTTGAGGTTCCTTCTTTCAGCGAAAGGTACCCTGGGCAGTGCGGTCCTTCGCAAAAGACCGTACGGCCCCCAACAATTTTGCATATTCTCGCGGAAAGTCCGCGAGAATGCGGTCACTGCGCTGCAACTAGTCTATAAAAAACCGCAGTTGTTCTCCGAGCGTTTGTCCAAAAATTTGCCAAAAATATTCCAAATTTCTGCAAGCGGAAGTCAAGAACTATAACTAACTATTTTCCGGTTCCCGCTTCTCAGATTTCGCATAGCTGCCTGCCCTCGGCGATTATCTGAGTCTGTTATGTAGCTAGAAAAATATAGTGTGTATACGTGTATGAGGCGTGTCTAACGTGATTTTTGGGAGAATTACATGGCAACTTTGGGGGGGCCGATTTTACGGTCTGAGCATGCATGTTAGGGGGGGGGGGCTAATAACTCCGCGAATATTACAGTTATGCGGCTGGGGTCTGTTTTGTTGGAAAGACCTCTGGAAATATGATTTTTGGAGAGAAAAGCGTAGATAACAAATTTCCATCAAAAGTGCTTAATTGACAGCCGAAGTTGGGAAATCTGTCAATAAGTGCGACTTTGCGCCCTTGTATCTATGTGTTGCAGGGTTGGGGTAATCTCATGTGGTCATTGACACGTAGTTTTGGCAGCTCCATTTTTCTAGTGGTAGACCATGGCTGTAGCTACTGCGTAGGAGGCGCTATATAAAGGCATGATGCATATTCTGAATTTTATCTCCGTGGAGAGTAGGGATGACGGGTTGGGATAGCTGGAATTCTCTTAAACATCTCTGCAAGCGGGTCGCAAGAAATCAGCGAACTATTTTCCGGTACCCGCCCGCCCATGAATCGCATAGCCGCCTGCCCCCGGCGATTATCTGAGCAAGCGCCGGATACGACCCTCCCCCCTATATTCTCAATACCTCCCCGCCTCCATCGGAAGACGGTCAAGAGTGCGGCTGATAAAGTTCATTAGCTTAATATCTATCTAAGGTACTACCTGCTGAGTTTGGCGGCTTTTGCTGGTAACCTCATTTTGCAGTTGTGCTCGAGTAATGCACTGCTTTATCGCTGCACTCATTTCATCGGGGATGAAAGGTATGCAAAGTGGGGCTCTCTTGGCGTTTCGTGCAGTTTACAGTTTCCACAGTTTGATTAACATAAGATCGTGGACGTCTACCAATATGCAGATCTGTGTAACCGTTGTTGCGCGCAATTGTAGTAGCCAATCTAAGGGATTCAAGCCGTTCTTCTTTGCCAGTGCAAACTTCTACAGCCGTTCTGTACATGTTCTTAAGAATTGCACGTTTCGTCGTTGTAGGACATGCTGACTTTGCATGTATTATGATATTCTTTGAGCTTTCTTTCCTGTATCATTTCATTCGAATCGTGCCACCAAATAAGTTTACCTGGGTGTTCGGAAAGAAAGCCACCCACTGGCCGGGGTTTCTCTGGTAAACCTAATGTACTGTGATTGCTGATTTAAGAGTGCGATACATTCGTCCATTTCGGACTGAGTCGATTTTATTACGCAGCAGTCGTCGATGTATCGACAGTATATTATTGGCAAGCGTGCAAGTACTGACTCCTCTATCTTTCTCATAAAGCATATCGCAAGGGCTGGGGCTAGACGTTGATCCATAGCCAACCCCCTAATTCAAGAATAATTCCCAGACCATCTAAAGCTGTTACACTTAGATGGTCTGGAAAGTGGGTCCGAAATGGGCGAATGTTTCGCACTTTCGAATTAGCAGTCATTACATTAGGTTTACCAGAGAAACCCCAACCAGTGGGTGGCTTCCGTTCCTGAACATCCACTCAGATAATAGCGGGGGGCAGGCGGTCAGAATTTTGGGGCATGGCCAAAGCTTCAGGGGGTGGTACCTCCTTTACTGTAAAATGTCCTGTTAGCGTGGCAGAACACAAAGTTTTCTGTGGGCGCTCGTCAAATAATCTCTTTCAGTAAGCGCTGGCCAAACTTTCAGCAGTCGCTTTTTGAGCAGCTTCGGGCGTACGTCGAGCAAATGTGAGACTCTATGTTGCAGAGGTGTCATCGATGGTTTAATTACTCAAGTATGAGGTACTTTCTCTTAGCAGAAAGTACCTGAGGGCTGTGCGGTCCTCCACAAAGGACCGCGCGGCCCTCAATAATTTTGCATATTTTCGCGCAAAGTGCGCAAGAATGCGGCCACCGCGCCGCAACTAGTCTATAAGAAAACCGCTATTCTTCGAGCATTCGTCTGAAACATGGTCAACATTCTTCCATATTTCTGCAAGCGGGCTGCAAGAAATTAGCGAACTATTTTTCCGGTGCCCGCTTGCTCAAAATTCGCATGGCCGACTGCCCCCGGCGATTATCTGAGCAGGTAAACTTATATGGTGACACGATTTGAATGAAATGGTACAGGAAAGAAAGCTCAAAGAATATCATAATACATGCAAAGTCAGCGCATCCTACAACGAGGAAACATGCAATTCTTAAGAACATGTACAGAACGAGAAGTTTGCACTGGCTAAGAAGAGCGGCTTGAATCCACTAGATTGGCTACTAAATTGCGCGCAACAACGGCTACACAGATCCGCATATTGGTAGACGTCCACGATCTTATGATAATCAAACTGTGGAAACTCTAAACTGCACGAAACGGCAAGAGAGCCCCACTTTGCATACCTTTCATCCCCGATGAAATGAGTGCAGCGATAAAGCAGTGCATTTCTCGAGCACAACTGCAAAATGAGGTTGTACCAGTAAACATCCAGAACGAAAGCATCAGGAAGCAGTCAGTGCGAAACAGATTATATGATACAAAATGCGTATCAGAGCAATGCATTGTTTGCCCATACGGAAAATTAGGAGGCTGAGTGAAGTCAGGGGTCGTATACCAATTAGTGTGTTCAAGTTGCGGAGCGTCCTATATAGGTGAGACGGGCAGAGCATTGAATATCAAAATTAGAGAGCATTTAGCAAACAAAAGATGAGGGAAATTGGTATCACCGTTGGGAAAGCATAGATTTGAAGCAGATGGCGGAGCAGTTTAAGGTCAAAAGTTTTATCTTGGCGTACGCGACAGAAATTTCTGCGCGAAAGATACTGGAAGCTTTGTGGATCTCTCTAAAGAGCCGCATGAATAACAAGAATGAATGCCTGTCAATGACGAATGATCTTCTGCCTTTTCTATCACTATGTGAATAGTAGCTGCCTCATATATAGACGTGACACACCGAGTGACACTCAGTGTCGTCCGTCCGCAACATCTCTGCGGCTATCATCCGCTGCTTCCTGCGGACCACTAACATCTTCAACACGGTGGATCAACGGTTGGTTCCTTCTGCCAGCGTGCCTCTCTGTACGTTGTGCATAAGACGAGGTCTAAACTCGATAAGTAGGAGATGACCTTTGGCGGCGTAGTTTCACAGGTCAGGACTGCAATCATCTTTCAGACCTCCGAAGAAGACGACCTTGTCGAAACGTTAAGTCAATAAAAGATTCACAGCACCAATCTGGGCTTGGCAGAACATCTGTTTCTATTACAAATTACGACATAAGATGCCTAGGTTCAGAAAGGAGAACCTGGATTTTATTCACGAATTTGTTCTTAACTGCATTTTCATGGGTTTTCACCTTCAAAACTGCTGTCTTGAATTGATTCCAGGGTATCAAAATTAAAGAACGCATGCAACGATCTAATATATCTCCTTCTAAATTTTGAATACTTTTAGAAAGTTATAAAACATCTATTATGTGCTATTTGGTGTCCGTCTGGCAATAAAAATCGCGCCTCTTGACATACACCCGCCTCCATCGGCACAATCGTTGGCCTCCCGTAGGCATGATATAAAGGCTATATGCATAATTAGTCACATACTCGTAATTATCATGTCAAATAACCCCCATGGGGGGCAAGTTTTAGCAAATCCTGAAAGTTCCCAAATATTGTATCACCTAAATGAAATGGTCATTTTCAAACATGATTGATTTTATTTCAAAAGTGAGTTAGCTGACCCTTTAAACGCAAAGCCTACTCTCTATTTACCCATAACTATAAATCAGAAGCAGGTCGAAGTCTCATTTGTCCCACATTTCGCTTTGAATACGCTTTTATCAGCTTTACTCAAAGCGAAGAAAATACCAAAAATTATTCCTATTGAAACTACAATACTCAGGCTATCAAACTGTGTATACTATGTTCGCTAAAAATTTTTTGGAGGTAAGTTAATGGGGCGTGGCACAACCCCAAAAGCCGTGGCTGCCACACCTTTTTAGGGGTTGTGGCACACCCCATTAACTTACCTTCAAAGCGTTCAAATCTTTGTCTTTCTTATATGGTGCTACTACTGAAACTTCTCCTTCATATAGCTAAAATTTCATTCAAAAGTGTTTCTTTTAGGGAAAGATATAGTCGTTTCTCCTCAGCGCAGAAAGAAGTAATGAACTCATCTCTAAAACAAAAGTATTATGTTTGAAAATGACCATCTCACATGAGTGTCGCAATATTTGGGAACCTCAAAATTCATTGAAACGTAGCCCACAAGGGTTATATGACATGCTAATTACGAAACGATGCTCTTATGCTTTTAGGATTCTTATATTATGCTTACTGTACCTGTACGACGGTAGGCCACACTAGTACTAGTATCTTGCACAATGGGCCTATCAGACATTGGCCCGTAGTAAAGCTAGTTCAGCTCAGATGAACTGAACTGAGGCCCTCATCCAAGATTCAGTAAGGTAGACTGCCTAACACCAGCTCCCCATGTTGTAAGAATGCAAAATGAGATTTCAGCTGACCGTCCGTCTACCTGGCGAGGTAGTCTACCTTACTTCAGTCAGTTCACATTCAGTTAGACTACCAATTGTTGTAAATAGTGTGCCAATGATGATACACAGAGAAACTTCTCGTAAGTTGCTCCTGAGTAACTTACAAAACATCACAAATTGCCTAACAATGCAGAAGAACTCAACGGAAAAATGCACAGAATTTTCCTCACAGCTAACAAGGCGGATTCCGCTTCATATTTTTGTTTTCGCTCTTGTTTTATCTCTTTTTTCTAAATGTGGTAATTTAAGACAACGCTACGACTCAACTTCTAGGTGAGTCTTGCTTCACTCAAACGGAATTTTCGTGTTTGGTTTGCATTTTGCCTGCAGTTATGTGACTTAATTCTGATTATTTCACGCTGCGACTCCTTGTTTAATTCCCGTTGTTATATACAGACAGGCTGTCTAAAGACACCACCAACAGATTGTTTCCAAACGTCGCATCAGTGACAGCCAGGACTTTCTCGCATCTGAAAATGCTTAGCCAGTCTCTAGCTTCTTTACTGTTCATTAAACGAGGAACTTAAACTCGTGAGATGATAAATCTCGAAATTCTTGCTTCTTTAGAACTTCATTACATATGTTCTTTTCGTGTTTCTCATCTATAGATTTTTTATGTGATTATAAATCTGCGCTGGTTTTCATTTTCCACCCAATACGTTATGCCTACTTCTTTCAGAAGACCAATGTCAAACTGTGGCTGTTTCGTGTTGTCATATGATGAAGAGCCACCCCCTCGCAACCAGGTAAATTTCTCCAGCAAATATGGTTGGAAAACGCACGGTGAAATAGTTTGATTTTTACTGATGTTAACATAAAGTGGTGATGAAGTGTCACATTTCATTAGGCAAATCGCGACAGTTAGGGAGAAACGCTGAAGCATCGGAGATCTCGGTTCGGCCACATTCAGAGGTGCAATGGCTGACGTCTGCTAACAAGGAGGGGAGGGCGGTGAATGTAGGTTGTTCATTTTCGCCCGGGGAGCAAGAAGGACGATGGCTGGTGGTAGGTGTCAGAATGCTGCGCATCTTTCACCCACATCTCATCCACAAGCACAAGTTGAAAACACTTAATTGAGTTTTTAGTTTGACTGGATGTTATAGGGGTTTTCTTTACTTAAACATGACATAACAAGAGATGTTTGATTACCCAAAGAGTTTAAAGTGAAAATCCGAAATTTTAAGTTTTTTCTTGTTATTTCATTACTTATTACTGAGCTCTAAGCGAAACTTTCTGAGTAAAGCAATCGTTTCATTTCCAACCATTTTCATCTGTAATTCGCGTTTTATAGGGGCTGATAGTGCATCAAAATCGTTGGCAGCAGCCTTAGGCAATTGTTATCGTTCCTCTTGCACCACATCCTTCATTTTCTGTTTTTGATTATGCTTGGAGAGCAGTGAAAAACAAACAGTCATATCTCATTTCTATGTCACGCATACCTTGCTTATCTTATTGCCGTATGCTTCCATTGTTTCTAAACGGTTCCTCGACCAACTAGGCGAGTTATTGCAAGTAGAGACTGTTCATTACGTATGGGGCTTTGCCTGATAACGTAAAGGTCGTTAGATTTGGCCGTTGCTCGCGTATTGAGCTTTTAGAAAGCTTGTTTTCTTCTTTCAAAACGCTTTGAGCAGAAAACGTTAACTTCGCTCATCTGAGCATTTTGAAAAGTACGGTGTAGTTTGGTGTTTTGAGCCTTTGTGGCATCCTGCTTGAGCAATGGCCGCAATCTTATCGATATTCACGAACACGCACAGCCCTATACGCATCGAATAGGTGCGTAGGAGATAATGGACTGTAAGAGCAATGAAAGAGCGCCCAATTAGAGAGACGCCGATAGCGTCAGCAATAACGCCCAGTCCCTGCGTGCGCTGACTCAACTATACTTCGGCTGAGGCGGTGCCCAACTCAAATTTCAACTATTTATGTTTTTTGTTAGGAAGTCCTATCAGAACTCGGTAAATCATGTATGTAGGTTTTTTCAGAGTTGAATATCGTAGGCGAAAGTCAATTGCAATCGTACAATTACCAGTCCAATATTGTTTAACATGAATATGAGGAAGGCGAGGAAGAGAGCTGATGAGTTGAAGAGAAAGGGGCAGATAAAGGTTAACAGTATTTTTAAATGGGTTACGCTTTTGGTTATGGCGTTTTGAGCTCTGTTCATTCATCTTGCCGTGTGGTTGTGGATAGCGACAAAATATTTGTTTCTCAACTCTTTTCGCATGATTGTTCTTTCTTGACTTTGCATGCCAATTTTTTTGTTTCATACGAGCTCTTTTCTGTGGAAAAGAAGTTGATCAGGAAACAAGTATTTACCTTTTTGGTACAAAAGTATTCAATGCCTTACTCTTTTTTCTTGGAACATTGCTGCTACATTTAGCTGGTTCAAACAAATCATCCCTTTCACTCCATTCGCTATTGCTCATTTCAGTGTTCTGACTAAAAGCGAATGGCGAAACGAACAAACCGGTTGAAGCAGATAAGTGGCACTTACCGTAGTGGTCTGCGCTGCGTGTGCGCGCTGTCAGAAAGAGAATTTTCCTCTCTTGATTGATTTTGATCGAAAGATTTAGTACATTTTTTACTTTGCTGTTACCTTCCAAAATTTTTCGCAAGAACGATGGCTTTAGTTTTCTTCTTTCTAACTTTCGAACTTATCTTTCAGAGTTCTGTTTGGTGATGGCGCATATGATGTGTCCAGAGTTTTTCCATAGATATCTCCACTCCCTACACTCCGCGCCCCATTTGCTCTGTTGGCACATGTGTGATTGGTTGGAAATTCATCCGCGCTGGCACAGCTTGGTCTTAGGTGAGCATCCTCTATTATTAATCTCATTGTCAATTAGCGTTTATCTGCCGCTATGTTTCTCCATCGGTGCCGTTTATGCTCATCTTGACAATGGTTCTATTCTATTGTTGAGAACACGGGCCCGTGTAATCTATCCCACCTGCCGGCAGATCTTGCCCTCAACTCCCCGCGATCTCGCCATCAGGTCATGGAAACTGCCAATGCTCTTTCTAGGTTCCCGAAAGCAACCAGTCTGGCGCTCTCCAGGTCTGACGACGGCTCAGCTCAGAGCTGGACACCAGCTGGAGATCGAGAAAACCCCAAAAAATCCCGACAACTTCAAATTTTGGAACCAAAAGACTGACCTTGTGAGGTATTTTGTTGAGATTTCTGCCGCGATCTCGCTTTCAACCTGCCGGCATCTCGCCCTCATGTCAGAAAAGAAAGAGAAATAGAGTGTTTATTGAGGAGTGCAACCTGCCGGCATCTCGTCGTGCCTTACCACGTCGAGATGCCGGCAGGTTCATGACATTCATTTCGTTATCTAGCGGATTTTTGATCGATTTCTTTATTTTCTATGTTTCTCTTTTGCTTTTGAGGCATACTTGTCACCCAAAACAGTCACAAATGTTCAAAAATCGCTGACATGATGAGTTTTTCTAGTTTGTTGTAAAATACAATGAATTTCAAGTTCATCTGAGCTTTTGCTGATTTTAAAATTCACTGTCGGTGTATGTCTATTTTATGTTTGTTACAATTCTTAATTGAACAGCCACACGGTTGTCGGTATGTATTCCTCTTAACAAGCTTTTCCTTGATCTTTTTTTTGAGATTACGATAGCACAACTATCGCATGCTTAACCAATTTCGATTTTTCGATTGTTTTCCTCGTTCAGCTTTGTTTCTACACTTCCCGTTATGCTGATGGTGCATACCTGCCAGGGAACTTTCAACCAGCCGAAAGTTCAGATCGTTATGGCTCTCTGTTGGAGCATTCGCAGCGCTTTTTGCGTAGTTGAGATTGCCATGTATCTGACACATCTTCTCTATAAAGGTTTGTTTAATTGTCTTTTTTGGTTCCTTTATAATTCTTTTTCATTTTATCTTTTTGCTTGTGTCAGATTCAGCGTTTCTTTGCTGTTGTTCTTCACTTCCCCAAACCCTAACTAAATGCTATTTTATCAAACAAGTATAAGGTTTTAAGCCCTGGCCAGTCTTCGCTCAAAGACGCCCAAAAGCTCTCAAAAGCGCCCAAAAGCGCTCAAAAGCGCCCAAATTTCTCTGGTGTCTCTTCATTTCTCGTGTGAGGAGAGATGAGAAAGTGAGGAGAGGTTAGAGAAGTTTGAGCGGTTTTGGGCGCTTTTGAGAGTTTTTGGGCAAGGTCTGGCCAGGGGCCTTAGGTGCTTCTTTCCTTCTGTCTTTGCGGCTAAAAGTAACACCTCATCGTTCCGTGCAGTCTTTGCATGTGATGAATTGCCTACATATAATTTTGGCAAAATCATTCTGAAGAATTTCGTATGGGTCTATCAAAAGTCCAACGGCAAGAGGTTTAATCCAGATGGCTGTGTGATGTTGCAGTTGAGATTTGTTTTCGTTAGCTCATATTCAGGCTATGTTGCACTTGACGCATTTTGCATACAGGATTTTTTGTCTAATTTGCCTTCTTTTCTGATGACATATTATCGTTTTCAGATGATACAAAGAAAAGAACAATATATCCGGGGCTATAATCACGACTGCCAACCGAGTTTGTCAACGTTACTAACACTACTATCCACCACATGCGTGTCTACATGCTGTACTTTCCATACTTGGCATACTTGTGTCGTTTTTCCTCGATCTGTAGTTGCGAGTTCTTTCATTTTGTTACTTCTTTTTCGTTCTCGAATCTTGTTTTTTCATACATTGAGATCAATTTTATAAACTAGAATCTTAGTTTTTTTTTTACTCACAATAGTTGCTTGCTCGTTTTTTTCTTGAAGGCAGTATCCGGGCAAAAGGTAGATTTTGAGAATATGTGCTTAGCTGGGCCTATTCGCTATGCTGAATTCGAAAATTCACACTGGAGAGCGCGAAAACGGCGAAAAGGGGCCCTAACGCAGGAATTGCAGGTCGACGGGGTTCCGCCATCGCCCTAACATCACCATCAGCCAACTGCGAACGCGTGACATAAAATCGGAACTGGCAAGATCGCTCCTAAAGCTGAGAGAGTGACGTCACAGTGTGAACAGCCCCGCCCACCTGCGATGACCCTCCTGCGTTAGGGCCTTTTTCGCCGTTTTCGCGCTCAGTGTGGATTTTCGTTTTCAACATAGCGAATAGGTCCAGGTAAGCACAAGATCTCAAAATCGATTTTTTGCCCGGACACTGCCTTTAGGCCTCGGACAGAGTTCACGCGATTTGGTCATCGCGATTTTCATTCATTTTCATTTTACATTCAAAAATTTCGAGCTGAAAAAGTAACAACCGAAATGCAAGCTGATCGGCATGCAATGATCTCGTAGCAATTGTCATAGCGATTGAATCGCGACGATCAAATCGCGTGAACTCTGTCCGAGGCCTTAAGGGCTGGGCATAGGTTTCATCGCCTCGCGATTCTCAAAATCAGACTACAGTTACGAGTTTGCATGCAGATCACCTTGCATTTCGGTTGTGGTAGCTTCCCGACAAGATAATCGCGACTAACTATCACAACCGAAATGTAAGATGATTAACATGCAAATACGTACCAGTTGTTTTGTTAAGAGAATCGCGAGGCGATGAAATTGCGCGATGTATGCCCGGGTCCTTATACTCAGTTGAGAAAAATGGATTAAGCTATAAGCGAGGCGGTCGCGCAATTATTAAGACGGCCTGTAGCTGGTTTTCGCAAAATAATTTGTGTTTTTATGAGTTCCAGTATGAATGAAGTTATTGGTTATTATTTTTTTTCTTAGGTGACCGTATTTTTGTTTTAGAAGAAGATGGTCGCAAACGCGTTGTTGCCCCCTCTGCGAGATGGCTCATGAAGGGCTAAAAGTCTTTTTTTACTATCTTTCAGTTTTAGTGCATTTTGAGCATTCTTTATAGTTTGGTACCGACACTAATGTCGCAAATAAACAGCGCCAGACTAGAAAGAATGTGGCGTAAACGTGCCTTTGGCAAAATGCAGACCACTAACCCAAATGGACCCGATACTCGCCGTAAGAGCCTGTATTCATCGTACCCGGACGGAAAGATGCGTATGCGAATAAAATACAGCCGAATGTCTTCAACTTATAAGTAACTCAACTTTGTTACTGTTTAACTTAACTTTAGTAAGCAACGTGCACGGTATATTCCAAGTGCCCCAAGATGCAATCTTCAGACAAATCTTGTTTCCTCCGTTCGGCGGTTTCGGAGTGTGCAGGCTCCTGCGACGGCACTGGCGGGTAGGAGGGCTTGAGCTTGGTTTGAAGCTTGCCTTTGATTCGCATTTTTCATAACAAATCCGTCACATCATAGCATTTCAAAGCGTATTATATCTTCACGGATGACAGATACTTGGTGCACTATTAGCTTTTGACACAGATTTCTTTGAAGTTGAGTTTTTGTTTTGCATTCTTTCTGATGCAAACATGTTGTTTCGGATGTTATGTGTTATACTTCATGACATTGTTGTGGCATTGGATTTTTGTAGAACCAAGTTACAACGACTTATAGATCTTCCAAATGCTTATGTTGTGTGCTGATTTGAGCATGAGTTCTGATCAAAATGGCCTTTTCAAATGAAATGCATTTGTTTGTGTGAGCGAGTAATAATCAAGCACATTTCCAATTCTATCGTTTGATGTTTCGGCGCCATCCGGCTATATAAGCCCCAAAATTTTTCTGCTATTGATTTCGCTAATAAAGGCTCGCGTTTCTTCTGACGTGTTAATTACGTCAATATTACTTTTTCAGCCATCGTTCGGCTGTCTTACACTAATATAAGCGTCGATTCACTTGTCAAAGGTGTTACGGAAACGTCACACATTCGACGCCTATCTAGCGCGGCGCAGGAATTTACCTTCTGATCGACTCAGCAAAGATGAATGGATTGACGTAGGATGTCTGTTGATTGCTCTTCAACTCAACCAAACAATTCGATTTGACTGTTTTGATAGGAGTTTGTAGTTGTCGGGGGTTCAACAAAGTCCATCTTTTCAGCTTCTCAAGTCCGCATAGCAAAGGTGTACGTGATTGTTTGCTTTTTTCGCATAAGAATTGAATATTTGTACATGTAAACAGCCTTCAGATTACGTTAATACTTTCTTTCGAGCTTGAAATCCTACTAAATTTTCGTCGTAGAGGTCTATGGAGTCTCCAATTTCATGACTCAAAGGCTGCCGCCATTTTTATAACGATTACTTTCATGAGTTGCTGATGCACAAGTAGTATAAGTCTTTCTAATGGAGACTAACGGTTGTCCGTGAGAGATACCAAAATAGGATTAATCTCACTAAGAGACAGAAACCATTTGTTATCATGGAAAATTCTTCAGAAACACTGTTTTTTTCCTCCTTCATGACAACAGCAAAACAAGGAAGTGTGTCGGAAATAGTACACAAAAGCACGCTCCTTGAGGCAGCCATGAAGGAGCAAAGACAAGTCCCAAACATGCAAAGCTGTAAAAAGAATAAAGGAATCGAAAAAAGCATGCACCCTTTTACAGCTGTCATTAGTTCTGAACGATTGCTCTTGAGCGGGTAGGGGAACGAAAGCCGCCAGTTTGAGCCGTCTTTCGCGGCTAACTGGTCCTTTCGCAACGTTGTTGCATGTCGTTCCAGGACCAGCAGTCCGCGCACGCTACCGAAGCTGGCGGCTTTCGTTCCTCTACCCCTCTTGAGCGAATAGGTTGTTGTGTTTCTCATCCTATATCAGTTGACAGTCGCGATCCCAGGCGCTTTCAAATGAACTTTCTTTCAGAAAAAAGGAACGAGGAGGTTAGCGACCCAAGTGGGCTTTCAAATTTCGGCTCTCCTCTACTCAATTCCATATTGCTTTACATATGCTTGTGGAATGGTGGTATAAGACTGTATGTAAATCTCTGCATCTTTCGAGCGATCTTTCCTTGGGGTGGAGTTCATAGATACTTGGAAGTAAAACTCAAACACGTGAAAGCTGTGGACAAGTCACATAGAGTAGAGCAAACTCTTGCAAACGGCACTGATTAGAAGAACACACAGAAGCTAAGCTTTGAACCATAATGATATCTCCAGCTACGCTACAGTTAATGCGTGTCAAGCCACTGATTAAAGAATGCACATTCGACTAATAACAGCAATGACCAGTTCGCGTTACAAAGTTTGCAAGTGACTGACAAGAAGATATAGCTTTGCATACATGTCTAATCATGAAATAATTATGCAAATTGTGAATAACGTAATCTCCTAGGAATTTGTAAGCTATGCGATTTCAAGCAGTTCAGAAACCTTTAAACCTTTAGAGTCAGAATCGCATGTGAGATATATGGGCGTCAGCACTCGTTCTCAAAGAACTTTGCAAATTATGTTTGTTTTATTTGATACTAACAAGCACCCAAACACTTGAAAGCGCCGACTACTTTTGCATCCCACTGTTTTTATTTTTTATACACTAAACGAAACATTTTTAGCGCAGTGCAGGCCGCTACCCGATGAAGTAGGCGTCAAATATGTGACGTCCGTAACACCGCTTGCAGTGGAATTGACGATTATATTACTGTAAGACAGCCGAACGATGGCTGAGGAAGTAATATTGTTTAATCACGAATACACTCTCTGCGCATCATAGGGCCCGTCGCTAGAGGATGAAGTTTCGAATTTGCTCAAAACTTTGCCTAGGAGGGTTTTTGAGCATGCTGATCACGAATATCATGCTTTCTCGCTGCAGTAATGCCTTATTGTGGAGTTAATGGAGTTAAGGGTTTTTGTAGCGTATAAAGTAGACATTTCGCGTTTCGGGCCGATTTAGATCAGAAACATTCACGTGGAAAGCAGGATATTCATGGCCAGGAATCAAGGTACCCCCCCCCCCTCCTGCGCAGGTTTTCAGACAGGTCTATGGTTTGCACCCCTTGCCATATAACCACCGTAACTCTGCAAAAAACTCCAAAACAAAAGTACAATATGATATTCATGATCAGCATGTGCTCAGACAATCGCCGGGGGTAGGCGGGCACCGGAAAAATAGATTGCTGATCTCTCGCACCCCGCTCGCGGATTTTTTGCAAAGCAATCAGGACTTTTCGGAAGACCGCTTGTTGAGTTCTCGATTCTTCAGAGATTCAGCAATATATCTGCAAAAGATAAGAGCGAAAAAAAATTCAACAGGCGGTCTCTCAAAAATCCGCTGACTCAGCAAGCGGTCTTCAGAAAAGTCTGATTGCTTTGCAAAAAATCCGCGAGCGGGGTGCGAGAAATCAGCAATCTATTTTGCTGGTGCCCGCCTGCCCCCAGCGATTATCTGAGTGGAATAAGCCGCCCTCTAAACGCAAAACGTGTCTGTACCTAAATAGCCAAATTACTGTTCTCTACATTAGAGCATGAAAACGAAGTTTCTGAAGTCGCGGAATTAAGGCCTCTCCGGGGCATGGTTGTTCTTACTTGATAGTTTAAAATTTTGACTAGTTGATTTGTGATAACAGAAGCTTTAAGATACTTACGCACAAAATATCATAAACAAAGAAAAATTAGGAACGTTTTTATGAAGATTTTCATGCCAAAACGAAATTATTTTTAGCCAACCTAATACTAGATTGTAAAAGTGCTAGTAAAATTGGCTTTGACCGAAGCGCTGCAGCTTTCATGGTAGTTTTCTGCTACTTGAATCCATTTTTATCTTATAAGAAGGTGCAAAAGGTATTGTTAGTTTGATCTCACCCACCAACTTAGTGTAAAGATAAACAAATACTACAACAAAAATAGCCGCGAAGCTTGCTAGCCTCCTCTAACCATCTTCTCATGTTTAACTTTCCTTTTGTTTGACTTTTTTTGATTTTTGAAAATTTTTATTTCAGACTTCCGAATCAGCTTCGATAACCATCACGTAGAGCAAACGTTTTGCAAGTCAAAGCACTTTTTATATTCTCTAGCTTCTTTGAAATTTTGTTGGGGTGGTGCTTTTGTGACACATGCTGGACGCACCTGTTTTTTTTTGTCAGTTGTTGCGACAGTTTTCTCGCAGAAACGACTTCTTTCGACACAGCGCCCATCTTTGACGTCCTCATCCTGATAATCGCGAAAACGCAAAATATCGATCGATTTTCATTACATCACTTTGATTGATTAGTATTTGAAGAAAAAAAACGCTAAAGGTGGAAAGTATGTGCAATGACACACAATCTTACATGAGATGATCAAGGTCATGCGTGGGGTGTGGCACGCCAGACCTGGAGGGGGGGGGGAGGAGGGGGGAGGGAGGGTCGCTATTTGTTGATAGTGTTGTTAGCGAGATGATGTCGGTCAACAATGCCCGTAGTGAAGCTGCCTCAGAACGAGTCAGCTTGCCCTCGGTCGAGCCATTGATCCATATCGTTCATTTACACGTAATCATTTTCGAGAAGACCACGTATTGTACAAGTCAAAACTCGTAATTTACCCCATTCAAATGTTCTACTACTAATGAAAAGAGTGGTTTAAACTTTTTAGAAATGCATGATGTAATTTCCAATAGGCTGATTCCAAGAATGGATGATAGCTTTAAGCTCGTAATTAGGAAAATCCTTTTAGAAAAGTGAGTTCAAGCGCATTGTTGGGAAGTTAAAAGTGCAACATGGCGTAATAGTAAGTTCTTGCGATTTTGTGAGCGCATGATTTGTTAACGAGTCATTACTAACACATATTTCTGGTATTATTGATCATCCCTCTAAATCCAAGCTCCGTCTTTGTTAATTGTCATATGCAATTGCCTTCGAGAACGCCAAACAATCGTTTGCATATCTGTCGTACCGCTCAGCGAATTCCCACTGTTTCCTCAGGACAGTCATATCACGAGCGACTGAGAGCCTTACTAGTGTGAAGTATGAATTCTCTTAATACTCGATTGCCGAAACGAGCGCCTTTCATATACGAAATGATAAAGGTAGCAAGTAATTGCACTTCGTGATCGCCTGTTCGCACTATCTTTTTCGTTTCTCCAAGATTTAGCTACAGTCCCTCCCCCTATTTCAGCTACTCGAAACACATCATAATGGTCGAAAGGCTATTTTCAGTAGTGTACCACATTTTTTACAAGTCACGGCTTCATCTTAAACTTCCTATCCTGTTCAAGGACTTTACCTGTTTTCAAAACATTTGAATCTCTTGACTCCTAGTAATGCAGTGCACGGATCTAACATAAGACATCGCTGAGCTTCTACCTCTTGTTTAACCACTCCCATGAAAGTTTTGCATAGAAGCCACTGATAACCATTTAATCAAGCAATTTCGGACAAATCGCATAGGTATTAACAAAAGGACAAGAAATGAAGGTAATGCAAAGGGAAGAATTCTTGATAAGAGCTTTATTATCAAACTCTGTGAGCAATTGAGTTCCTACGCATTCACAGCCATTTAGGCATCCACCGAGTTCTGATGAACTCCAGGGTGTGAACAGCTGTGATTACCTGTTTGAAGGGCACCTGCTTGTCTCACTACCCCGCAGATGTTGATAGTTCTACAAAACAACTAATTGCTTCGCACACAAAAAACACTGGTCGCTATAAGGACTGCATTCAGATTTGTTCTGATTTCGTACTTCCAATAATGATACATCGTCTCCAGTACTGTGAGAGTCAAAATCACTTTCGAACAGTCAAACAAATATCGTTCCTTGTAACAACAAAAGTAGGCCGAATCACAAGAATTATAATCGATTCTCAAGACGCATATACGATTTGTTCCAAGACACCTGAAAGGCACTCGTTAGATTAAACTGACGATAAACAGCGTCAACAATAAAGGATGTACATGCTCATTGTGAAACAACTATCATATGTCCAGCGTAAAAGTAAAAACAAGAGCCGTCATGTTTTAGCTAGCCAAACTCATTATTAGGTTCGTATGCACGTGTATCCCCGGGGGGAGGGGAGGGGATCTGGAGTAGAGGAATATGAGCCGCATTAACATCCCCGCCAGGAAGGGACCGCAGCTTACAAAGAAAGCTTCATATTTTAAAGCTCCGAACTTCTGGATTTCACGCTGTCTGCCCATCCGTAAACATTTTTACCATCCTTCACTATGAACATATTGAACAGGAGTGTGCTGTGCAAGCCGCATTTTCTAGTTTTGTGTGATCCCCTGATGATCTCCAGTGGTCGACCGTCTTTCCTTCCAAGTCACTGTTCTTTCTTCAAGTAAACGAAAACGTGCCAAAGTTGTACTGATTATCTAATCCAACAGTGCCAACGATAAGCATGTTGCTGATAAGAACATTGAGTTGTTAAATATCGAATTCGGTAAACCCCAACTTTCGACCTGTGGTTCATCGCAAATTTCATGACTCCGCTACATCATTTGTTCTTATCAGCAACAAACTTATCACTTTCTTTTAGTTAATTAGTACGACTTTGGCCCGTTTTCGTTGACTACGAAGAATGAAACGATTCCGAAGAAAAGACGGTCGGCCGCGGGGATCATCTTATATATAAAGCTGAATGTCTGTTTGTCTGTATGTCTGTATGTCTGTCTGTCTGTCTGTCTGTCTGTCTGTCTGTACGTATGTTCCGAATAAATTCCATTTCTGAACCGATCGGGACCAAACTTGGCACACATACAATCCGGGCCCCGGCGGGTGTCATAGGCTACTGTAAGAGTTCCTCTATTAATACAGATGTTTACAGAAGGCAGCGGAGATGACGCTGATAGCGCGCCGAGCCGCGTACAAGAGGATGCCGCAGAGAGGAAGAAGAGAGATATCTCGGAACCCCCAGCTGCAGAGCGGCACGCTCACCTACAGATCATCTTGCTCCAACCTCTGCTGTTTACTGTATACCGTCATGTATTGTGTCTAGTAAACCATGTTATTACCACTGTGTATCGCCTACTAGTAAAGAAAAATATCTATTGGGCCCAGATCTTACTGGTAGCAGCGAGTGCAAACAGCAAGTTGGATGTAAGATGAGTAATTTTTTGGAACTAACTAACCTTAGCTCCGCAGTGGGCAACAAACAATCTTTGAAAATGTTCCATGCTCAATTTTCTCCATTTTACGGTTATCAACATCAAAAGTCAGGTTCGTGTAGTTTTTTTTTCTCGCAGCATGGACGAAGAAAGTGCATTTAGAACTAGGATTATTTCCTACATTTTCCTCTAGTCATCTTCTTAATAGTGATTTCGCTATCTACAATTTTCTTTGGCCTTTCTTTTGGCGTCTTTTTATCTTGTTTCTGGAAAACGTCTCGCGAGTGATTGAATGATGAGTGCAGTGTTTTGATATTGGAGCATTGAAGTTTTGTGTCAAGTTCTGGAGTGGATTTATCGCGCGTGTCTCATGAGAGGGGCCCGACAAGGCGTTAAACTGTTAGAATGGTGATCGATCAAGTGTTGAGAAACGTGAAAGAACGTTAGTGAGTGAGCTGCAGCTATGAAGATTTTCTAAAGTTGAAGTAGTGATTATGTAATGTGTCGCGTCGAATCACCGGTGATAGAATTTTGAGTGTTCCTGTATAGAATTAGCTAGATTTTGTGCATTGTGACTATGCATCCACAGCTCTTTTCATCTAATACGCCTAGCGTATGCAATATTATGTTTCGTTATGTAACGTCCGCGCATACGGCGCCGCGAGAACTTCAACGAGCGCCGCGGATAAATGCTTATGTCGGCGATGTGATCGCACTCCCAGATACAGAGCGCGGAAAGCTTGCTGAGTTATAAACATAGGGAAAAATTATGTTTTTTTCCCATGAGATAGACAGAAGATAAGGGTCGGGGAAAATGGTTTTCAGGGATATGTTTACATATTTTTTTTTCTTATCTGATAACGGACTCGTATATATACATGGCAGTGTTAGAAGAAGACACATTTCACATATTCTTCGTTTTCCATCGTACTTTTCTTGCGTTCTTTCCTCGAATGGCACCTCCGGTAACTTGCTCTCGTGCCCATTCGGTTGATACAGGGGTCGTAGTTACCCAAACACAGAGCTTAGAACCTACTACTGGTCCCGTAGAGGATACTGATACAGATACAGCAACCCCGGATAAAATGATGGCCACTCTTAGAGCTACACTAGGCGATGTGGGGGATTCAGATGTGGTGCATGGTCGAGATGCCAAAGCTCTTAGGGATGCAACATCCGACGTCGTTACTAATATGTGGTACGATACGCACTATAACACCTCGCAGCTAGTACAGCGCTTTAATAACAATAGTGCGGCGCTTCTCAAGGGGATTACGGACAAGGTTGACGCCATTGACACTCGTATAAGCACCTTGCCCCAAGTAGCGGTCTGCAACCCGGAGGGACACCACATTTACTTGTCGGCATATACGGGATGTGGGGATACGTTGCAGTTCAACACATGGCTCCGCCGTTTTGAAGATATTATGCGGACCCGTCAAGGGGTGTTGTCCTGAGAACACAAAGCTAATATTCTTATAACGTACTTAGACGGTATGGCACGTGAAAAAGTCGAGGAACTTTCGCACATTGAGCGCCAGGACTAGGATAAAATAGTCGCGCATCTAGCTAAGCACTTTGACACTCCGCAGCAGCGTTATATGGCGCGACAGACTTTGTTAGCATGTCATCAAGAAATGGGGGAGTCGGTAGTAGCTTTCGCCAATAGACTTGTGAATCTAGTGCGTGAGGCTACGGCGGGACAAGGGCAGGTAGTGCAGCAAGAGCGCAATTTGGAAGAGTTTGTAGAGCGACTGCGCCCTGATATCCGGCGACAGGTCCAGCTAGAGGGGCCAGAGACGTTCCAACGTGCACTAGATAAGGCGCGAACAGTAGAACGGCTACTCGCGGAAGTACCCACGCAATCAAACGGTTTATACGGGGGCTTAATTGGACCTGGCATACATGCAATGTCACCGGGCCGTAGAGTGACTTTTGCCGACTCCGAAAGCAGATGTTATTTTGATAATATTACAGAGTCTCGACGAGGGCAACAATCTCGTATGCGTTCACCAAGACGACGAGTGGAGCGCGGATACAACCGTCCATCTACCCCAACATCGGCGGTGGTGTGCTTCAACTGCAACGGAGTAGGACACATAGCCAAGCAGTGTCCGTCGCCCCAGCGACGAGGTGGAGGTAGGCGTTTTGACAATAAACGTAACTTCACTAATCGCTCGTACAACTCATATTCTCATCCATCTTCTCCTTCACGATCATCTAACAGGTATGAAGGGCAATCCTTGAACGATACTCAACAAAAGGTTAACGCCCTATCCTTGTCTCTCAAGCAAAGTCAAGAGGCTCTTGAGCAGTCTAATGCACGCGTAGAAGCATTGTTGCAACGCAATCATGAATTATCTGGCTCTGTATTTTCTCATCACAAAGATCCTCTTCCACAAGTCAATTCCTTTTTCCCAAATATGCATTATTTCATTTGTCTGTTTGCACTCTGTTCTTTCATGGTTACCGCTCAAGCACAAGAAGTTTGGCTTTGCCCTCACCAACCTACCGATAACATGCTGCAATTACCAGCTAATCTAAATTGCTCGCGTATTGTGCCAAATATAACCGCCCATCTCAAAGCACTCACACTGCGTGTCTTTCGTCCTAATACGCAGCGATACAGCACTCCAGCTCACTTATGTAAAATAGTAGCGCGTACAGTGTCATTCTCGGTGAACTTTTTTGGCGCACGCTGGCAGACGCAGCATGAGACTACGAAGACAGTTACAGCGGAGCACTGTAGACTTATGCGGGAGCATCACACATGCGATTTCGGCTCCATGCAATTTTCGAACGGGATATATGTACTGCAAATACGCTTAAAATCGAGTGGCCCTCAGCCCCATTTGGTTGTTGCACCGTCCACACCACAACGAGCACCAATTGCTACCTCTTGCCTACAACAATCCACGCGCGGCATGACTCCCCCGCCCCAGAAGCGGCCATCGGTGACGTCCACCACTGCAAATATCCCGAAGGGCAGTGCACTTTGAGTGACGGATCGGTTATGTTGTGGAATCCTAATAAGGAAGAGGCCTGCCAGTACATCCCCATTGGCACCATTGCCGGACACGTCATGGGGCATTTTTGGCTAAGTCAGTCAAAAGAAATGGCGCCTACGTGGGGCGAAGACTCCAAATCAGTCTGGGACTGCGGGGCCCAGCTGACAGTAGCAGATCAGGGTTATGCATTCACAGATAAACACAAGACCCGACTCGCACGTTCACCGCAGGCAGGGATTGTGACTTCTAACCAACTGGCAGCGCAATTATTAGCGGTCGAAGATGTAGGGAGGGAAGCCGCGGGAATACTCTTCCAGCACACTTTATCGGCGTTCTGTAACCAGGTTAACTTCCTCATGATAACGGTTCGAACTAGTCTACCGCATTCTCCTACATTAGTCGTCCGCAAACTACTCAGTCGCTCGGATATCGCAGCTACATATATGGGCGGAAATATAGTTCAAGTGCACCGATGTATGAGGGTTCTCCCCCACTAGTTATCAACTGCAACCCTTCAACGACTCATGCTATGATAAGCCCAAGATAGCAATACGCCTACCAAGCGCAAAACTGGTCGGGTTTTTAGAGCCAGGTACCGGGGTTATCACCCGGGAGGCTACCATAATACCATGTCCCAAATCGACCCCATTTCTTTTTGTTAATGCCACAGGAAAGTTCGCTTTCGATACATTACAGGGCACCATCCATCTAGTCGCAGACGAGTCTATCGACACTATATCATGGCCACCCAACATCTCACGATGGGACTCGCTGCCGCCCCTTACCATTTTTCATAACTTGATCCTTACAAACTTAAGCGAGATAATGGCAGATGGACAACTCACCGAGCTTTGGCAAGCTGTGTCACATGAGCAACTGATCTCATCTAGAGGTTCGTGGACCCAAACTCAGATAGCCAGAGATAAGCCCGAAGAGAGTACGGGCCGTATTTTCAGTCTTCTTTTTCCGACACTCAATTGGTTTGATATATGGGTCGCTGTATGCTGCTTCATCGTATCCTGCGGTCTAGTGAAGCGGGTAATAGCCTTGTACGTGCGGCTTAACTTCCCCATACTAGCACGTTTTTCGACTGCGCCTGACACCAATCAGGCCACTTTGGAGGATGCAATTCCGCCGCCTAACCCAGCGCCACACTTTCCAAATCCAGAGTTTAGAAATAAAACGCCCCAGGCACGTGGCAGACGTCATCTCGATTTAGCATGCGTCGAAATAGACGCCAATCAGGCTTGGCCACCAAAGACCACTTTAACCCCTATTAACGTGTTGGCTGTAACACCCCATGTAGCCACGTTCTTCGTAGCACAGATCCCCATAACGGTAAACGATGTTTGCATGCTGGCATTGATAGACACAGGGGCAGCAATAACCATTATCAATAGAGAATTGGCACCGCTTCTCGGAGTATTCTCTTTTCAATCCGCGCCTATTCCTTGCGCACTTGGTATGGCTGGCGTGCCAGTCAAACTCTTGGGATGCCAGCTACTTCACCTTAAAATCGGATCCTTCACCGTTCGTCACCTCACCTACTTTGCTGAAGATGCAGCTATTTCTAAACTCGTCGGGGCCTATAACATTATCCTAGGAAATGATATCTTGAGTATCCTTCCCAACTGGCATATTGATTATCACAATCGCACTTTCCACTGCGGCGAATCAGAGGTCCAAATAGTCACCGGTCCGGACTGTAGTACGAAGCTAGGGGGCAACATTTCCACAGTCCGAGTGGCACAAACAACGGTACTACCTCCCTCCACCGAAACCTTGGTGCCCTGCTCGGTTCCCAACGCAGACGAGGCAACTTTCATGCCCACCCACCAAAATTCCGCTCTCATCTCAATAGATCTTTTTGTATCCCCAGCGGTGTTCTCAACATCAGCATGCTGCATTCTCATAGCAAATCCCACAAAAGTGCCTCAAATCGTATACAAAAATCAGGCAGTAGCATATGCCATCCCGGTTGAGGAGATTGAAGAGCCCTCGTCATTGACAACTGCAGACCACCACCTCGCCCCACCGTGCTTTTAGCATACCACCTAAAATTAGCGGAGTACAAGTCGCTCTGAAGAACCAGCGTCAGGATGAAGCACGTCTTCATGTCGACTTATCTGACGTTGCCGCCGAAGATGCGGAAAAACAGATGTTATTAGACCTTTTTGAAGAATATAGTGATCGCTTTTCTTTTTCCTCATATGACTTAGGATCTTATCAAGCCTCCCAAATCCATATACAAACGACTACTGAAGTACCACCCTCTAAATTTCGACCGACACGCATACCAGTGTTTCAGAAAGAATTAGATTTACACATCCAAAAGCTTCTTAAGGCAGGCAGGATCACGGAAAATGACACGCCCTGGGTTCATAACACCGTGCTGGTGAAGAAACGGGACGGATCTTTAAGGGTGTGTTTGTATTTTCGACCACTAAATGTGGTAACCGTACCAGATCACTACCCTTTGCCACGTATCGAAGATCTCCTCACCAGAATTGCGGGAAATAGGTACTACACAACCTTAGACCTGGCCTCGGGTTATATGCAGCTGTTGCTTTCCCCCGAAAGCCAATATAAGTGCAGGTGGGCGACCCATCGCGGCATTTACCAATTCGTCTATCTTCCCTTCGGGTTGCGCAATGCGAATGCTTACTTTTGCCGAGCAATGTCCAAGATTTTGGCAGGTCTAGAGGATACCTGTCTAGCGTATATCGATGACGTAGTCATCTTCAATACAGACTTCCCAAGTCATCTCACATCTCTGCGTAAAGTCTTCGAGCGCTTCCGCGCGTTTGACATAAAAATATCAGCTAAAAAGTTTACCGAGATTGCGCGATCTTCCATTACTTTTCTCGGCCATGAAATTACGAAGGGTACATATTCACCGGGAGCAAGAAATATCAAGGCAATTACCGAGTGCCCTGAGCCCAAAACAGCAAAAGAGGTGAAACAATTTTTAGGAATGGCCAACTTTTTCCGCAAGTTTATACCACACTTCGCGCTTACAGCAAACCCACTGTACGAATTGACCAAAGAAAAAGTGCCATTTAGCTGGGCACAACAACACCAGGAAGCATTCCAAAGCCTCAAAACCAGCCTTACCACGAAACCTTGTTTGGCGTTTCCCCAAGATAAAGACTTCATCATACATACCGATGGAAGCCAAGTAGCAATAGGCGCAGTACTGATGCAACAACAAACAGATAGCGACAAAGACATAGCAGTGATAGGCTATTACAGCAAAACTCTTTCAGAAACCCAGAGAAAGTGGAGTCCCACTCATATTAAATTGTTCGCTATAATAAGCGCCTTACGTTTCTTCAAACCAATATTATATGGCAACCTCACTCATATTCTTTCTGACCATAGACCTCTAACCTATCTACTTAAGCACGGTAAAACTCATGACAACTTAGCACGATGGACCGTAGAACTACAAAGCTATAATATTACCATTGACTATTTGAAGGGCTCATCTAATGTGGTAGCTGACTATCTATCACGTATCGCCTATCCACTGCAAACGTTTCAGGACAATCTCCCCGACAATGAAGACATAATAGAATTCCCGTATTGTCTGGCAACAACTACTGCAGAAAGGAACTTTTCACAACCAGCTACGCCAAGGGCCATCCAGCCGTGTAACATTTTAATTGAACAAAAAGCCGACGATTTCTGTTCTAAAATATTATTCTTTTTAGAGACGAACAAATTGCCAGAACTAACCAAGGATCAGGACAAGACTATCTGGTTAGCGCTGGCAGATCAATGCACCATAGGGAAAAATGGCTGCCTGTACCATTATCCCGCTACAAAAGGCAAGTCAAATAGCGCACCTCAATTAGTGGTACCTATGAAATTGAGAGAACCGGTCTTCTTGGCACTGCATGAAAGTCCCTCGGCCGGGGGACACTTTTCCTGGCGTAAAACACTAGCCAAAATCTCACGCAAATATTTTTGGCCTAGCATTAAGGAAGACGTTTATCAGCTGGTACGATCCTGTGATCAATGCCAGCGAAAGCGGGAACGTTTGCGAAATCGGGAAGACCTTCTCCCGGTAACGAGCGGCGCTATATTCGACAAAGTTTATATGGACCTCACGGGACCCTTCCACACATCTAATTCAGGTAACCGATATATATTAGCCATGATTGACCATTTTTCTAAATACGTCATAGCTGTGCCACTTCCAAATTGCAAAGCGGTTAAGGTAGCGCAGGCAATCATGAACAACTGTATCTTACAATACGGTGTTATGACGCAACTAATCTCAGACAATGCGCCCTATTTTCGGGGGGAAGTCATTACGGAACTGGGTAAGCTACTGCGCATCGACAAATATTATGTTGGCTCGAAAGTTCTGGGACATTGCATTTGAACAGCGTTTTTGTTTGGATGTACCCATTAATTGGGGCATGCTGCATACCATTAAATAGAGGAAAGCAATCTCTACAGAACTACGGTAAGCAGAAGCAACATCAATGTTTTCTGTGAAAATTCGGGCGAAAATTCCAAAACATAGGATTTTGACCTAACTCAGATCTCCAGCTTCTATAAACGTTTTGAAATCCCCGCATGCTCCAATTTATAGTACAAACATACTTATGTACTTACAATCACAGTTTGTGCGGAATTTGAGCCAGGGCCCGGCAGGAGGTGGCATTTCAGAATTTTGAAAACGATATCCCCTTTGAAGCCAAAATTTCTTACGACTTCCCCTTTGACCCTATTTTTGGTCCCCGTAAGTCCCTGACAAACAGATAAACACAAATAATAAGATGGGCGGCCTCATCGCTTATTATAGTAATACTACCTGGCTTTCCTGGTCCAGCCCGGGTCATCGTTTGAGAGGATGGCCAAAGATTATACTTACTAACGACTTATTACTAACGACTCAAAAGAGCGAAAGTACGGAAAAATTGACCATATTGCGAAAACTGAAAAAATACGATTACAAAAACAACTTTTTGCATAGAACATTACGATCAAATATGATCGCTGACTAACAAAAAGCTGATTAAAGGCTCTGTCATCAAGTATGGTAGCATTATAATGCACAGAATGTCGAAAAGCTCCTAGGCCAACCAAATCTGTGGCCTCAACAATCTGGCGATGTATTTTTCACCACATGATTCAAAGGACACCGGATGTGACTGGAGCGCGATATCTATCACCGCGTAGGTTAACAGTACTTTTGGCTCTGAAAAAGAGGAGAGACAATGATTTGATTCGCTCCTTTCACTATATAATAAACTAGTTGACTTACCCGGCTCCGCCCGGCCCTGTCATTATTATATTCGTAATCAGCATGCTCGATTACCCCCCTGTGCCAACTCCCAGCCTCGTAGCTCAAATTTTGCAAAAAATCGATAAAATCGATATCGATCGATATGAAAAGTAGCCTATGACACCCGCCGGGGCCCGAAGTGTATGTGTGCCAAGTTTGGTCCGGATCGGTTCAAAAATGGAATTTTCTGTTCGGAACATACGTACACGCAGACAGACATACTGACAGACAGACAGACATACAAACAGACATTCAGCTTTACATATAAGATTTTTGAGCGTTCTGATCGTCCAAGTCAAAAAGGTCCAGAACTTATGTGAACTACCCGGAATTTACGCTCCGAACCAACCCAGTTGTTTCGGTGAACCAACAAATTCGGGAACGGGTATTAGGACACGTAAGTCTTTGGAACTTTTTACATAATATAGTTTGGAGTGTTATTGTATACACGTAACCCAAACTTGGAGCCATGTGATTGCTTGTGCGCTGTAAACTAGCCATTTGTTTGTTTGAGTCTCGCGTTTGAAGTTCGCGCGTTTACGGAAGAACAAGTTTAACTTGTAAAACTTGACATGTTTGTCGATTTTTTTTCGGCGCTCCACCCAGAAACTTATAAAAACGATATCCCCGTTACTTCTAACGTCAAAAGAAAGTCCAGTTCGACCTCAGACCATCTGTGCCGGGCCCTGCATAGGAGTTTCCGTCATCGATCGATATCGATTTCTATCAATTATTTGCAAAGTATGAGCTACGGGTCTGGGAGTTGGCACAGGAGGGTACGTGAGCATGCTGATTACGAATTTTATTGGCACCGGGCGCAGAAGGGTTTGCTAGCTAGAAATAAAGCTGAATGTTTGTCTGTGGTCTCTATGTCCGTACGTATCCGAATAGAATTTATTGCTGAACCGATCTGGGCCAAACGTACACTTCAGAGCGCGGCGGGTCTCACACTCTTCGTCATCAATCAACGTCAAATTCATCAATTTTCTTGCAAAATTTCACCTACGAGGCTTGGAGTTTGCACAGGGGGGGGGGGGGGGTAACTGACCATGCTGAATAAAAAACATTACTGACAGGGCAGGGCGGGGGGTCTGCCAACTAGTAAATAATGATTAACTGCCTCGTTTACAGCACATGTAACGATATGACACCGAATTCGGTGTATAAACGGGCTGTAGCTAGGAGAAGCTGCGGAGCTTTGTGGAAAAAGCAATGTGACTGAATGTTGTCAAAATTATTTCTAAAATTTTTACATCAGTGAAAAGTGGAAAATGGCTCGTTTGTAACGCACACGTAACGATATGGCTCCAAATTTGGTGTTCGTATGGGTAGTGGGGACAAGCTTCAGATAATTATATGAAAACTAATTTGAGTGAAGAGCATGTCCTACTTTTTCTCCAAGTTAGATTAGCATATGCTACTATGAGGGTTGCAAAACATTCAAGTTATATATAATTTTGTCCTATTTTTTTACGTAAATCTTTTTGCGCCCAAAACCTACTATAAATCAACATTTCGGCAAAGCTCCTGCCCCCCTCTTTGCTAAGATCCAAAACAGAAACGCGAAAATTTTGCTAGGTTCGGAGCGTGACAAAACTTTTGAAATGTATTCCAAAATGGTACCCATTTTAGTATTCCAGAATAGTACTCATTCTAAAAAGATTCGAGCCATGAACCACCACAGGTCAATGTGTTAAGCAACCCACGTAGCTGGCGCGATCAAGTGGGAAGTTAAAAATCTAAAGTGACAAAGGCGTACTTGTCTCACGGATGCCCATTTGCCATCCCATTTCCCGCTCCTGCGCTCTGCAGGTTGAGACAGTGCGCGAATCAGCCGCTGATAGAAGATATTCTCATATTTATATTTCATGCTTATGAAGATGAGAAGAATGATTTGGAGTTATCTACTGCAAAAAAGCGATAACAAGAAAGCAAGACCAAGTCTCACACTTCAATGAGTACGTCCTATCAGCCCCCTTTTTGAAATGAAGCGAAATGGGAAATTCAAAGCAGGAGCTCATTTGAGATGTGCTTTACTCTTGTAAACATACATAAAAAAGATTTATTCTATTTAATAACAAATTTCAGGTTATTTCTTTTCTAAGTGAAGGAGAGCTATTCATCTGATCCTTGTGACGTATCTGATCATATCGGGTCACGAGCCTGGAATACATAGATAGTAAATTACAATAAAAATATTTAAAGAGCTTCTTCACACATAAGACACACTGGTTCGGAAGTTGTATCTCGTTGTTTGTGAAGAAATTATGATTTTTCAAGAAGTTGTTGGATTTGCTTTAATCTACTTTATCACAGAGATGACGTCAAGCGTCAAGCGCTTCGTGACTTTTTATGCCGTCTTCTACATACTGTCACTGGTGTTCAAAGACTAAAGCGGTAAACAGTAAAGTGTCCACAAATTACAAGAGCTGGCTCGCTAAGTCTTTTGGACCAATGCTGAAGTTGCGCAAGAGTAATACAAGCTTTTTACTCACATTTATTATCAAGGGGGGGGGGGCTGATTGAAGGTCCTCCTCGATACTTATGATTTTCATTGAAATTGGTAATAAAATTTTTCTGCTTTACCTGTTTGTCGTGAATTACAAGTCTCTTACAGATGCCCTTTCGCATATTCCTTTCTCGAATGGAAACGTCAAATCAGAACAACGGTCATCCAATTTTACAGCAATTTTTCAAAAACTTAGCAAGCTAACTCGAAAAGGTAAAAGGAAAGTAGTTTTCTTCCATCGCTTCAATCCCCAAAATGAGTTTCCAAAAAGTATATAAGTTTCCGCTTCCAACAACTGCAATTTTTGGCAGCAAGATGTTGAGATTTTGCACAGGCACATTAGAAGTTCTTCGGAATGATATCTAATTTCAAGACTTACCATGTAGCATTCTCGGGAACGAATATTCTCCGGAATGAGCTCTCAACTTCTACACTCCAGTTCGCATATAGGCTACATTCTGTAAGTTGAAGATAGATTATATGGCTAGTTCCATCTTTGAGTAGTTTCCCTGAAAACCAGAATATAAAAAAATTTCAATGATTTTATTTTAAAACACTTTATTCAATGAGAATAATGACCCAACCTCCTAACATATATGAAGCTGATTCTAGATGAACTTGACAACCATCCGGTATCCCGACATATCCCACGCCTGGCGTTATGTTGTGTGAGGTCCGCTACAATAGGCGTACAATACTAAGACAAGAAAGAAAAGAAGAGACAAATGATTTAACAAATTACAACTCACAGTGTAGATATTTTTGAAAAGTGCGGAGTATAGTACATCAAATTGCCATCCTGTCTTCGTGGTGATAGGTAAAACACGAACTTTTGCAGCTTTATCAGTGACGGAGGCTTCTGCGACTAAATGTAAAGTGTTAAAGAAACCAAATGTGTAAACTTTTAGATTATGCAAAGTTTTCATGTGTTAGTAAGAACACTTGAATCATAAAAACAAGAACGGTGCAAACCAGACAAAGCTGCCCTTCTTGTCATCGGACATTTTCTGATAAAGTACCACCAACTGTCCTTTAGCAGCGATATGTACAATGCAACGCTCCAGTACTAATTAAAAATTCGTCCTGAACATGTGCTGAGACCTCTTCACAATGAATTTTATGGGTTACGCTTTGTCATTATTACTGAAGACCATGACTTCATATTTCTGTACAATTTCGGTCTTGTAGCACTCAGAGTTGCAGACTTCTGCGATATCCATTTGTAAACTCATAAATTATCACCATTCTATAAGATTTTTCAACTTAGAGATAATGAAGTCAAATTTTGAGCGATAGGAAAATTCGGATTGCTAAAAGTTTCCAGTATCAGGAAAAAACGCGAAACTAAAAAATAGCAACAGTCTCTACATATCTACACACACTACAATTTATAGACAATATAATGCTGCGACAATGAGCAATTGAGCATAATGAGCAGAACATATTTTGCTGTACCACGCTCTACCCCCCCCCCCCTAGGTCCGGTTGGGGGCGGCAAAACACACACACACACACACACACACACACACACACACACACACACACACACACACACACACACACACACACACACACACACACACACACACACACACACACACACACACACACACACACACACACACACACACACACACACACACACACACACACACACACACACACACACACACACACACACACACACACACACACACACACACACACACACACACACACACACACACACACACACACACACACACACACACACACACACACACACACACACACACACACACACACACACACACACACACACACACACACACACACACACACACACACACACACACACACACACACACACACACACACACACACACACACACACACACACACACACACACACACACACACACACACACACACACACACACACACACACACACACACACACACACACACACACACACACACACACACACACACACACACACACACACACACACACACACACACACACACACACACCGGGCGGGCACATAAACAGCACCTTGAGTATGTGCCCGCTCGGCTTTGAATGATCTTCTTGACTTCACAGTAAGCTTTCTCACAATCCAATAATATCAATCCAAAAGGTTAAAGTCTTAGGTTGCTTCTTAGATGACTTAAGGGAGTATTAGATGGAGACGCCGGTATTTGCTGAAGATAGAATGACATATCGGGCAACAGTTGCAACTCAGTGCTGCAACACGAACGATGCGTGCGACGTCGCAATTTCTTTTTGCTTTGGTTTCCAAGAGTTGCGACATAGGTAGATTTGGTTACCGCTAGAGTTAAGTATTTAAGTTGAGTTGAGACCACTAATCACATCTTGCAAGAACAGCAGCCCATCCCATTTGTCAAAATTCAAGCACTCGGATATATTCGAAGATTTGGTCATGAGGCTTGTTTGGACGTTGATCGCAGATGTAGTAAACACACCGCAAGATGAGGTCTCTATTGGCTAACGGCTAAAAGTATGTTTTTCCCGGGTGCGAATGCGGTAGCAAAAGCATCCGAAGAGAGTAAAATGCTCATCTCAAAACTAATCTCGCTATCTGTGCAGATTTTCTGAATGATGATGAGTGGTGTTGTTCATTGATGTTTTTACACATGGATGCAAATTGTAGATAGGCACTAGAGGTTTTCGAGTGATATAACTGCTCTGATTGGTGAAAAAGGACATTAGCATAAAGGTCAAAGAAGCGAATTTCGTTTCTTCCGCCTAATTTCTTTTCAACCTCTGGTGCCGAGAACATGCAGCAAACATATGAATTTTCGATGCAGATGGCGGCTTGACCAAGTCTCACTTCGCAGGAAGTCTCATTATGTAAGTAAGTCCATATAGTAGTGCTTTCATTTCTCTATACCTCTTGAAGATATGAAGGGAAAAGTGCCTGAAGGAAAATCTATCGTTAGCATGAGAAACATGCACCTACTATACGAATTAGCCTAATTACTTGATACAAAAACATCGATTTTCAAGGCTTTTTCATTTATCTCTCCAAAAAACTTCGCTCTAAACACGTGACACCTACTTCAACCGGCATGAACTTTATACTCAATATATCGTAAGATCCACAAATCACCGTCTTCGCAACATATTTCGTAATACATTAGACCGCATTCAAGTCACTCTGAGGGACATAGATAGTCCGGAGTACCTGAAGCTCAAAATCAGTGTGAGTTGCTCTGGTTCACAAGAAACGAATTTCACAGATTGGTAGGTGAGAGGTTGTGAAAGATAGCACAGGCTTACCGTGAGGAGAGATAAACTAATGGAACGCAAATTCATATTTAGCAAGCAATAGCAATCTTCACGATTGTATTAAAGTGCAGAGATAGTTAACTTGTGGAAGTTATCGATTTACCATAATTTACTATCGGAAAAGCTTTGATCATATTTTTTGCAAAAATATGACCTGGCTGAAAGACTTTTTTCGCTTTTTGCTCAAGATATGAGCAAATTCTTTAATGCGACAAGTCCGCAGTTGCTGCTGGGCACTGCAAATTGCATTTTCGTAGGGAGCAGAGCAGATAGCATTTGAGTGGTAAAAACCACGCACTGCGATGACGTACTTGGTCCGGAGAGAAGACTGCACGCGTAACTATACAATTATAGAGAAATGCAAATATAATTATAATATGCGCACTCAGCTGGTGCTACACTGAATAAGCCCAGCTAATTAAAATTGTATAAAACTCGAATGTCTTACAAGGGAAGAGTATTTGGTGACTGTGGCCATTCATAGTGAACTGTGTTTCGAAAAAGCGTCTTTGAATGCTGGTTTAAAAACTTCTTTATCTGCATAACAATAGCCATAGATATAATTTTTTTCAAGAGTATAGACTACTGCGTAGGGTAAAAAATTGCAATACAAAACTGATTGCTGATGAATTCATTACTCTTGATACACTATCCTGTAAAATTTGTTTAGCAGCATGAAAGAGTAAATTATATTAGCACTGGTGAAGTCTACTACACAAAACACGAATTTTCTCAGTAAAAATGCTTATAATTTAGAAGATCGTTTCGCAAATAGAGAGGGCATATTTAAACACAACGCTTCGAGGTGCATTTCGTGGTAATATCGCATTACGAATGGTCAAGGTCACCAACTATCCTTTCCTTGTTAGACCTTTAATCTTAATCTGTAATTAATTTTATGCTTGCCCACCTGTGTCGAATTCCCATCTGCCTCGACATGGACATCTTTGACTTGTAGATCCTGATATTGATGCGCACACCACAAATATGGTCAAGAGGTACATATCGGTGTCTTATCTTTAAACGATAAATTGAATATGTGCCATGGACAAGCCAACAAGAGTAAAAAAACGGTGAACCGGTTCGTTCCCGCTTGCTCTACACTTTGTACGCCACTAGAAGCATTAAATCCAACCAAGCAAACGAAAAGAGTGCTACTCATACATCACTGTGTACCAGTAACACACAATGGCTTACATTCACTCGCACTATCGAAGTGATTTGGGTATGTAATTCCATACGACCTCTGTCCTGCCACGTTGACCAAAGTACACAAAGCCAAAACTGTGTTCATTTTGAACAACGCTGATTTATTACCAACTTGCAGGTTCTGCCAAACATCCTTCTCTTTATTTACAAGTCTGATCAATGGGACGTACTTTCATTATTGTCGACAGCGACCTACTCGCTGCTTCAACAAAAGTGGCTGCTGGAAGGTGGATCTTCGCGGACTAAGCAAGGCTAAAGAATGATCAGAGATTGAGAAAAGAAACGCATGCGTTGCGGGCGCATGCGCATGCATATGAAATACTAGCTTGCTTACTCGGCTCCGCTCGACCCTGCCAAAACACTGTAATATAGGTCTCATCCCTATTCATGTACAGCAATTCCCTGTGCCCACTTCTACACTTCATTTCCCGTTCCCTGTGTTGTTTTCGCAATCAGCATGCCCGTGCCAACTCCCAGCCCTGTAGCTCAAACTTTGCAAAAAAACCGATGAAATCGATAAAAGTAATCGATAATTCTGAAAAGATATTGTATTCGGAATTGCCATGCTCACTTACCTCCCCGTGCCAACTCCCAACCCTCTAGCTCAAACTTTGCAAAAAACCGATGAAATCGATAAAAGTAATCGATAATTCTGAAAACTGATATTGTATTCGGAATCGCCACGCTCACTTACCCCCCCCCCCTATGCCAACTCCCAGCCCTGTAGCTCAAACTTTGCAAAATATCGATAAAATCGATAAAACTGTTTTTTTTTTCAAAAACTAATATTGTATTCGTAGTCAGCATGCTCGATTACCCCCCTGTGCCAGCTCCCAGCCCTGTAGCTCAAACCTTGCAAATAGTCGATAAAATCGATAAAAGTAATCGATAATTCTGGAAAGATATTGTATTCGGAATTGCCATGCTCACTTACCCCCCCCCCCCCCGTGCCAACTACCAGCCCTGTAGCTCAAACTTTGCAAAAAAAATCGATAGACTTATAAAAGTAATCGATAATTCTGAAAAGATATTGTATTCGGAATCGACATGCTCACATATCCCCATGTGCCAACTCCCAGCCCCGTAGGTGAACTGTGCGAAAAAATCGACAAGAACCGATAAAATCGATATCGATCGATGACGAAAGGCAGTCTATGACACGCTCCCTACCCCGAAGTGTATGTATGCCGAGTTTGGTTCGGATCGGTTTCAATGGTCAGGAAAGGGCTCAGCAGTGGTGACGCTTTCACACACGAATGTCGTTTTCTAAGGGGAAACAAAGGAAAACCTGTAAAGTTTTCAGTCGGCAACCTGACATATTTGAAACACAACTCTAACTCTTAGCAAGCCCGAATTTGAAGGTAAAAGTAATTTCACCAGTTACAGGTGTATATATCAGCACATCAATAGCACGAATAGTGAATAAACCTGTGTGCACACCATTTCAATGCGTCACAACACAATCTTACGCACAAACTGCAATCAGTTTGTTTACGACGAGTAAGCGATAATGAGCAGCCAGATTTTTAGTGTGTATATCGATGATCAAAAGGAACGTACAAAAATTCCTAATTTGGTTATGTGAACAAGAGGAGTTGTAAGTGCTTTTCGATTTTAGGCTGCTCCCGCACAACCTGGGATCATTCTGAGGTTGCGTGGACCAGACAATGTTATGCATTTTACAATTTTCCCTCCTCACATAAATTTAAGAACACCCATGAGTACTCACCTTAACCCAAGTTTCGTCTTCCAAGCTCTTTTACGGCTCTTGATGATATAAAAACGGCCTTTTTACGCTTCGCTTTTTAATCTTTGATTTTCTGTCTATTCTTCACTTTAGTCCAGTTTTTTTCGTTGCAGAACATTGAAAGCAGTTTTACAAACGCTACAAAAGGTATCTCGTAATTTTCTGCAATGTCATGGGGTACTTCGTTCAAAATACATATACATCTTGCCCTGGGCCCGTGTCAGATTGCTGGTGTTGCGTTGAAGATGGCTGCGAACTACTCTAGGTTGGGCCGGAAGTTTTGTCGCATCCTTTACAAAAAATCGTAACTTCTCAATGCTGATGGTTTTGCATTTCATTGGCATTCTGGAATAAATAAATCAAGTATCCTCTGCTTCCCTGCGGAGTTCGCATTGTAATATCAATCGCGCACACAATTCGATGCACTTTGCCACTTTGCCATTTGGCGTAAGCGCGCTAAAAGGAGTGAAAGTCGGATGCTGAGAGCCCGGACGGTGTCATTATCCATGGGGAAATAGAAATATTCTGTAAAGTCCTAAATAATCATTGTCATATTATCTGATTTCCTCGTTCTAACGAGTAAATTTTGTGCTGATTGAATTCTTCTTCAAAGACTGATGATTTCCTTCAAAAAAAAAACAGCAGAAAACGGGAGAATCGAAAGTTTAACATTTTTCTCAAAAATCATAAATATTCAAAGAAAAATTCGATCGGCACAAGCTTTGTTCCTTTAGTAAAAAGATGTCAGAAAACTTATGTTATTGAGTGCTTCAGTTTTATTGCACAGATTTCAGAGTTTCAAAAGTGCTTCACACCGCATCTTGAGCGATTTTCTTGTCCGTTGTGATCAAGACGTCATGAGGAAGTATATGATTTACTCTTTTCATTGAATGGTATGGTGCAGCAGAACTTTTGGATCTCTGATAGAAAGAGCTGTGCACTGGAAAGTGTAAGCTTACTAGTGGCTCCTATCGTTTATTCATACTTTCTAATGCACTACAACATACAACGACATCGGAATCATATGAAACGCTTCAATTTTGTTTCAATATTCCCAAAAATGTTTTTTACAGATCGCTCTATTAATAGGTATTCCTGGGAAAGCCAATGAAAAACAGCTCTACTACCAAAAACAAATCGTTCTGCTAATTTCTTAAATTATACATTTCAACGCGACCCATACTCAATTTTACGACTAATTATTGGTTTCCGCTCACAATTTTTGCCGCTGTGCGACGACCGCATTTTGAATGCTATTGTGTACGTTTTGATTTTTTCTCTGAAAAAGAGTTCGGCAAAAAAAGAGTGCATAGGTTTTTAATCATTTTCTCCCTAGAGCACCGTAAGACAGCTACATTTGGTAAGATGCAAATTATAAGACTCTCCCAAAGCTGTGGCAAGGAAGACCTAAACACGCGCATATCTTCACTTCAAAATTTTGCGACCGAAGGTGTTTCAGTTGAAGAGTAGAACGCGGATCTTATGAAAGGGCGACTTAACATTGTGGTCGGCTACAGCAATATGATACCCATTTTTAGACTTTTCAATTGGGTTTGCAAACTTCCAGATGGTTTAAAGTTGTGCTAACAGCTGCTTGCTGTTTCTAAACGTGGAAAGCAGAAGTGACCTATCGCAGATGGCAGACTTCTATAAATTGGCATTTTACATGGGTATTGCTTATGGTACAATTGCTTCTCTGCTGGCTCTCAGCAGCATAATACAAAGCTTGAATATAGCGTTTATAAAAACAATAGTTGTCCTATTGCACCAAAGCCTTTTGTAATTTGTCATCAAAAATTCTAGTGTTAGCTGCACTTCTATCAGACACTATGTCAAATGCCTGCCTCTACCTATACATCTTTTCATCTTTAGGTATAGTTTATTAACAACTACCCTCGATCAGTCGCCCAGTATCGACTGTTATAGTGATTTTTTGGTCATAACGCCTGTGTTTTATTATATTATTTGTAAAGTTGGTGCTCTAAGCCCTTATAGCCCTTCTCACTGCTTGCCAACTTTACTTCGAAAGAGTAGAATGTTGAAGCGACAAACGATTGTATTGTTTTCCACTTCTTATATTCCCGTTTCAGCACTTCGTATAATGAATGTGATTATTACTACTGTAAGCTTCTGCTGATGCGGCGCAGTGTGAGCATTAAAATAAAATAAAATAAAAAACAAAGGTATATCCAATTTCCGTTTCGATCCTTTCACTTCATATTTAGAAAAATTAATACAGTCTGCTCTCTCTTTCCGATTCACGTGAAATCCTATGAAAATCCCAAATCTACCAATAATAGGACTGATCTATGATTTTGCTCTTTCTGAGAAGTTGATCTTAGTTCTATTGTTGATAACATGGAGACCTCCGTCTATTACATTGTTTGATACACGGACTTTATCAGCGCGAAAGTGTATCGGCTAACATGAATGATTTCCTGAGTGATTGATGTTTCGCGAGATGTATGCAATGGATGTGAGTACTGAATGTTTGCAAAAGTGGACGGGTTGAACTGACTGATATACATTACAAGCAGATCAAGGTCCATTTCATACATACCTGTTGAATCCCAAGCTTTTCAAGTCGACCCAAGTCTTTTCTAATTTTACAAGCTCAAGATTTTATTAGGTTGTAAAGAAAGTTCTCAGGCACTTTTGGAAATTTCATTTTCAAACGCATTTTTTCGGCGCTTGATCGGACTTTGACACCAATTCTTTTATACTGTTCAGTAGAGGGAAGCCTGACGTTTTTGACGAGCCGTCTGACTTTTATCGATGCCAAGACGTGTTTAATCTGCACTTCAAGAAGAAAATTCTTTCCAACCACAAAAATTTCACAATTTTTCTTCCTAAGGCACAGAATTTCACAGAATTTCGTTCAAATCATGGGTGATTTGATTGGCAAGGCTGTTAACTTCTGACCCGCAGCTGCACTCGAGTTTTGCGATTTGCGCTCACAAGGGAATGATCAGAAGTCGAAGTGGCCAATCCATACAAGCTGCATACCAATCGATGCAGCATAGAATGCTGATTTCAAATGTGTCTTCCGTATCTGCAGAGCGCCTTTGTGGGCGAAGTTATGAGCAGCTTTACTGCGAAAAAATCGTCCACAAAAACTGCGAAATTAGGCAGATCACTGCTCTTTTAGCTCACCTTTAGGTACGAGCCATATGAACTGACCTAGTTACACGTTTTGGTCCAACACTGAGCCGAGAATGGCTTTGTATGGCCAAGTTTGACCTTTACACGCACAATTTCTTAGCAAAATGATGACATTCAACGGCTTATAACTTCGCCTACAAAAGCGCTCTGCAGATAAGGAAGAAAGATCTGAAATCAGCATTCTATGCTGCATCGAATGGTATGCAGATTGCTTGAATTGGCCACTTCGATTTCTGACCATTCCCTTGTCAGGAATTACAAGCTGTCGAACTTGCCTCTGACTGCAATTCTTTTCGCAGCTGGCGTCGCTTCTGCGAAGATCGCCACGCCTGCATGATAGGTCCAAAAGGTGTGCAAGGCTTTACCCCAACAATGTTCCCAGTAATCAAAGATTTGTTCGTTTCTGTGCAGAACGAGAAGACTTCAAAGTCATTTTTCTCGAAAAATGGTGCATTTTTAGGGGCAAAAAATGGTCGATTTTCAAAACTTTCTAGAGAAAATTTTTTTGCAGGTGGTCCTTCAAGAACATGAATGGTCCCCATAACAGCCCCAGCAGACCTCTATATAACCACAGCATCTGGGCTCTCCAGCTCTCGTCATGCTTGAGGTAATCCTGCACAAATAGGCCACTTTTCGCAACGACCTTTTTCCCTTCTGCGCATGCTGGTGGACCGCAGTGAGGTGCTGAGAAGCCAGCAAGATAAGCATATGTTGTGGACAAAGATGTCTTTGCAATGAAGTCTGTAGCTTGAAAAAAGAACCAATCCATTTGAAGTTACAGCGATTTGAAAAAAAATTTGCAACTGCCCGGGAACTTTCTTTACAACCTAATAGTTCATTATTTGATGAAGCAAAGTAAGCCAGAGATGGCCGTCGAGATTTCTCATTACAACCGGCGCGAAGCTTGAAGCCAATTTCTACGAACGCGTAACCAAGAAAGCAGGTCCAGCAAAAAAAATGTACAGACCTTTCATTTTTAACTCGTACATTATGCACTCCAAACACTCAAAGTTACTGTTATTTTCTGTGGCAAATCGAGAAACACAATTCGTTAAATTTCAAAATTCTTCCTTTGGGTGTCATGATGAATGTGATAGTATCTGAATGTTGGAATTGTATATAATTTGTTGATAGAGGTTGACTCACCCGACTCAAGGAAAAAGAAGTAAACTTAGGGGCATGTCGAGAGCCCTCACAAACTCGAATGAGTCGGTGTACGCAAGGCCGCTGAGGACAACCGTCAACGATTATGTAGTCAACAGCTCAAACTTCGGTGAGACTTTACACAGTGAGGTTCCTTGACCTGCTAAACACGATTGTCATATGCATTCGTTGAATCAAGGCCTCTTTCCTTGTTTAGGACGTTACCCTATGTCGTACACCTAAATCTTACAAAAAGGCCCTTATCACCAACTTCATTATCGTTTCCGTGATCAGCATGTCTATGTTTTAGCTGAACCTGTCCACTTTTATCATATCAATACCATATACCTACCGTAACCCTCATTGCGACGTCAGAATTTGACACAACAGCAGCTTCACTTGAAGCTTACGTCATGACCTACACAACCGCAGACTATGAGTACGCCATGATAAAAGAGAGGGAAGTCATCGGATGAGTGGCAAAACTTAGTTTTCATCCTAATAGCTTCCAGCTACATAAGATTTTGGTTTTAGACTTCATGTGGATCAGGCTTTGTGCACATGTTCAAATATCAACAAGCACAAATCTTTTAGACAACATGATAATTTTTGATTTGGCTAATTACAAACCCTTTCTGGAAAACCTGAAAATCTTGTTGTTCCAACATTCAACCCAAATATCACCCTTGAATGATTGCAGGAACATGTAAGCAGCTGTCAACGTTTCCCCTCTCTTGTGAATTTTCAGGTTCTAACTATCTGGGACTTTTCTTATCAAAATGCTAGCTATCAGGAAGCTGAAGGCATGTTTGTTCCCAAAAAATTGGGACCCCAAAATGTCTAATATTCAATGAATATCCTGCCGCAACGTCTTTTGAAGAAGATATGACAAGTATAAGATTTTTTCCCTCAAGAACACTTTGTACCAACCCGGGTGTTTTTAGTCTTAGGTTCTGCTTCTGTTAGTTTGTAGTGTTGCAAGCCTGAGCAAAGTTACTCTCATATTGAGCAAACAGTAAATACAATTAGATCCAAGTCATATTATTTCACTCGCGAAAGCTCTTGACTTTCCCATCTAAACTCTGACATTTTGCGTTCCATTACACGCTTATGCAGCTCACCTCTAATTTCCGTAAATTGTAGGCTGGTGCATGCTCTGGGCCTAAAACCTTGAAATCAAATTTTTGAACTTTGAAAAGAAAAACAAGATTTCTCTGCACATTCCAAACATACATTCAAAAAAGCTTAGATTCCTTTTTGACCGATTTCTACTTTTTACACCTAACAGAGTACCGCCTATTTATAGTTGTTCAAAAGATAAGTTTAGCGGACAATAGGTGTCAAGAAACCCACTGTGTATTACAATACTGTACATGATCAGATGAAGTTAAGCCTACTGCACAAAAAAAGAGAAATTAAAAAAGCAGAATAGAGATCGAGTAACCAAATCTGCATTAAGAAAGTTATTTTGAAACTTCTATCAAGTTTGCGATATTTTGTCAGTGGTCAAATATTTCATTTTTCAGCGCACTACATTTCAACAGTTTAAACTCAATCCAATGTCCAGAATGATCCTGTGTCGCGTGCTTAAATGTTTGCAGCATAAATTAGAAAATGGCGGCAAGCCACTGCTTCCGGTAGAGGAGATAGTGTCACCGAAAGGGCAGGTCCAGCGCGAACATCCGCATTGATCCACTCTGAACAACAAGTAGCTTCTCATGCCAGCTTTCCGTGAAGAGTGAAGTCTGACGGCAACATACTATACTCTTCTACTCATCGCTCCTCAATGCCTCCCTTCGATTTGCGAGTGCGAGTAGCAGGCCCTATGGATTCTATGCTCGTTGTGAATTTGCTCGATTCCTTAAACCAGCTGCCGGTATGGCCTCTTCAGTTATGGAAGGAAGAACATGAAGAAGTTTTGGGAGTGAAACCAGCAAAACATGCCCTTTGAGAAACGTCTTACCGATATATCCTTCTCATTTACCTTCGATTCAGCAAGCTTCAACAACAACTTGCAAGGCTTTACGCAGACTAAGCAGTCCATCTAATTGTGTGGTAAATATGTTGACTTGCGGAAAGGTGCAATGAGGTAAATCACATAGCTTCTCATTGTGTTCTATCTCCGATGTTTTTAGGTCGCAAAGCTGTACTCAAAAGAATGGAAATTACGCATGTGACTTGTGACGGCGGACGTTCGTTCTACACGTTTTGCACTTTCACGTATATAGCCAAAAGCTTTTGGCGTGCTGTTATGTTGATGTCAAAACTTGAAAAGAGGCCTAGTCTAGAAAATTGAAATGACTGTGAGCAAAAACTAGGGCAGAAAAAAGCCTAAACAGCTTTGTTGACACAATACCTGTACAATGAAAAGTTGTTTTATGTGGGTTTTTTGGTACAACATTATATGCCGGCTGAAATTTGTGACTAGCACTTAAAACTGTCTTGCTTTGTAAAAACTTAGGATTTGAACAATAGGAATTTCTGCATTGTCAAAACTGCATGCCGTAAGTGGATCGTATTGTCCAAAATTGAAACATGGGAGGAGACACTACAGACCCACTTGCTTATTGGACTTGCAGAAGGCGCTGCTAAAGAAATTATTTTGGTCTTCATCGTCTGTTAGGGTTATTGTAGCCACATTTTTGTAAAATCATGAAAATCTCTTATTTTAGTATCCGTAACACAGTTCCAGCACAGTTCTTGCATTGTGCTGGAACTGCGCCGAACTATGCTACCTGCGCTGCAGTGGTGCATGCGGTTTGATCTGCGCGAAATAGCGACTTTTGATTTTTTTCAACAGTTTCAAATGTAAACTTTGCCCATTTTTGTCTTTCGCATCTTGCTTCTTCTTGTGTTGTGAAGAACTACAAACTTCAAACAGACTCGAGAATGAAACTTTTAATGTCATTTCTTGTGTCAATTATGTATTTTCCTTTGCAAACGCTCTTTTTGTGATCAGAGAGTAGTTGCGTTCTCGATATCTCCAGCTGTCTTCAGAGAGGACTGGTACAACCATCGCACTACGGAAATCGCGAGATTTCTTCATTTTCATGATATTGGGTCTTTGGGCGTTTCAGCCTCATTTACTTTTATAACTGTTACTGCTTTCTCTTTCGTTATCAATTACTGTTCCGCATCTGAAGAAAAAACTCCGATTTTGGAGAAATGTAACGCGATTGGAAGCGGCATCAGTAACAGTTTTCAGCTTATGCACAAAAGGAAATAACACTCATTCTTGTACCCCTCTCCACGTTTGGAGCTTTTTCAATCACAAGAGCAAGAAATACAAGAATGAGGTTAAAACGACCAAAATTCACTATGATAACCATTGAAGAAAGTCAAAAGTTTCTATTTCGCATTTTATATACAAAACTGAATGTCAGTTTGTAGTAGGTTGTAACAAAATTAATGCAGGTTTTTCACACCCCTTTTTCAAAGTGCTGGTTGAAAAATTCCATCGTCCTAGAAAACTATATCATCTGAAAGCCCTCTTCTTTTAGTTTCTTGGACATGCTTCCATTTCGAGAGGAGTGGATTCATCTCAAAATTACGTGCTTTTAAAATCAGGAGCCAAAACTCTAAAATTTTCTCATTTTCAAGTTTTTACGTTAAATTCACCGCGAAAAATTGGAAATTTCGCAAGGCATAATGCTTATATGTGCCCTGCACTACAAAATGCACGCTAGAGCAGAATTTTCAAAAGTTTCTATACTGACAAATTTCATTTCAAAACCAAGCAAGCGCTGCTATCATTCTGCGGCGTATAAAAATCCTTAAGATGGGGCAATAAAGTGTAGAAGTGAGCACATGGTAAGGCTTTACAGGGATAGGGATGCTAACTTTATTTGACAGAACCGAGTGGAGCTGGCTAAGCAAGCTAGTTTTAACATTAAAGCGAGACTGCATCGCTTTGCAAAGATGCTCACGATTTAAACTTCGTGGTCAAGAATCCATGTACTAAACTGACTACAAAATATCACCTACTTGTGCACAAGCTAGAGAAAACATGGGATTTAATATCTTTCATCAGCGCAATATTGAATATGATAGATTGGCCGTTCCCAGTTCTCAAGAATGAAAGTCAAATAACTCAGATTAGCGTTTTGAGATGAACACATGTATTTGGAATCAGCAAACGCAGAGGCACATTACTCTAAAGAGAGTCATGAGCTTTTTTCTGTGCGAAACTGGCATACTATGCAACATGGGAAGGCTGCTGTAGATGGAAATCTGCGTAAAAACGGTGTTGGGATACGAAATATTATCAGATTGAGTGTTTTGTCATTAACGAGAGGCTCAATGCAGTAGATTAGCACCTAGATGATGGGACCTGTATGACATGGTAATGCTAGTAGGTCAGAGAGCATGCAAGCACGAACTAAATTATCTACTGGCGTCAGATGATGTGCCGCAGCTAAAAACAATTTCTGATGTTATGCTGTAGTGCTTAACAAGTGTTTGAAAAGTTTCTATGATCACAGAGTACCTCTAAGCGATGAAAAGGTAATTAGTGTCCGTAATTCCCGAACCGGAATCGTTCTGCAGCTAAGGAGGGTCACGGAATCAGCGTTTCATGCTGCTTCAGATGATACCTATTTCATGTCAAAAAAACCCCTGTAACATCTGACACTTCCCTTGTAAGCTGGATAACTTTTCTGCTGAGAAAGATAAACTGACTCATTACCTAACTATCCATCGTTGACGTGGTTGGTAGACGTGCAAATATCACACTACGTGCTTGAAGAGCTCTTGCTATGCTCCAGTTTGCGCTACTGTCCCGTCTGTAGCTTTTTAATTACGCATGAGGTCGTTCACCATCTTCGCTTCATGTACCGCGGGCGTTAGTCTCCGCACCTATCTCGATCTCGCTCAATAGCTAACTACTTCCCTGATCTTGCTCATTAATTGGCTTCTCCATCACCCAGATTCTATGCTTGTTTCATTCCCTCACGTCGCCTTTTGTAACTCGCTTGGACAGCTCAATTATCCCGTTCACAACCAAAATTTTGGAAGACTACGCGTACGAATATCAGAAGTCTGGAGGTTCCGCAGATTTTTTAGATGGCTATTTTAGGTTGGGTCAAGTGTCCGGTGTTTCTGGAAAGAGCACTTTACTTAGAATTAAGATTGAAATACTGTTTGAATAGAATCTATTTGTATTTGGAAAAAAGGCGCAAGGAAGTGAAGAGGTTCAAATTTCTCATTGTGATCTGGGAAAACTTCGATTTTTCAGCCAAAGAATATCAAAAAGGCAGATTACAAGTTCAATTGTTGTTCGCTAAATAGAGATCTTGGCTGTATCCAAATACCAACTTACTCCTCTCTACATCCATTGCAGCACGAAAACGAAGCTTGAGAAGAAATGACTTTTGAAAATTTAGCGATGCCGGGGCAGGCAAAACTATCCTTTTACTGATACCAGAAAATTGAGCTGATATATTATAGTAGGAGCTTTTAACTTTTTCCCCTCAAAAAGTATAGATAAAAAACAATAAGAAAATTTTAATGGAGATTTTCATAAGAAAACGAAATTATTTTTTAGCCGACCTAATAGTTGGAGCACCTAGAGTGCCATGGCGCCTCAGACTTCCTATCAGCAAACTTCTTGCTGTGAACACCTTACAAGGAAGGGTTCCCAAGTCAGCTCGGCCAAACCGTAAATGTCATATATCATCGTAACGAACTTGAAACGCTGATTCCAAATCTGCTTTCCTTTTCTGCGGAACGCCTCTCCGAAAGAAGTTATGAGCTATTAAAAGTCTAAATTTTTCATGTTTGAAGTGGCTTAAAATTAGCTAAAAGCTATAAAACAATACCCAGCGGACTTCCACTGGCTGTGCTCCGTCCTTGTAGTCAGTGTAGTTGTTACAAAACTGATAACCCACTTTAACGTGTTATTGTGCAGTTTTCCCCAATTTTATGCCACCTAATATTAAGCAAATTTGGACTTTCAAACGCTCATAACCTTTTTCGGAGAGTTGTTCCGCAGAAAGGAAAAGCAGATTTGGAATCAGCGTTCCAAGCACGTTACGTTGATATATGACTCATCCGAGTTGGCCGAGCTGACTTGGGAACTCTTCCTTGTTAGCTAAACCTACTAACAGCTCAAAACCTGACTTTACAGGCAGGCACGGCACGACACGAGATGGCTCCAGTGATTTTCAAAAGAAGAAGTCCTTCTTGACTATGCAACGTTATCACAACGCCCTGTGGCGTAACAGAGACAAATAAATAGAAAATTGAATTCGAGCGCTGAAAAAACGCTCAAAATTTGAAAAGAAACAGTGATGTTTGTACAACTTCAAAAACTTCGGTTGCTGTAAGCAGAGGAAGGGTTTGAGGCAGGTTAAGGGTGGTTTATTGAGTTTAACATGTAGAAAAGCTATGAGTATGTGAAAAATGTGTCGAAGAGGGGTAACTAAGCCATTTCATGTGGCTCTCCAGGCTATTTATCAGCATGCCCGAAGGGTTAGGCTATTCACAAGTGGGTTGGGTGGGTGTTAATGGATTGGCTTATCCAGTGGGTAAGCTAATCCACAAACAACTATCATTACCCGGTAGCGCCAAGTCAGGAGGTCTCCCATCCCGCTGATTACGAGTACAATGGTTTCAAAATTGAAATCTGAATATCACAATCTCAACCAGAACTTTGCTCGAGGTAGCTTTTTGTCGGCTGATTAGTATTTGACAATATCTGAGAGAGCATCTGACGTGAACGGTGATAAGTGAGGTATTTATTGTGCTATCAATTATGGCATGTCATGCAAGTTATCGGACTGCCGTTATCAGCATTCCTGATAAAACAAACAAATCAGTTTTTCGCTCCATTTGCTGCGCATTATTCTGAAAGTGCAGCCGTAATAATATACTACTTATCCTTCGAAGTGAATTGTAATCAGCAATAAGGAATATGTTGAATAGCACATTTGCTTGGAAAAGGCGTTATTTGAGATTAACAGCTCATAGTGCAAACTATAGCCTGCACTTTGCGCATGGAAAATTATTGCCGCATCTACCCACCAACTCAATGGGAAATTCATTGCAGATCACGAATACTTTTGTCGTATCAAAGCCATTTAGACGCTAGCAATTTCTGCCTTGAACAGGCTTGCATGCGACACTCGGCACGAGCTGGCACCAGGGAAAGTTCAAAACGAAGTCCCGTTTAATCTCAAAAATTTCGTACGAAGTCCCCTTTGACTTGTTTGAAGACCCGTCATTATTTTTAGATTATGTAAAAGTATGTAGTAGGGTTTTCATGCATGCTGATTTCATGGAACAACTTTTCACAGCTTTCTGAGCTTTTCAAATGATTGAATCACATCTTGAACCAGAAAAAGCCGATTTCTCGACTGCGGAGCAGACCGAGCAATTTTCAGATGGCTATAAAACCTTAAATTGAAAACATTATGAAAACGTTTCTTCTCTGTATGTAAACTTTTACAGTGTAGATACATCTTACGTAAAAAAGTATGAAAACTTATGTGAGCAAAGTGCCGGTGCCAGCTCAGCTGGCACCCAGCTGGCACGGTGCCAGCTAATTCAGAAAAAAGTTCAGCACAGCTTTCATTCACATAAGTTTTCATAAACTTTTGGGCCATAGTTCGGGTCCCCCAACGCGCATGCACACACCAAATTTGGTGTCATACTATGGCGTTTTGGCTGAAACAACGCCTTTGTTTGTTAGATGGACAGCATGCCGGCGGCATTCTTGCGGCTCTTCTTCGCCCCGGACCCCGGAAAAACGAAATCCCCTTTGCTTTCTGCCTTAAAAACGATATCCAGTTTGATCCGGTGCCAGCTGTGCCGAGTCCTGCCTTGCCACCATCTTTTGTTCCAGTTCAAAATTAATTATAGCTTGCCTGGGACTTTCCAGATTCTAACGAGGAAAGATGAAGGAAAGATTCAAAGATTGCGGAAGGACTCAATGTCTTGCGATTATAATAACTTCATTATCCATACTATCTATAAAGCGCTAGCACCCCCATGTGAGTCAGCATGTATGTCTGTTCCGCGATTGTTTACCACCAATGGCAACGCGCCCGGCAGCCAAGATGAGTCGCGCTGATGACGTCATACAATGCTGCCTCCAGAGTTTTCGGCTATGCTCTTCAGCGATGTTTACGAGTTGGCACCAAAAGCAGCGAAATTAACACCACTTAAACTGTCACGACTGAATTGATTGAACTCTTCCACCGACTGTAATAGCTTCACTTTGAAAGTCATCAAGGGTTGGTCCAATCGTTTGTACATTATCTCACCGCCATTACGTTCTTTTTTTTTGGCATCTCGCTTCTCTTTTTCTATCATGGAGCATTTGAATTGAAGTGCAGCATAAGTTTTTCGAAAAAAGTCAGGTATTTTAGTAAAATACTGCAGTCTTCCATAGTTCATTTCTCGAGTGCTTAGTAGGTATGTTTCCCACCGTAAACAGTTGCACCAAACCTTCAATCATTCTGTTCTCCTAAATTTTCTGCTAACATATCTCAGCAAGAAGAAGTTCTCAATAAAGGCTTAGTGAACGTTGTTATCCCAGATAAACTGCACTAAATCTGTTTTTGAAGGTTTCTCGCAAACTTTATTTTGTACATTCTCTGTCTACGATTTTTTTTGGATGAGCACTTTTTTGAAATGCCTCCACCACGCAGTTCTTTAGACGGCTTCTTCTCAATCTACATCCAAAGATTTTTGTCAAAGTTGACGAACTTCGAAGCTCTGACTCCACTGAGTTGAAATCCCAATAATACTGTGTGAACCTTTTAGATAGTTGCCAACAATTGTACGAAGCATCTTCCTTCATCTATCTTTCCAGACTACAGCGTAATCATGCAAATTATCTTGAAACTCGATAAAAGCTGGATGCAAAAGCCTACTTCAGCTAGAAAACAGTAAACTCTAAAGAAACCACTTACAAATTCCCGAGTTTTGCTTCAAACATCAAAAATTCGTGGAGTAAATAAGAGAACGTCAATGCGATCGTAATTGATTTTATTGGGATTAGTACTGTATGAATCTGTCGTTGGTATCTCAGCTACGAATAAGAGACAAGGTGGCGTGCACGTTGGTTTTACGTAAACTAAAGCTTTACTAAACTACAGCACAGCTTTGCCGAATTATTGCACAACTTCAAAATTGTATAAGGAACGAGATCTGCCTAGGTGAGCAGCTAGAAGTATAAACACCTTTTAGTAGGTCACTTCTAAAATTTGAACTTGCTTAATAAGATAACCTGAAAATTGAGTGGATTTTGGAGCACGGATGATTGCGAGGATGCTGGATAGCTGGAGAACCTCATAAAACGCGAACGAGTTTTGACAGTAAAATTCCTTGAAGTAGAAGAGGAATTGTGACTCTCTCAGAAAGAATACTTTTGAAGAGATAGAGTGTTCAAATTTGAAAAGCTCTAGATTTGGTGGTTCCGATGTCAGCTATATATTTTCAAGAATATCAATTCGAAAAATCCAATTTCGGAAAGAGATAAAGATAGTCTGATTAAAACTTTTGGGTGGAGGTTCTAAGGCAGTTTGCAGGGTCACTCAATGTGGGAAACAGGGCCCCGGGTGGGAAGAGTGCACATGGCTGGGATTGCTTTGTCGGATTTGGGACGCGCTTTAGTCACAAAATTTTTTTTACTTAGGTTTTTTAAGTGTGGAAGTTTGGAAACATCCGAGAATGTAGAATGGAGAACTCAGGCTAAGTCTGTCTCAATCGTGATCAAGCTGAACATTTCCAATAAGGCAGATTTGGGGGCAACTTTTAAAGCGTGAGTTAGAACTGAAGAGTGTGAGAATGCGAGAAGAATCGGTACTTCAGAAAACTTGATCAAGAAGCTACTGGGTGAAAAGGAGTGGAGGGAGGGAGGGGGGGGGGAATCCTCGAAAGACTAAGATAGCAAAACGCAAGATTATACAGTATCCGTACATTAAGTATCTGTAAATTCGTGTCTTTGCGAGCAAAGGAAGGGCGGTGCGGTTAGAAAAGAAGCTGGGAGGGGAGCATTCATGATCCTGTTGCTAATTTTGATAAAAAAATTTTTCGGAACTTTCGAAAGCAGGAAAGATTAGTGACTTTGACAACTTCTGGGCCCTTACTGTTCAAATCCGTGCCATAGTTTCGGAGAGGAAAAGATTCGCTCCAAATCTTCAAAGGTTCTAAAGATAAGTTTCAGTCACATTCTCACTTCACACACACAGCCAGTCCGTAAAGCTGAATGTCTGTTTGTCTGTCTGTCTATCTGTATGTCTGTCTGTATTTCTGTCTGTCTGTCTGTACGTATGTTCCAAATAGAAAATTCCATTTCTTAACCGATCCGGACCAAACGTGACACACATACACTTCGGGCCCCGGTGGGTGTCACAGTCCACTATTCGCTATCGATCGATGTCGATTTTATCGATTTTTTGCAAAATTTGAGCTACGGGGCTGGGAGTTGGCACAGGGGGGTAATCGAGCATGCTGATCACCCCCCTGCCAAATTCCAACCCCTAGCTCAAATTTTGCAAAAAATCGATAAAATCGACATCGATCGATAGCGAAAAGTGGACTGTGACACCCGCCGGGGCCCGAAGTGTATGTGTGTCAAGTTTGGTCCGGATCGGTTAAGAAATGGAATTTTCTATTTGGAACATACGGCGGAGCCGGGTAAGCCAGCTAGTGGATTATAAGACTGAGAGATCAAACGAACGATCACAAGGCCACAGAAAGGCTAAGAGGAAGTGGTACCTTGCAGGCATCGCTACACCAGCTATAAGTGCCTTTTTTCAACTTTTTCTCAAGTTGGACATCCAAAGTGAAATTTGGAGTAACTTGGTCTACCCGCAATATAATTTATTAGGTTCGCATATGAGTGCATAATGTAACTTTTTTATTACTTTTGGATTTTTGGACGTGGCACGTTCATTCTTTGGTATAACGTAAATTACGTGAGATGCGAATGCAGCCATTTCTGTTATCTATCATCGCATATGAGAGTTACGGTAAGGCAATATTAGAAAAAAGGAAAACAAACTGTCATAGACTCAGATAAATCTAAGGAAAAGTACATGCTGATCACGTAACCGATGTTCATTCCGCATGGTATATTTTCTCGCGCAAGAGTTGAGTTACGAAAAATTAATGTGATAATCTTTATCCTTACAAAAGTTAAGAACGAATTTTTTTGTTCAGCATCAAAACACCCCACTATGCAGATTTCCTCCAAAATCTGACAGCTCCGACTTATTGGCATTAAAGGATTCCCGGAGCGCTGACGCATTGACGTTCGACTTCTCAAGGGCGTAGATCCCGATTTCTCTTTAACTTTTCTTCCAATTTGTGACAACATTTTGCCGTTCCCTTTGATCTATCTGTAATGTGTACCGGCTTCATACTTGCTCAAGACCGTGAAGTCTCAAATTTGACTACCCTTAAATGTGTGGATTCCCATTATATTATCAAAAATCAAACACTTACGCAGGTAGCTATTTTAGGACACTTCTTGATTTATACAGGGTGTCCTAAAAAAATGTGAACACCGTTTGATTGTTAATAACTCTCTTGCTTTCATGTCTTTTGCCGAGCTTGAGGCACCACTCTACAGAGCGAGGTTCAACTTAGATCTACAGTAGGGAGCGAATCGTCAATCGCTTCTCTACTGTAGGATTACGGTAGGAACTTCGACAAGGATTTTAGGCCATTGTACCGAGGAGAATATGGCCTCCTCGGAACAAAGCCAAACAGGCCAGAAACTCTTGTACTATGGTAATGGAAGCCGCTGATTTCGAATATGAAATTTCCACTTTACTGTGATGCTTCTTTCCAAGGTTATCCCAGGTAAATCGTAATAACTTGATTCCCACCATTTGTCAGAAAGGTGATTACACCGTCAAAAAAGCTAAAAACAGTTATAAAAAGTTTATAAAAAAAGTTTATAAAAAGTGTAATGGAATCAGCGTGCGCGAAAACCCTAGTACACGATTTTGCAGATTTTTTGGAAAAAAATTTTGTCAAATGGCATATTTCACAATGGATTCACATGCTGGAAGTTTATACCGTAATCTCACAGTAACGAACACCAACAGGTGATTCGTTCCGTACTACAAATCTAAGTTGAACCTCGCTCTATAGAATGGTGCTTCAAGCTCAGCGAAAGACATGAAAGCAATGGAGTTATTAACGATCAAACAGTGTTCACACTTTTTTTGGGACACCCTGTATAATCCAAAATTTTGCAACTCATTGAAGAGTTGATTTTCTTTTTGGTACGAACCGCTTTTATGTTGCTTATTAGAGCACTTTTAGGTGCAAAACAAAACGTACAAAAAACCAAAGATTAAACTATTGCTGAATCTCCTATGTTCCACGCAGTTTTCAAAAGGCTGTTAATCTCAAGAGAAGCTAGGCTACTCTACAGGGGAACATTACATGCTAATGGTAGATCTATAGAAAGTTTTTGACAGGATGTAGTATAAAAAAATTGTCTCTCTTCAAGTTTATGGTTAGCTCTTCCTGTCGAGCTTTTGTTTTTTTCCAGTTTACACTTGAGAAACTCTTTCTTTTTCTTCAATGTTCTCAGTTGAACTTTGCAGTAGTACTATAGTCTTTTTCCCTACCTGTCTTAGATCGCCCTTCTGAAGGCTTTTTCCTAATTGGTTTTTGACTAACAAGGAAAGGAAGGTTGGTCGAAGTGGCCTTTTGGAATGTGATGTATACCGCTTTGTAGAGCTTAAAACGCTGATTTCAAGTCTACCTTTGCTATCTGCTGCGGGCTTCTGGGCGAGGAGTTATGAAGGTTTTTGTGAGTAAAAATCTGAATGCAAGAGTAGGCTAAAATCAGTCGTAGCATTTTTATAGGGCTTAATTGGTAGTCGGATCACGCGCTGCAACAAATTTTCTTGATTGAAATATACCAATACGCTGCTGCCTCATTTGAACATTGGGAAAAGGTTACGATTGATTTTACCCTAATTTTGCATTCAGATTTTCACTCACAAAAACCTTCATAACTCCTCGCCCAGAAGCCCGCAGCAGATAGCAAAGGTAGATTTGGAATCAGCGTTCCAAACTCTACAAGGCATTGTACACCTCATTTCAAAAGGCCACTTCGACCAACCTTCCTTTCCTTGTAAGATATACAGTCAAATCATTTTATATGATTATGTGCGTCCTTGCACATACTGCTCATTGGCGTTCCCATCCTGCATTCTTAGTGCAGACAACTCCTTCAGGTAAGTTTTTTCGATGTGTTTTTGATGTATTCTTGCTTTAGGTATTAGTCACTTTAGAATGATGTAAGCAATAAAATTTGGTCGGTCCCTTGCGTTTTTTCGTTCGCAAATACAGCATGAGGAGGCAAAGATGGACGTTGTGTGCAGTGAACACGTGATCAAATGAAATGGTTCGACTGTATCTGACTAGCTATAAAATAAACAAATGTCAAAAGCCGCTATAACTGAAAACTTTGTGCTCAGAAAGGGTTTTCAGCGCATATTGTCGTATTTGTCTTCGAAGCTTTTAACAAAGTATTGGCATTTCATATATTATTCTGAATGCTAGCTAATTCGTTTTATCCCATCGCATTCATTTTGTAAAAATTTTTTTCCATTATTAGCTAAGTCCAAGTACGCCGCTATGTCACTGCTTACATTCCCTGCTTTCCTGTTTTTGAAAGCTGTCACTTTATCACCGATTGATAATCCGATTTCTTTGCCTAAATAGAGGAAAATACGGCCCGCTTGAAAGCTCCTATTCGTCTTCTCAGTCTGTTAAGCGCACGTTAACATATATTAAGTTCTTAAATTGTTTGGTTTAAAGTGTCACATCTTTTGTATGAAGCAGGACGTGTTCTTTCTCGAAACTCGTGGAAGATATGCAGCGTATCCTACTCATTATTTTGTAGCACCTTAGCAGTCCCCGGAATCCCATTCGGTCAACCACGGTGCGGAAATTTTTTCTTTTGTAAGACTAATTTAAATCCACAAAATTATAAGAAGTTCTAGTTATTCAAAAGCAGAAGCAAGTCACTTGCACATCTTTATAGCTCATGTAAGTAAATTCAAAAATTTCGTGGCGCATTCTCTGAAGGGGGCTCTTCCTCTTCCCTCCCATCGGTTCGCCACTACCACTTATGTATGCATGTTTCAGTCATTTGGGTAGTCAAAATAAAGTAGCATTTGAAGGGCACACCGCAAATTCCGTTCTTGAAACTGCGTTATCCAACAACATCATGATATTCTTCTTCTAAACGAAAACGCTATTTTTAGCCACGTAATCTTTGGAACATTAAAACATTATTTATAGCCACGTAATCAAGCAATCCTTTGGAACAGTATTAGTCGACGAGCACTTTAAAGGCATTCTTTATTCGTGAAAAAGAGTACATGTTTCAAGAGAGAGAGTAGAAGAATTGAAATACTGCACTTTCGCGAAGTTGGCTGTTGGTTGTATTCTGACTCGGATCTAGTTCGGTGGGGGACCGAAGCACATTGCTTGATGAGCTCTGAATGCAACGCGTTAGAACGTAGACTAAAACTGGATGAGCTGTAAATCTTATTAGTTCAATTCAAATATCAATTCAAGTTGGATGGGATGCTTTTGTATTCTACTGCTTATTCGCTGTAGTGGCATTTTTAAATATGCGAATGTTTCCACCCAATTGAAAGTCATACGAAAATTATAACTAATAGAGCATCGCTTTCTAAGCTTCTATCAAGCTCACCCTTGTCCGCAATCATCAACCATCCATTGCCCGTCTGCAATACGCATATGAGCGCAGTATTTCGTAGGATTTATACCTGAACTACTTTTTATTCAATAGAAGCTTGTGCAAAAGGGCTCGCTTGCCTTTTGCAAAGTTTCTGAAATCGAACGGAGTCTTGTCTGTCCACGTCCAGTCAACATAACCTAGTCTAGTCGCTCCAATCCAAAATGATCCATAGTCCTTGTCGAAGAAAGCATGAGTCAGCTCTTAATTTCAACCTTGAGAAAAAATCAAAATCTGTTCAACATAGATTCATTACGTTGTGCATATATATTGAGCTGCTGGTCATGAATGGAAATCAGCTCATAGCCAAATTTCTCTCGGCATGCTACGCTGGCTTCAGCAAATGAAAGAGCTTCGTGAACGAATGCGTAACACCTGAAAGCAAATTTTCAAGCTCTGCGACCATGAATTAATTATACTGTAGTACTCACTTTTTGGTTACTTCGTTATACACATGGCCCTTAGGGCAAGGATCATCAGCTTGCGAAAGAGCTACCAAAGCCAGCAATAAGATCCTTTCCAGCATTCTGAAAAATTCATGTTGAAGTTTGTGCATCAAATTCAATCAACTCCGGAAGATCAAACATTGCCCCCAAGCTCAAAAAACAACTCTAAGCTCATGAAATTGAAAGGAGATAAACGCTAAAGAATTCATTTATTTTTATGGAGCTTGACTGTTTGTCAGGTTAACGCTACTACAGCCGAAGGTGCAGTACGTCAGCCTATAAGCTTTGATTTATCACCAATTACAAAAAGGAGGAGATGAATTTTCATGGATCGCTTAATGGGCAGCATTTCGCAGAAGGCCTGAAACTAGCAGTGCAGAAGAATGAATTAGGCGCTTATCACAGAGTCTGCCGGTATCTATACTGCTGGTGAAAAGTCAAAACCTGTACTTATAATAACGGGCTAAGGGTTGTTTACGTTTGTCTGTGTGTGTTTGTGTGTGAATCTCTGTCTGTCACGAAATTCGTAAAGCGAGTTCCAGCAAAGTTCTTGAGCTAGAATTTTGGTTGTAGCACCCTATCAGCATTTAGGTGAGATATGCAAAATCACAAGCCGATCAGATAAATGGAACCTGTGAAATTGTGCGCCAAACGGATCCACGCGACATTTCGCGCGCCGAAGTGGGCCTGAAATTTGACTTTTTCTAAAGTCACGATTTCGTTTAGCAAGCAAATCCGCAAACCATGGACTCCAGCGAAAAGTGAGCAAAAAGTTTACTTTACGCAAGATTGGCGCCAAAAAGGAATAATTGTGTAGATGATCGAAAAGGGTTTTACTTGAGAATGTGAGAAATTTTTGCGCAGAAATGTAACTCACGGTTGCCATCAACTTTATGGCGACTATTAAGACATTATAACCCCAGTAACTGATTCAGAATCGCTTTTAAACTTTGGGAGAATACTTTCTTTCTCTCAAAGTCACCGATCTGACATGAAAAGCTTTCAGAATGAGTAGTTGTTTACAATTCATTCGTGATGATCGGCATAGCGAGGTAAGTTTCAAACCATTATTTTGGAACTACGAGTCACCAGAGCGTTTCATTTTGGGGCTCGTGAAATAAAAGAGATAATACGAGAGAATGCGGAGCTAAGACTGCAGACCTTTTATAGAGTACGGTATTGTTGTCGGTTGTAATCTGCCAATAGAATACTTTGATAAGGCTTAACATTGATAAAAAAAGCTTTGGAATCTTTTCTACTGTCAAGAAGATAATTTTCCGGGTAATATGGGCGTTTCTATCTGCCGTTATCGCTGTATTTCGCATGTTTACCAACAGAGGTAAATGGACGGACGATAGACGGACTAAACGGTAGGTCTCACCGCACGATTAAACTTACCTGCTCAGTATGACAAGCTTCGCTGAAATAATGGCTCTTGCTCTTTCTATCTCTAGCACTCAAGAGAAACACTGCAACAAAGGAAGGCACCACCTATACCTAATCAACCTACCAAGTCTTACTCACGTAGGCAGAATCAGTTCAAGTTGCGAGTTTTGAATATGTTATTTCCCTAGCTTTGAAGCATTATCCTGAAAAAAAAGTTTTGGAGTTTTTTCTTCTGTGCAAAAATCGCATGCTTTTTGACTTACTGACTTTATGGTACCAACATTCAGGTAGTGATGCACTGCCTTAATGATTCCTATCAGCACCAAAGGACTTGATGATGTTGTTTCATTGTCTCAGCGTCATTCACCATTCACAACTGTTCTTCCTCTTCTTCATCTCCTTCTATTTAGGCAGATTTCTACTCTACATGCATATGTATGCAAAAGTGCAACTGTTTTCGCTTTTTTGGATGCACTGGATCTGATGAATAGCGATTCAGGCCAGAAATGGCAAATCCGACAAAGTTTTCACCAACTGCATGCTTAACAGTACTACTGCAATATCCTGGATACACCGAAGCATTACGAAGAGAAAAAAAACAGAGATGCCAAGAAAAGAATCAATCTTATGTTGACAGGTGGCAATCTTATGTTCATTGTCGCTTAGGTAGACTGTAAGTGCACAAATCATCCTTCTCGTTTTGTAGCTGTATCTGTATTTATCGAGGCTTGGGCAGTTTTTTAGATTACATTTGTAATGTGTATAATGACTGCAACAAAGCGCTGATATACATGTGAAATGTGTTGAGTTAGCGAGATTTGTCAAAATTTCTTTTGTTTTAATGCTGGAAAATCTCGGATTTTCTTGGGCTTGAACTTTCTTCATAGTGTAGAAGGCGGAAGAATATTCATCTGCATGACGGATGCTGCAAGTATGTAAAAGCAGCAAGTTTTTACGACGCTTCTGTAAGCATACCTCAATACTCCTTTTTCTTATAATTCCTCTGTATCGTCTATGTATTTCCTTTTCTATACAAATTTTGGATTTTCTACTTCCTCCAATCTGATGCTTTTAGCGTTTCAAAAAGGGTATAGAAAATAACAGAGAAATTGGAATTCTAATCATCCATTTGAAGAGCACCTTTAGAAAATGATGCCGAAAGCTTGAGAGCGATTTTTAGAATTAAAAAATGCTTTCCTAAAACCAATAAAACCAAAATGGTACATACACCTTCAAATTCTTGCACAAATGCAAACATGATTGCTCCATCTCTTCATGTTCTCAGACGCTAAGGACTATGCACCTCTGCCTACCACTTTTTCCGATCTCTTGCTTATCATCTAAGAGGATGCCTATCGAAGAAATACCTCAAAGCGGACTTTTGGCCTAAAATAATTGTTTTGATAAAAGAATCAGAAACGTTAACTGAAAGGATGCAACCGTATTGCAAAAACGCTCAGAAAGCGGACTTCCCGCCATAAAATGACGAACGCACCAAAGTATGACGTGCTAGTGGCTCGACCTTTGAACTCCGTCAACATGCTTTTATGATATTTTAACAAGCTCCTAGAGTTTTAAGATCAAAATATATGAGTGTAGCAGAAGTGGTTATCAATCTAAGATCTATATGTCTTTTAATTCATGTTTATTTTTTTTAAAAAAACTGGGATTACTTTCCACAGGCAAGAAATTGTATTAGGTTGTCCCAAAAGTTCTTGCGCCGGATTTTCAAAAAATCATAACTTCCTTGTTACTCGATGAATTTTCTTGAATTCAATTTCATTTGAAATAGGAAACCTTTCTCTTTACAGCAGTACCTTTGCCTTGAATTGGTATTGAAAAGTTCCAGAGCTAGAGGCGATTGAACGAGATCAGTCAAGATCGGCATTTTTCAAGCTGGTTCACGAAAAATTCTGGAAGTAACTTCGTTTGATAGAGAAAATTCTGAGCATTACAGTGGTACCTTTTTCATGAATTAAAACCAAGTAGATCGAGAGTTAGAAGGAATTAAAGACAATTTCTTCACTTTTGCAATTTTTGAGCATATCCAAAAAAGCTTGAAAACGTCACAGAAAAGGCGAGAAAGTCATAAACATGGGTTCTGTGACCTTCCCTTTTTAACTGAGTGAGTTTCGAGCTGATCGAGAGCAATTTTGATTTTCGTGAAAAACGCGGACCCGAAAATCCGAAAAAGTCACGAAAATCAAAATTGCTCCCGATTGGCACGATTTTCGCTCAGCTAGAAAGGGAAAATCGCAAAACCCATGCTTGTGACTTTTTCGCCTTATCTGTGACGTTTTCAAGCTTTTTTGAGCATGCTCAAAAATTGCAAAAGTGAAGAAATTCTCTTTATTTCCTTATAACTCTCGATCTGCTCAGTTTTAATCCATGAAAAAGGTTCCACTGTAATGCTCAGAATTTTCTCTCTCAAATAAAAATACTTCCAGAATTTTTCGTGATCCAGCTTGAAAAATGCCGATCCTGACTGATCTCGTTCAATCGCCTCTAGCTCTGAAACTTTTCAATACCAATTCACGGCAAAAATACTGCTGTAAAGAGAAAGGTTTCCTCTTTCAAATGAAATTGAATTCAAGAAAATCCATCGAGGGGCAGGAAAGTTATGATTTTTTGAATATCCGGCGCAAGAACTTTTGGGACAACCTAATACTAATTTGTGGGAGTTCACCAGTGCGCAGAATAGTTTAGATCTTGACAAATTGTTTCACATGGAATGGTGAAGCACGTTATTCGTCCTCCCTTCAAAGCCGTATGCGCCTTACGTATCAGCTCGGATCGAAGTTCGTGCCGTTTTTTAGACCTAGGCTTAAATTAGTGATAATCATAATAGAGAGATGCTAAACAGTACTACGATGCATAACTTCTTCCTCTTTCCAGCAGTGAAGTTTTCTTTCAAAGTCCTTCGATCATCGTTCGTTTGAATGCAGAGTAATCTCCAACCAGAGGTTTTATCTACTATAGTTTGGGCTGTTTTTCAAAATTTCAATGCAAGTCTTTGCAGGAGCCATGACAACTGCTGAATAGAGTGAACGAATTGCGACTCAATATATTATTTGGGCCTCCTCAACTGGTTTTTCAGTATCTTTTAAAATGATTTCCAAGGATTTTCACTTTTGCGAAAGAGTCAAATACACTAGTGAAATATTGCGAATTATTCGTATACAACATGAGACGCGTTTGAGAATAAAAATTGTGATGATTTTATCTTTAAAGATTTTATAAATTATGAGCGAAAGAAGCTTTTCAGATTGAAAAAAGCTACATGGCGCCCTACATAGTTGCTCGCTAGGTTTTGTTCTATGCCATTTGGGATTCCTGAATATGAGATTTGGTAACATAAAAACTGATCCCGAAAATTTTGGAAAGCCAATAGATGCCGGAACTATGTAATGTATTGCACTTAGTTTACTCTACCCAACTATCATTAAAGTTTGAATGGAAAAACCAAAAATAGCCGAAGTTAAGGGCAGTAATAACCATGGATTTTGAAATTGGTCGAATACTAAAGCGTTCATCAAACAATTGGGAACAAAACATCACTCATCATCGTCAAAACATCTTTAAAAGGATAGGAAAGTCTGCACTAAAAAAACAGCGTGAAGTTTCCGACCCCTCCTGTTACATACGTCATTCTCGGAAAATTACCGAAGAAATTTTCCTGATGGGGAAATATGTTCATTTATCCCATCCAAGAAGAGCTACCACATTCCCTTATTAATATATCATAGACAAGGTAACGATGTATAAGGCGCAAGCACCAATGTTTAACCTTTATAGTTCCGCTTTTTCCGAAAGCTGTTCACCTACGAGAACGCGACAAAAATGTGTAGAGAAACTACTCAGCGGTGCTCAGCAATTGGAAAATTTGTGTGAGTTTAGACGGTTATAACTATGATCCAAAAAATTGCAGGGGTTTATCATATACAGTTACGCTTGCATTACTATTACATTTAAGAGTAAAATTTCCCAGTATAAAAGAAGAAAATTGATAGGAATAAAAGCAAATCAAAAAAAAATAGCCAAGAGCTACATAAGTTAGCCATTAAAGGCCTCATGCGATTAATACCGACCGACGCTAGGCGATGCAGCCTACACACTTTAGAATGATAGCGATGCAAAAAATGAAAGAAAGTCCATACAAATCGCCCAAATGCAAGATGGGCACTAACGGTTCTACAATCACCTTTCTGTTCTTCCAACTTTTATAACATTTTTGTCTTTTTGAACGTAGTGCATTCGTTTTCTGGCACTATAAGGATTATAATGTAAAGTGCAAATGCAAACAGTCTTGCCGTTTTTTTCATCTTATGTAAGGGTTGCGGTAGGTTTACTGTATAATGGGAAAATTTTTAAACTGCGTCAGATTTTGCTGAAACTTGGCCTATAGGGGTTATTCGACATGCTGATCACAAAATGAGACTCGTTTCGCATGAGAAGTCCTCTTTCATAAGGTCAAGGAATGTATCGTCCCCTCCACAGCTCGTGCTACCCTTGGTCTGCGTCTCAGACCCAGGGCTCGGCACAGGTGGCTTACCGGGCAAGCTGGATATCGTTATGGAGGTAAAAAGCAAAGGAAATATCGTTTGTGGAAAAGCATGCCGCTGTCTTGCGATATGCTGCCGGTACGCTGCCGGCATGCCCGCAGCATGGTTCTTGAACAAACAAAGGGCTTGTTTACAGCGAAGTGAAAATGAAATGAAACCAAAATGGGTGTGTAGGTGGGTAATGGGGGAATAGTACTATGTGCAAAAAATTATGAAAAAGTTATGTGATTCAAAGTCGCGGCAAACTTTTTTCGGAGTTAGGTGGCTTTACAGCCACCTGGACAGCCACCTGAAGTGGCTGTCAAAAGAAGAAGTCATAAATTTCCCTTCTTTCACACAATTTTTTCACAAGTTTAGCATACTAGCGACCCTAAGGGCCGCTTACAGCTGGTAAGGCAATTCATCTGGGTGCAAAAGAATAGTCACTCAACATTACAAACTTTTAACTGAATAAAAGCTTTCCTATGTCCATAAGAATAAAAGTACTGTACAAATATCCTACAAACCATACCTTCCGAACTGATATGATAGACTGCCCTGTGGGTCGTTTTTTACGGTGTTCTTATGAACCACAGTGGGTCGCTCATAGACCGATATTCTATATAAGGACTGCCCTACTGCCTCCCTCCCCCGCCTCCTCTTCCAACAAAGTGTTATTCACAAAGGCTCTTTGCGGGCCACTCACGCACAGTTTGCAAGAGACACTGCTTGTGGGCTGCAGACCAATAATTATGAAAAGAACTGAACTGTAAGCCTTCAGAACCCAATATTTTGAGATGAGGTGCCCAAGGGGGCAGCTTACCTATCACACTTATTAAGATTTTATGCCCTACGTGCCGCCTGCAGACCATTTTGAGAAAGAACTGCCAACGAACCTACAGAGCAATATCAAGAACTGCCCTAAGATCCTTTCATATTCAAGAGACATAGCCATAAGAGCCGCTTACAGGCCAAAATTTATTGAAATTTTTAAAATAAAAAATGGGTCGCTCATCAGATCGATAATTTCGAGGAGAACTACCCCGTAAACCCCTACAAACCAATTTTGAAGAATAAGTTTTCCTATGGGAGCCTCCTACAAAAAATTCTGGAAGAAGCGCCCTTCGAGCCCCTACAAACCTATATTCCGGGATGAAATTGACACCGTCCGCTTACAAACCGATATCCTGAGAAAGAAATGCTATATGGGTTTATAGGCCGATAATTCAACTACACTCCGAACCTTACACACCAATATTTCAAAAAAAAAAGCCCTACGGGCCGCTTTTAACTGAAATTTTGAGGAAGAACTGCCCTACAAACACTCAAGCCAATATTCTGAGAAGACCTTAGAAGCAGCTTCAAAACCGGGGTTTTCAATTCGAACCGCCCTCTTTACAAATACTCTTCGAACCACTGGAGAGGAAACTGTAAACCCTTACAAAAATATATATTAAGCTACATACAAATAATATCTTGAAAAGAAGCTGCTGCGCCGCCTACAGACCAATGATTGTAGGAATGACGTGCCTTATATACGCTCATGGACCGATGATTTGGGCAATCCTCTACCCCTTCCAATCGCTCATGATTATAAAATGATTAATGTCGCCTACAGACTACTTTTTGTAATTAAAGAGTGCTCCGCATACCGCCTACAGGATATATGTAACAGCTGCCCTTTGATCCTCCAGAACGTAATTAAAAGAAATAATCTTTCCTACGGTCTGCTACAGAGAAGAAATCTGGAAACATAACAAACCCTTCAAATCCCTACAAATGCATCATATTCTGGGATAAATCTGCCATACCCCCCCCCCCTTACAAACTAATATTGCAAGGAAGCCCCATGAGCTGCTAACAGACGAAAAAACCTGCCCTAAAGGTACGCGAACGGTACTTAGTTATAAAAAGAATATGTTTTATGCCGCTTTCAGACCCTTATGGTTCTTAATTATGAGATAGCACTGCCCTATGGCCATCGGACCGATATTCTAAACCCTACCCTACAGACTGTACACCTACGAGGCGCTCACGTATGTCTGCTCCATCAGCAGACCAAAGTTTTGAGAAAAAACGAAAATACAGCTACTTAAAGACCTACATAATGGTATTTTGAGAAAGAAGTGCCTAGAAATCCCTACAAACCACAGCATTGTAATAAAACTGCTCTGCGGACCACCTACAGACCAATATTTTGAGGAAGAACTGTCGGGGATTCTACAGACCGATCTTTAAAAAAAAGCGCCGTATGGGCCGCTTGCAAATCGATAATTACTTGAAGGAACCGCCCTATGGGGAGAGGGCGAAGCCCTGCAAACCGATATTTGGTGAAAAATTGCCCCATGGGCTCTTACGAAACATTCTTATGGGAAAGAACTGCCCTATGGGCCGCTTACAGACCAGCATAACAAAAAAGAACTGGGCTGCAAATCCTCACCAATATCTCGAGAAAAAAACTGCCCTAAGAGCCGCTCAAAGACCGATATTTGAGAATAACCCGCTCTGGGAGCCCCTTAAGAAGCAGTATTCTGAAAAAAATTTAAGTACGAACCGGACAGCGATCAGACCAATTTTGAAATTGCCCTATGCGCCTTAGAGACCTACAAGAATCGCCCCACGGGCAGCATACCAACTTTTTTTTTGAGAAAAACAAAGAACTGTTCTCAACGGTCCTCATCGATTATGGGCAGCCATGGACTTTAGCAAGAAGATGAGAATGTGAGCAGTTGAAGGCGTAAATGTTGAGAAACTACTACAGAATGTTTACACAAAACAATGAGTTCCTAAATCAGTCATATCTCCAAATACAAACCTGTGAAAGAGGGGGTTCTACAGAACAACGTTTTAGAATACTGCCCTAGAATTTCCCCCCCCCTCCCCCCACAAACCCTTTGAGAAAAGCAGCCCTATGGAACACCTAGACCTGTTAACAAAAAGAAGTGCTCTATGGAATGCATGTAGACCGATATTCCGAGAAATAGCTGTACTACCCTATTTTCAGGTGTATAAGCCGCACTTTACTAAATTTTCCCACGAGCTGCTCAGCCGCTTCATTGTGTTTCGAGAAGCGATTCTTATACCGCACGTTTCATTCAGGCAATACGCAGCATAGTGTAGGGTCCTTTCGCTGCGAGGTCCTTTGATGTATTCGAACTGGTCGATGTAAGCTAGGACCAGCGGCTCATATACACCTGAAAATAGGGTACTAATTCCCACAGACCATAATGAAAAAAGTGCCCTATGAGGAACCCGTAGCCGTACCATACCAATCCCGCAAGTCCCGTAAATCCCGCGAATCCCGCAAATCCCGTGAAGTCGCGAATCCCGCAAACATCGCGAATCCCGAAAATCCCGCGAATCCCGAAAATCCCGCAATTTTGGACAAATTCCACGGTCACAACTGTAAGTAAGAAGTGCCCTCGAAAATATACAAATTGTACTCTCTAGCAGCTCCTTACGGATTATCTGCTATATGAAAAGCCAAAAACTGGAATTTTAAGAAAAAATAAAGGCCCACCAGCTGCTTAGAGACCCATAAGAACTGCCCTGCGAGCCATTCACAAATCGATTTCGAGAAAGAACAAACTGTCCTCATAAACTTCATCGACCTTTCTAAACGCCATAGACAACCATGGATAATTAGGAGGAAGATGTGAACAGATTACAACATTTACATGAACAGCACGCATCACTACAGCATGTCGAAAACCAAACTGGCGGGGCGCCAGTGCAAAAAGTGGAAACAACAGTCTTATACTCGTCACCGCAGAGTTCGAACTTGCGAAAGAGGGGGGGGGTACTTGTTAGCAACCTTACGAGAGTGTCGGCACCTCCTCAAACTATGGCCTTTTTGCACTTAGTAGTCGCTGCCCTTTCGAAAAATTCCTCGAGGAGGGACGATGCTTACCCCCTACGAAAACACGCTAGCCTTGAAAATAAATCTGTGCCCTCCGCACCCTCCGCAATCACTTGAGGCGAGTGATCAGATTGTGTCAACATGTAAGTGCAAAACCTTGCACTTACATGTTGACACAAACACAATCTTTATTATAGAATGATCTTTGGTCTACATCAAAAACCCTATAAACGAGTTTTTGAATCTCCCCAAACCCCCTCCTCCTCGCCTAGTTACAGCCCTCTAAATATTTTGTATGGCGGCGGCAAGCCTGCTCCAAGCGCGCAACATCGCGCCGGACACAGCATGCCGCCAATTCGGACGAAATTCTTTAAATCTTTTTCGTTTGCTCATGCTGCTTTTAAGTTTTTTTTTCATTAACTTTTGTTATTCATGATGATCCATTCCTGATCGCGTCGCAGGTGATGTCGTATTTGTGTGGCGAAATCGGCGGGGACTTCGTTTTTGCAAAATTGAAAAAGCCACCTCATGCCGAGCCCTGCTCAGACCTGCCACGTGGCTAACATGTTGGCAACGTGGCAATAACATGTTTGAATGCAGCAACGTGTTGGTAGAACATTTTGGCCACGCCAACATGTTACTGCCACGTTGCTAACGTGTTAGTCACACGTGGCATGTCCGCGACGCCAGAAGGGTAGCAGCAAATGTGGAAGGGACAATATATCATATGCATCTTATAATATATCGTATACATCTTACAAGGAAACGATACTTGGTGACCCCGGCCATGTGAAATGCGATGTATACCTTAAGGTGCATCTCGAAACGCTGATTCTAAATCTGTGCTCGAAATCTGGAAACGATCATTTGAAAGCAGTTATGAACTTTTTTTCGTAGAGAATTTGCGTACGTTTAGGTAGCTGAAGCCACCCAATTTGATCTATTTTACCGTTTGAAGCTAATGATGAGAATCTTGAAAGGTGTAACGTTGTATTTATACCTATCTAAACAATATTCAGCATTTGAAGATGAAAAAAATTTCTTGTTAGTGATTTTCACCCTTCGCCATAGCGCAACTCATTTTTGAAAAAATAGTCATAACTTTATCCAGATTCTTGTTTCGCAGATATGAAAAACAATAATCGAACCAGCATTAAAAGGCGCATTTTTTTATGTACAAATTATTATGAATGGCCGGGGTAACCAAGTATCGTTCCCTGCTTAGCGACGAATGAATACGTTATTCGTGTTCATCGTATTGGGTTACCCTATTTTGCAAAGTTTTAGCAAATTCTGAGGTTTCGCAGCTTAATTACTGACAGATACGCTTCAAATTTGACGCATTCGACTTGATCTACTTTTCTTGATTTCAAAGGCGCCCTATGGTAATTTGTCCTCAGAATTCACTTCTGTTTCACTGGTTCTAATGTGTCAGCTTTTGGCTATATGCTGCATATAATTCGTTCATATGTTTGATACAGTTTTTATACGGCATCATGTTTGTCAAAGAACCGTGAAACCTCGATTTCAAAAGTTTTCAAAAATCGCTTGCGTTTTTTCTACTACTCTGTCAAAAATCAAACGGTTTGCGCAGACTTGGAGCTTACGTCACGATCTAAATGATGCCAGAGAATGAGCGTGCTAAATTAAATGAGAAAAAAAATTATGGGAGACGTTTCAACACTTATGTGATAACCTAATACTTGGTCCTGACAAATTCTCCTGGCAACGTTGGGCATACACAAAATGATGAATTTCTTTCATTACATAATTAAATAAGATCAAAATGAAGTTTGAAGTGAGCGTTGTCTCGAACAACGTATTCCTTCTCCAGATACACTCCATACTTACAGGCGTGCGGTTGCGTCTATAGGCCGTCCGCGCTGCGCACGGAGAGCAACGCTGTTGCGTACATTGAAGGCAGTTCACGAACTGGAAGAAGCGCAGAGAAAACAGGCGGCGAGAGTGCACGAGAAAAAAGGGGTGACGCGCAATACACACCTTGCGCACTCTCCGCGCTCTGCGCGGACGACCTATACAACCCTAAACGCCACCTCGTCCAATGATAGTAAGCCTGCTGCCATTTTTCGGCACTCATTTTTTATAGAGTTTTCCAAAATTAACTCTGTTTAACATGTCTTCTTTGAAATCACTGCTGTAATAAGACTATTTAAGATAGCTGAGAACTTGTTAAGGTGTTATTTTATTGAAGAAAAAAACCGTCCAAAAGTGTGTTTTGATCGCTTTCAGCAGTGATCCAAAAAGATTTTCCTCTCTTTTTTTCACATCAGGAAAGAACTCAAATGATGGCTTGAAGTAGCTCTGCCGCCTGTTTTGCCGCTTAGATGATGGAACTCCGCATATTTTTGTTTTAGGCAAAGTATTCACTAATAAATGCAGGATCACTTTACTCATCTGTTATCTTTTTGATATTGCCGGGTCAAACGCTTATCTTTGATTGAAAAACAGTCTAAGTCACGTTGGTAGGCAACACACTTCTGCTAATACCTGCCAAACATGTGGTTGACATGTCTATTTTTTGATAAGTGGCACATGACGTTAACATTCCCTTCTGTGACTTTGTGTCTAAATATGGCATAAAAAGTAACAATATCCTTTTCAAAAGAAGCCGAATGATGGTGAAGTTCCGCTAGCACTTATCAGTTTGTATCACGTCACCACGTGGATGTCACAGGACGGCTATTAGGATCTGGCATACATCAACGTACGGTCAAAACGGCTAAAGCTAAACTTTGCTCCATCTGCGAAACACTTGAGAGAAAACGTTTTTAGGGTGTTTCTTTTCGTACTCATAGGCTCTCGGACGTCAGAAACACAAAAAGATGGAAGCTGATAAGCGATGAATGGGCTTTTTTTGCTAAGCGGATGCTCAAATTTGAATCTTTGCGATATTTTTCTCAATTCCCGCTAGGAAGAAAACTTGGGGTTTTAGGATTGTACCACGAACTCAGACATTCGCAGTTAAGTCCCGCCGGAGATCCGCCCATAAAATGAGAATTCGCGAGAAAACCGGGAGTCTTGCGCGGCTCGCGGTTTTGTCCCGACTTTTGGGACAATCCCGACAATTAGAAAGAAGCGGGATATTATCGGGAGTCGCGATATCGGTGTACGCGGGTCATTTTGAATGTATGATGTGATGAAATTTCTGCACTGCACGACATCCGCATCAGTTAGTTTCCTTTATAAAATCTCAACCTTAAATGAGTCATGATTCCCTACGCGTATCGTCCAGGAATTGTAGTTCTATTGCACGTCATTATTTATTTGCCAATCTGCTTTTCCTATGAGAAAAAATCAAGAAATGTTTTAGCCTGACGCGCGCATACTGCGACGAAGACAGCTGAGATCAATCGGCCCCGTCCCGTAGCGATCAATCCAGCTGAAATTAGCCTTGGCGGAGATGTAGTGGATAATTGGATCAAGGAAGAGAAACCTATGGACATTAAAGAGGTGCGTTGCTTATGTTCGCTGTAGAACCAAGTGTGACAAGGAAGGTTTTTAGCTTCTGCCTACAACATGATCAAAACAAGAAAGTCCGGAAAAGCTTCTATTGATTTGTTCGTATCTTCTATATGTAATGAAAGTCTGTCGGTAGATGGCTAATTCCACTATTTCTGCAGTGTTTGAATTTTTAGGATGCTGTTCCACTATTTCTGCAGCGTTTAAATTTTTAGGAAGCCAAGATGAAATGAAATTGGATGAAGATATCAAAAATGAGGTTCAAGAAAAAACTCTCGAGCCCATTACGATCGCGGATTGGGAACCATCAAGGAAAGGACCCGCTCTTCCTTCACCTCCAAAGCACAAAAGAAGGGTAAGAAGCTTTCCTTTCATGCTTTCTATGGCAAAAAAGCAATTCTTGCAGCATGAACTGGAGGATACATCATTGTACTGTTCAGAAGTTCGACGTGAGGACGTCCACCAAAACGCTATCACCAGGAACATGTCAGCACGCTAGGTCTTACTGTTATGCTTTTTTCCAGAAATCTGTATTTGATTGGTTCAGCATTCGACTGAAGACTAACTCCTTCGACAAATCACCACCTCAGGGACTGGATCCTAACTTGTTGCACTGCATCTGCCGAACAACGTACAATCCCAGAAGGTAAGTGTGCTTTTCCTTCGGCGTCTATATTCGAATCGTTGGATATGTTTATGTTTCTACAAATCTGACCGATAGGAGGGCTGATGTACAGCGAAAAACTAATAGCAAGAGAAACGCCGTAGGATTTTTTGTGAGTCTTGCAATCCTGTTGCTTCGACTGCAAACGCGCTGCTGGTAACGAATACGTTTTCGGGTTGGTTGTGGCACAGTCAAATTTCTAATATGGACAGAGGAACCACCTAAAAAGTGTCGGTTTTTAGAGGCAGTGAACAGCTTCACAGGAGAAATTTCTTTGTCTTCTTTAGTGAAATTAGGAAAACTCGTACGCCAATTCGAAATCAATCTTGAAAATAAGGTAACGGCACACCCATGCGAGTAACCATTGCGTTTTTTGTCGTTCAGGAACTGCTAGCGACAAAGATGAAAAAAGTGAATGCCATTAATCTACAGCAAGTCAAAGATATGCAAAGCGCTATCGACCTAATGAGACCATCCTCAGACTCAGTTGTGAGGACCCTAGCTGGAATCGTAAAAGAACAAAGCAATATCACAGCTGGACTAAGTCTCAGTGTAAGTCAAGTAGATTTAGAACGGAGGGTGTGCAGTTCTTTGGATAGACGCAATTCTCTCCAATCAGCAAGAACATGGTAAGCAATAACGGACATCATATCACATAGCGAAAGGCAACGAAGTTACATTACCGGAAGGACATGTATTTAGCGGAAGAATTTCACGAAGTCCTGGAAATTCAACGAATTTCCTGCATTCAAGGTTACCTATTGTAGTTGTTATCGATACAGCAGCACTTGATTTTGTTTCAGAATGCTAACATGATCGAGTTATTCGAGAACTGGACGCAGCCATCAAGGGCACACAGGAATGACCATTCTTTGTTATTGATGGATTTTTATAGGTTCTATTTTTTGCATCTAAGTGAGACTAAATTTTCGAGTCTATCCTGATCGAGAGGGGCGCACTTAGGCATGCGAGCCAAAACAAGAAATCCAAAAGTTTGCATGCAGACAATCCGGTAAAAGGGGAAGATTTCCGCATCTGCAGGACCTGCCCAAAAGTCTGGTTACATTTTTGATAAGTGAGTGATTGATGGTCTTTCTAAAAATCCTAGGGAGCGACGAAGAGGCTAGGACGAAGATGTTTGACAAGTTGTCGGAGGCGAGGATGAAGTTTAATGGATTAGCACGAGTGGCTATAGGAAGAGCTTTGTGGGTTTTCCAAAGATAGTTTTCATGAATCTAATAAATTTGAAGTTCAGAGGAGATGTGCGAGCATACCATTTTGATGCTGATAAGGAGATGCTGTCGCCACCCTCGGTAATATTCATACATGATTTCTCAAATCAGTGTTATATTGTTACTCTTTTCCAGAAAAAAAACGTTTTTGCCCCACTACAACGCAAGATTCTTTGGCGCACGAGCATGCGAATGAAACGGGGAGCCGAAGACATCGAAAGTGTGAAGTCGATTTGAATTATGGATTCAATCTCAAATCTTGATCACGACATTCCTGTTTTTTCTGTTAACTTACAAGGGGACCGTGTCGAGTCGAAGTGTCCTGTCCAGATGAGACCCATACTGCTTTGAAGAGCATTAAGCGGTGATTCCAAATCTGCCTTCCAAATCTGCCAAGCTCCTCTGGACGCGGAGTTATGACAGTCCTTCGGAACGAAAAAATGCAGAATTTAGGTGAAATTGATTGTTACAATCTTTCCAGCGCTCAGACAAAACAATGTTAAGTATTAGCATAATAAATAAAATGTATCCATTGCATAAACAGCTCTAATACTTGACACTGGACCATTTGAGCAAATTTGGGCGATTTTGCTTCAGTTTTGCGTTCAATTTTTTGACCTGAAAAACGAGCATAACTCGGCGTCCAGAGTCGCTTGGCAGATTTGGAAAGCAGATTTGGAATCACCGATTAATGCTCTTCAAAGTGTAGGTCTCATCTGGAAAGGCCACTTCGACTCGACACGGTTCCCTTGTTAGTTATAGTGATTTCAATGTTCTTTTTCGGTCACGAATGCTAATGAAAAGTGTTTCTGAACTCGTGTCAAGCACAGCACCTTTGGAAGATGTGTGTAGTACAAATTTTTGAAGGAGAACCTATTTGAGAAAAGGCCTAGCCGGAAGCTGATAGGATCGCTGCTATATCGCGTCTCCCGCAGGAGACTGCAACCTAGAGGGGGAGTCCCGCCGGTGACCGGATCGCGACATTATCGGGACTCCCGCAGGAGCTCCCGGTTTTCCCAGTAGAAAACATGTCGGAACAAAACCGCGTGTCGCGCAGCATTAGCCCGAACGAAAACCGGGAGTCTCGGTTTTCTCGCGAACCATTTTACTTGTGTCCCGCAGTCATTCCGGCGGGACACAACTTTTCCACCGGCGGGACTTAACTGCGAATGTCTGAGAAAGTAGCCCGCCTCAGACACAGCATCGCACAAGTACGAGGTTATAACGTTGGACTCAAAGCAAGTGGCAGAGGAGCTAGCATTACCCAGCGGGTTGAGCCATTCTAGCTCTCCCGCAACTCTTGCACGTGGAATTGCGCAGGTGCACCGCAAGAAGCAAGGCAGATCAAATCTTTTGGAAATGAATAAAAAATAGAATATGAGGGAGAGGTGTCAGAAAGATAAGACCCTGGGATCCTGTCGAATACAAAATGGTAAGGCTTTGGAAAACGATGTTCTCGCCGTCTCCGCGCCTTTCAATGTGGATTTTTGAGTTCAGCGTTGCGGATAACTCCTCCTGTAAGTGGATTTTCTAAAAATCGAGTTTTTTCCCAAAGGCATCGTCCACCCAGATTCTCGACTTCCATGTCGTTGATCGTTTAGGGCCTTCTCATGTTACTGATTCGGAGTATGATGTCGAGAATCCGCGAAAACTCCGGAAATCTCCGTTCCTGAGAACCCGCAGCTGGCTTTTCAGAACATTGGATGGGCGCGCACGTGGGCGGGCAAAAATGGGGAGGGCGGTGTTGTCCTCGTGCATCTTCATTATTCCAGAGCAATTTTATCGCTTTCTTCCTTGGGCATTGGCTTAGGACTACTATCATATGCTGTCAAAAGCTCAAGACCCTCACTTTAAGATGGACGATGCCTTCAAGGTACATCCACACTGCAACCCATAGCTTCGATAGTCTGGAGACAGACAGGGCGTCGAAAGTAAAGGTTGTTAGAACATCTGATCTCATAAATAGTGAATGTTGTTTAAAGAAGATCAGAGAAGAGAAAGTGACGTAAAACAGATATAAAAAGCAAAAGAAACTGATCAAAACCGGATAAAAACGCTGCAATGAGGTATGAAATCTTTCATTTGGCGGCTTTTCAGAGTGCAAGTTTTCGCTCCAGGACCGAAAATCTGCAGCACGGGGGAAAGCGAAGAGGAGCTAATTCCTTTTTTGTGATTGTTTCAAAAAACATGCTTCGGAAGGAGTGGTTAGAAGGAGGAAGATAAACAAGAAAGAAATTAGTTATGAAAATGCAAATTTCTTTTCTACTAAGTCGAAAAGAACGTCGAAGCCAAATTTGATTTTTGATGCGTCCTTTGGATTTTTACCCCCGCATTGACGTTCCTGTTTCCTGAGACGTTGTCTGGATTATTGCGCTTATTGTTCTGAGCAACAGTCGTCCAAGCTGGAAAGAAATCCATGCGAAAGCACTGAAACAGAACTAGGTAAAGAAAAACGCACTTTTTACGATTTTTCGCAAAAAGTTCAACCATAATCAAAGAAGTAGGGGCTGGGTGGTTGTCTGCATTATAAACATAAGCAAGTTCTATAGACTGAACGAAAAAACCGCGTGAAAAGAGATAAGCTAGGAGAAAAACAAGAGATTTTCCAGAACAAGGTTTTGCCGGATTTTTCGATCAAATCAAAAATATGGTTTTAGGACGTTGCGGTGAAAATAGAGATCAAGAGCTTCAAAATGATATTATAATAGGTTGAACACTAAGTTTTGCAACTGGTTTCATAACTTCCCTCTTACTCAACATGGCGCACTCAAATTTTGCCACTGTGTTGGTTATTACGTAAGCTACAAGCGCAGTTGCTGTCCTACCAAATTCTGACGTCGCAGTGAGGGTTACGGTAGGTGCATGGTATGAAGGGGAAAAATTCAAAGTTTGACGGATTTGGCTGAAACTTGGCATAGGGGTATTATCCGACATGCTGATCACGAAAACAATAATGAAATTGCGTGATAAGGGCTTTTCTGTAGGATTACTGTAGGTGTACGTTATGGGGTCTCACCCTAAACAAGGAAAAAGGCGTTGATTCAACAAATGAATATGATATTCGCGTTCGGCAGGTCAAATAACCTTACTATGTGAAGTCTCGGCGGAATTTGAGCTTTGGACTTTTTAGTCATTGACGGTCGTTCCAGCAGCTCTTGCGTACATTGACTCGTTCGACTTTGTGAGGACGCCAAATCTCGACATGCCCCTGAATTTTGTTTCTTTCTTACAAGGCCATAGGAGTCAACCTCCAGCAATAATTTGTAGACGAATCCGGATTACTGCGCATGGTCTAGGCTGCCAAAGGCTTCATTTTAGCTTGAAACCCCAAAAATTGTCAAGTTCCACTAGTTTTTGAAAACGCCTGTAACTTTTCTATTTCGTGTTCAAAATTTAGACAATTTGTGCTCTCTTGTAGATCACATTGTATTCTACATAATGCCAAAGTTTGAGGACGCCATGTTGAGTGAGAGTGAAGTTATAAAACAAGTTGCAAAACTTAGTGTTCAACCTAATATATAGATTGCTGAAATTGGGTTCGAAACAGCGAAGAAAAGGATACCAGAGCCAAATGCCCCGCGCCCCGCGTTTGGGATAGCGAGGTAGCGCTCAGCGCGCGGAGACGCAGACGAGCAGCGGAGGCAGACCAGAGCAGACGGGGCATTTGGCTCCGTCGTAGATCTCCGCGGGGTCTCAGCGAAACCCTGCAACATTATATATCATTCTGATAGTCATAACACGACGAAGAGAATTGACAAAGTCCCAAGCTTTGAAAATCACTCATTGACGAGATAGAGCAGCGTTTTCGTGCGCGACTCTCTGCGCAAGATTTAAGCGCAGTTACTCGCTTTTATTTAACTCCAACAGCATTCCTAAACTTCTAAAATTCGATTTTGGTCAAATAGGAAGTTAACTGAGAAATGTTGTTCTGAATTATCGCGAAAATTTCACACCTTTTTAACGTAAAAAAAGCTATGAAAACGCAAATACTCGGTTTCGCTGAGATAGCCTATAGATATTATTCTCTATATTTGCTTTATTAACAATCGTTCAGATATATAGTCAGCATAACAACATCCGAGGCGAAATCCCGGATGACTTTTGTTATTTGAAGGTGAAGGTTGTGTCCCCTCATAGCCCTCAAAGTGAAGGTTGCCAGAGCACGTGGCTCTCTGTATCGAGGGTATGCTGCAAACTCTAACCCTAGCAAAAAGCAAAGCCAGATAAGTATCTTCAGAGATGTGAAAGTTTCAGTAGTCCACATAAACACTGTGACGAAACTAACCCACCAACTAAGTAATTTCGTAAACTTCGGTGGGAATGCGAGAGTTATAGAGACAACGTCCGTATTTCTTCAAAAATGTTGTAAAGATAAAAAGAGATATAATGATTCTACCGAATCAGAGAAAGTCAAACACCTCCCTTATCCTTAAAGTATTTGTGAGAGTAGTAACAAATTGCAAGCGTCGGACTCATAGGTGCGATAGGGAGAGCCGGGCCCTCTCCAGGTGAAGGGGTCTCTGCTACCCCCATCCTTGCAAGTTGAAGGGGGTAAGTGAGCCCTGAAAGCAAAATACCCCAACAGTTTACAAACCATTCGAAAGCTGAGGTCATGTAGAATCGAGGTAGACCGTCGACTTTTTTCTAGGTCTTCTGTGCCGCGAGATATGAGGGATTTTATGTATTGCATATATCAACTGGTTTTTTCTCCTCACTTTCTGCTCTCCAAATGAGCGCTACGAGGAAGTCGACGGTTTGCGTTTATTAATGAAGACTTGATCTGTAACATAGATAGGTAACCAACAGTGATTAGGTCTTCGTTTGGCAGAAATCTGCTGTTGAAAATGGACATGAATTCAGATAAAATGCAGTGTATCTCTCGGTAGAGGGGGGGGGGGGCTAGAAAGAAGCCGATAGTCTACATCGAATCTCCTATTCCTGAGCTTTCGAATGGTTTATAGACTGTTGGGCGAAAAAATTTGCCAGTTTTCAAAAATGGGGTGGAGATATGTAATATTAGCTTGCTCCACCCAGCTCCTCCAATGTATTTTTTTATGGGTCACCGGAGCAAGCAATTTCTTGAAGCCGGAAAACTCGGTGTGTCAACAGGCTATACGTCATTCGAAAGCTGAGATTATGGAGAATCGACTAAGCCGTCGGCTTTTTTCTATCTCTTCTTAGCAGTAAGATATGAGGAATTTATCTGACCGATATATCTACTGATTCACTTTAGCTGCAAAAAATGCATTCAAACCCTCCCATTTCATAACAAAAGTAATCTTACTATCGTAGTCATTTATTATTCACTAATTGCGTATCACAATGAGCTGTTTTTGCAGTCTTTAGCAAGACCTTTTTGGTTTCCACGAGCATCGACAATTAGGTAGACTTACCATAGATATAGACTTACATATCAATTGGTTTTTCTTGCTCTTCTCTTACAAGCAAAGAGGCCTATTTGTGTATCTACCTTAAAACTGTGACATGCCTTAGAAAACCTTAAGGCTTGAAATTGAACATGCTCAAAATATTTTTTCAGAAAAAACGTGGAAGAAAGAGGCAGCGAACAAGCGTCAACCATTTATGTTTTCGGAAAAATCAAACGTTTTTTGGTTTTTGTATACCTTTTTCATGGTGTTTATATTTCAAAGTTATTTTCTCTCGAATTTAATTGATTTTTTATGCTAAAGTATCTTGCAGACGCCATTAATAGTGCGAAAAAAGCAATCACTGTAATAATTCTTATTGTAACTGATAAAATTCTTCTTTCCATGGAATATGTGGTTGTTGTGTTTCACGACTGAGGTGAATCTCCAGTAGCTTTTTAATTATGATTCACTCTCAGATTACCTTCCCAAATTAGCCTCAGGTGAAGGGGTCATCTGGGTTCTGGCTCAAACGTGAGGGGGGTAAGATCCATTGCTCTCCCTATCGCAACTCTGGTCGGACTTGAAGAGGGGAGTGCTGCCGTTTAGGATGTGACGTATGACTCTAGTATTGTTTTGCTGACCAACTCAAATTAACTGAAATTGTATCACCTATGTATGTGTGAGTCATTATTTCAACGAAGAAACAATTTGACTGAAATAGCTGGAAAGATTTATTAGCCTAGTGGGAATATAATCTTATTCTTTGTTTACTTTACAGTTCATCCATACAACTTCAGGCACCATCCAACTTAGAAAGTGCTCTTCAAAAGCGTAAAAGTTTGACAATCATAGAAGCTGGTTTTATAATAGTTTATGAGTTTGATATGCAAGCGTTTGAACTTTCACAGATGTCGCAGTCGATGGCAGTGGTAAAAAAATTTCTGCAAACGTGTTTTTCACCACTCGTCCAAAAGTCAGAAGCTGCAAAAAAAAACTCTTATGAATCGGATCTTATCAAAAAATTGGGCAAAAAATCCTCGACTACGGCTGATGCGAAATCAATTATTATGAAGTATGTCAGGAATGTTTAAAGGAATTATTCACGACTACAATACCGCTCATAATTCGTCAAAAAAGTCGCCGAACTGCGGCGCACTCCGCCACACTTCGCCACACTGTGGCGGAGTGTGGCGAAGTGCGCCGGAGTGCGGCAGAGTGCGCCACACTCCGCCGCAGTGCGCCGGAATGATCGTCAATTTAGCCATATCTCGCTTCAGAATGGACGAATTCTGAATCCGAGGACACCGTTCGATTCATCTCGGCGAGACGCATCATCTCATATATGAAGCTGAACGTCTGTTTGTCTGTTTGTCTGTACGTTCGCTCCGAATTGAAAATTCCATTT
>CATQJL010000223.1:42430916-42533896 GCA_958299035.1 Cylicocyclus nassatus | reverse complement strand
GGTCTACCTGTGGTTCCGCGAGTTCACACTGGAGTTGGCGAGTTTTCGTGATGTGTGTCGACCTGCCGGCATCTATGGGCCGCCAGGTAGGATACAAAGATTCATGCCGCCTCTCTCCCCCCCCCCCCCTCCTTCCCCCCTTGGTGGCAAGTAGAGCCAATTTAGTTTTGTAAAGGAACAGAGTGACCTTCTACGGTTATTTCCTCGATGCAAATACAGTTGAATGCAGAAAATATAACGGATCTTCTAGAATTCAATCTTCTAGAATTCGTGCTTCTGCGCTTAGATTTTTCATCGTTTTACTAGTGCAAGTACAACTGAAAGCAAAGAACGAGCTGTCAACGTCAACGTTCCAGCATCATTCCTTGCCAAAAAGTGCCGCAAAGCGTCAGACGGCCCCTTCCACCGACCATGCGAATATGACGCTGAAGTGAAAGGTTCAAGCAATACTGTGCACTAAAACTCAAAAATAGCGAATATGAATTTGTTGTTCTTGAAAATCCAAAATAACAATATGATAACGTCAAAGCAGTTCAACTAAATTCCGCATTTGTGCAACAGACAATGGAAAGTTGCTCAATTACATGGACTTTATGTGAGAACAACAGCATCCATGCACGATGCATCACATCAACAAGCATACGAACATTGAGCATGATCAAAACTCAATTTTGATAAAAGTGAATAAACGCTCATTGTTGAGTGACATTTTTCAAATCAAATCTCAAAACCTAGGTGCTTGCGAAATAGGCCTTTTGGATGCGCATGGCGCTATTGCTCACTTTCTTTTAGGCGTTTTCGGCGCTCTTGTTTTAGAGCTATACTTGTATATTTTCATTGCAGATGTAATCCTTCAGTATGACTCCTATAGCCCATCGTAACATCCTAGTTTCCTTGACACTGAGCTTGCGCTTCGCGACGCGCGCATACGGCCAGCATTCACCGCCTAGTGCTGCTGGCCGAATGATTGACCGGTACAGTTGGGACTTAAGTTGCACTGACATTCTTCTGTCGCACAGAACTCCTGTTAAGGCTCTCCATTTCATCCATGCTGTGTTCATCTTGCTTGCGACATCCTCTTGTAAGCCTCCCTCCGCTGAAATGTGAGTGTTTAGGTACTTGTATGACGTTGTCTTCTTTAGCTCTCCGCCATCGATGCTTATGGTACCAGGAGTTTGTTTCCCCACTTCCACATACTCTGTCTTCCTGGTGTTGAGCTTCAGGTCATACAATTCTATCCTGTTCTTCCAGTTTTGTAACTCGTCTTGTAGCTTCATTTTGGTACTTAATATCAATACCACATCATCTGCGTAGAGAAGTGTTCAAGAAGGTACGTCTGAGCGGTTCTCACGGCGTTCATCCCTTGCTCTTTATCTTTGCTCTGGTGACCGTCTGAAGACGGACTAATTTTGGAAAGGTATCACTTAATCAAATTTTTTGCATAATTCTTTTGCAAATAATATTCTATATATACAGTTCAATTTTGTTGTCATATGCTTCTGTGTGCGCTATGAACAAGCAATTTGTTTATTTTAGCATTGCTTTCAAATCGCGCGTACTTTGCGCCGTACACGATAGAGCATGTCAATCGTGAGTTAACTTGTCCGAAAAGCCTGTGTTCGACTGAATGGATCTTATTCTTGGTGCTTGGCCTCGATTCGTGAAAAACGATATGTCCTTCGCTTTTTGCTCCAAAAACGAAGTCCAGCCTGCTTCCAGACGATCTGAGCCGGGTCCTTACTCCGACCTTGATTTGGAATTCTTTTGATAGCCCTGCAGTTGTTTGACGTGGCTTGAAGCGTTGTGGTAGATCAACTTTATTCACTGAACGTAATCCTCTGGCACCCTGTGTTTCCGTAAGGTCAATCAAATGACATCATAAGGCACCTTATCGGAGGCTTTCTCTAAATAGAGGGAGTCTGCATGCAATTCCTTCTGCTTTTCTCTATACTTCTCCACCACTATTCGAATGGAGTGAATCGCGTCAGTTGTATCTTTTACGAACCCGCACTGATTTGGTGACAACTCTATGATATCTGGACGCTTCGATTATTCGCACGAAGATTTTCAGAGTGTGGCTCTTGGCTAGTCATACTTCCTCTCCCCTGATTGGCGGTACTTTTCCTTGTGTGGGACTGGTTTCTAAGATGGCGTTGATACTGGTGCGGTCTGTGGTGGCCATTCCCCGAAGTAGGTTCTTTATCTCTTGGTGATGTGCTCTCGTTTTCTTAGCACTCTATCAAATTTGCCTGATATGAAGAAAGTGTTCCATATCTTCTGTGGATTCTGCTCTTCTTTTTGCTACCCGTAGATCTCACGTTTTCTCTCGCAAGACTCTAGATGATCGTAGAGCTCTTTAAAGTACACCGTTTTGCATTCTTCACGGAAGTCTTCGCCCGTATTTGGCTTGTTGGTACGTCTGATGATCGTCCTCCGATTTCATCTTATGCTTCCGCTTGTACGCATTCGTCTTCTCCTTTATGACATTTTGCACTTCGTCGTTCCACCACCATTTCTCCTGATGCCTATTGGGATCCGATGTGGAGAATCAGTAGTCTGTGTTGAGGTATGCAGCTCTCACCGGGAGTGAGTTTGCAGTCCTTTACGTTTTTGAGGCCACGCTGTCGTATAGCCCAGAAGTCTATCTATGCTCGCCGATCACCCATTCCAGTATCTGTCTTGATGCTCATTAAACGATCGCCTATGCGGTCAACGTCAACTAATATTTCCTTAGATTCTCCGTGACATCTATCCCAACCCCGTTTCTGGTACAGGTAGCACCGTTGTAGAGAAGCTTATAATCATCTCCGATGTCGCGTGACTTTGTCCCGCTCCACTTTGTTTCCTGTATGCAGGCTACATCGACTTGCCTTCTCTTCAAAAGATCTGCTAACTCTCGCAAACGAGAGGTGAGTGTACCCATATTGATGGTAGCTAGACGGAGAGTCTGTGATGCCTTGAATCTTTGCCTCTGGTGAACTAGCTGCTTTCGCCGTCCCCGTTCACCTGCCGATACGATAATCCTCGCCCATTCTTCCTATTCGTCGGGCTCGAATGCGGTCGCCTCCGGGGACGCCCTAGCCTTTACTCGAGATTCTATATGAGACATTCTGCTTGGTGATGCGACGGGGTGTCTCAGCCGGCAATGGCAGCCTGACGTGGAGTTGTAATTGCACCATGAATGCCCCTCAAGATACAATTTCGTATCTAATAAAGTTTGTCTCCCAAGTTTACATCAAACCAATATAATAAACACTGACGTTTCCCTAAGAATGGTATGACGCATTTGCGATGAATGGATTTTCTTTGTATTTAAAAGCACCGTCCACCCATATTTTCGACTTACGCGTTCTTGTCGTTTCAGGGCCTTCTTATGTTCCTGAATCCGAATATGAAGTCGAAAATGCTCGAAAACCCCCACAATCCCTGTTCTGGAGAACCCACAGGTCGGCCTTCCTGAACGGTGATTGGATGGGCGCGCACAAATGGGCGGGCATGGATTGGGGTCCTTGTGCATCTTCGCTGTTCCGAAGCGATTTTCTCGCTTCAGAAGGGCATTTTGCGCCGCTTGGGCATTGGACTGATAGGAGCCTCTGCTATCATATGCTGCCAAGCTCAACACCCTCAACATAGAGTGGACGGTGCCTTTAAATGACATATACGCAAAGAACTGTTTGTCTGTAAAGTGTGAAGAGTTACAGTTACTGAGTTGGAGAGGATAATGTCCACATATAAATACTCTGACAAGGGAGTTGTCAGAAGTGAAGTGGCCAAATCAAACAAGCTGTGTACCAAATGCAGCATACAACGTTGACTTTGAATCTGTCTTCCGTATCTGCTGATAAACATATTGCGATACTGAGCACTTCATTAGCTGTTAAACCATCCTCAGGTGTGGGCTATATGAGGTAACCTAACTGCATGTCTTGGCCCACCTTAAGTTGAACATGGCTTGTACGGCTAAATTTTCACTTCTCATGCATGATTTCTTAGCAAAATAATGACCTTCAGTGGTTGATAGCTTTGTCAATAAAAGTGTCCAGCAGATATCGGAAACAGAATTAGAGTCCGCGTTCGATGCTGCATTACTTTTAGGTGCCATTTGCTCAAATTCGAAAAATTTGCTCTACTCTGATGTCTGTCCGCAAAAAGCAGTGTATGTTAGGTATTAAAGAGTAGTCGTGAATAATTCCTTTAAACATTCCTGACATACTTCATAATAATTGATTTCGCATCAGCCGTAGTTGAGGGTTTTTTGCCCAATTTTTTGATAAGATCCGATCCATAAGAGTTTTTTTTTGCAGCTTCTGACTTTTGGACGCGTGGTGAAAAACACTTTTGCATAAATTTTTTTCCACATCGACTGCGACATCTGTAAAAGTTCAGACGCTTGCATATCAAGCTCATAAACTATTATAAAACCAGCTTTTATGAGTGTGAAACTTCTACGCCTTTGAAGAGCACCTTCTGAGTTGCATGGTACCTGAAGCTGTATGGATGAACTGTAAAGTAAACAAAGAATAAAAGATTATATTCCCACTAGGCTAATAAATCTTTCCAGCTATTTCGTCGCGTTTTCGCAGTCATATTCTTTGTTGAAATAATGGCTCACACATACATACTCAGACAATTGTATCGGGAAGTTCGCGGGTGCTTGTTCGACCACCAATCATCCATGCCGCGAGCTGCCCGGTAAACCCATACAATACCGCTCTCAGAATGTGCAAAATTTCCGTGAATTCCGCGAAATTCCGAGAATTCCGCGAACTTCCGCGAAATTCCGGGAATTCCGCGACATTCCGGGAATTCCGCGAAATTCCGGAAATTTCGCGAAATTCATGTGAATCACGCAAATTACGCAGGGCCATAACTTCTTTCCGAATGAGTATATTCAAAATCCGAAAACAGCATTGTATTCAGCTCGTCAAGTCGAATCTTTTGGTATACAGGTTGTCTCCAATATCCTCTTTTCAATAATCTTGAATCGGCATGCGGACGCCTTTTCGCGTGGGTGTAACGCAACAAGCATCACACATAGGAGATCGCGGCGGGCACCCTTCGATAGTACTCTTTCAGTAGATTATTCTGCGCTAAACAGCAGCCGAAGACTCTCTTTTAAAAGAGATAGAAGAGCTGATAAACTCTGGAAAAATCAAGCTGTTCCAAGTTTTACTAGCCTTAACTTCCTTCAGAATGAACATCTTCGAAATCCGAAAACAGTATTGTGTTCTGCTCGTTAAGGCGAATCTTTCGGTATACATCATGTCCTTGAAATTCCATTTCCAATTTTCTCAAAATTTTCTGCGCGCGTATATTCGCAAGGTCGCAACGCAGCGCACATCAAACATAAAAGACTCCAATAAGCACTATTGGATTGTGCTGCTCCCGCAGATTACCGAGCGCTAAAAACGAACTGTAGAATCTTTTTCGAAAAAGATAGAAGAGCTGGTGAATTCTGGAAAAATCGTGTTGTGTCAAATTTTGCCCACTGTAACCCTAAAATAGGAAGCTCTCCTGCTAAGCAGATGTGCTTTTCGTAATCAGCAGGACAGATAACCTCTTTGAGCGAAGTTTCCTTATAATCCAAGATCATCGACATTTTGACCAAAACCCATCGGCGAGCTTCAGGGCGTAGAACGAGAAAAAATCAAATCATCCGAATTTCTTTGAAAACTTGCTCATAGAGGTTATCTGACCTGCTGATTACGAAAAGCACATCTGCTTAGCAGGAGAGCTTCCTATTTTAGGGTTACAGTGGGCAAAATTTGACACAACACGATTTTTTCAGAGTTCACCAGCTCTTCTATCTTTTTCGAAAAAGATTCTCCAGTTCGTTTTTAGCGCTCGGTAATCTGCGGGAGCAGCACAATCCAATAGTGCCTATTGGAGTCTTTTATGTTTGATGTGCGCTGCGTTGCGACCTTGCGAATATACGCGCGCAGAAAATTTTGAAAAAATTAAAATGGAATTTCAAGGACATGATGTATACCAAAAGATTCGCCTTAACGAGCAGAGCACAATACTGTTTTCGGATTTCGAAGATGTTCATTCTGAAGGAAGTTACGGCTAGTAGAACTTGGAACAGCTTGATTTTTCCAGAGTTTATCAGCTCTTCTATCTCTTTTAAAAGAGAGTCTTCGGCTGCTGTTTAGCGCAGAATAATCTACTGAAAGAGTACTATCGAAGGGTGCCCGCCGCGATCTCCTATGTGTGATGCTTGTTGCGTTACACCCACGCGAAAAGGCGTCCGCATGCCGATTCAAGATTATTGAAAAGAGGATATTGGAGACAACCTGTATACCAAAAGATTCGCCTTGACGAGCTGAATACAATGCTGTTTTCGGATTTTGAATATACTCATTCGGAAAGAAGTTATGGCCCTGCGTAATTTGCGTGATTCACATAAATTTCGCGAAATTTCCGGAATTTCGCGGAATTCCCGGAATGTCGCGGAATTCCCGGAATTTCGCGGAAGTTCGCGGAATTCTCGGAATTTCGCGGAATTCACGGAAATTTTGCACATTCTGAGAGCGGTATTGTATATTAGACCCGATAAGTGACCGCGGCGCATCCTGTAAGAGCCCTAGGCGCTTATAGTTGACTCGATTAGCATGCTTGTAAGACCTAGGAGAAGGAAGAACCACTTGGTCTGTCCTTCACAGTAACGGGCTTGAGTGCAAACTGAGCAACTTGTTAGCTCATCTGTGGACATCATTTAGTGTGGTCGATAGCACTCAACCGACTGCTGGAGTTTACTTCATGATCATGGGAACTAGATTCTGTCAGACATGACCAAATTCGAACAGTGATATCCAACTTTATGGGCACTTAGTGTAGCCTCATCGCTGCGGCGTACCTCACGCGGGTTGCGCTTTATCCTATAGTGTGCAAGAAGTGCGGACTTTGATAAGGCCCGCGGCCCGCCGAGTGAGGTAGCTCGGCCGCGACCCTCCCGATAATTATTTCCCACTTTCAACTTTGGCCGCGGCGTTCCCGGTATAATATACATGGGCCGCGGCGTGCGGAGCTCAAACTTCAGGGGCCGCGGCGCTCCATGTAACACGCTTTAAGGCCGCGAACTTTCCGATGCAATTGTCTGAGTAGGTGATACAATTCCAGTTAATTTGATTTGGTCAACAAAACAATACTAGAGTCATAAGTTACATTCTAAACCGCAGCACTCGCCTTTTCAAGTCCTACCAGAGTTGCGATAGAGGGAGCAGGATGTTACCCCCATCACGTTTGAGCCAGAACCCGGATGACCCCCTTCACCTGAGGCTGACTTGGGAAGGTAATCTGAGAGTGAATCATGATTAAAAAGCTACTGAGATTCACCTCAGTCGTGAAACACAACAAGCACATATTTCATGAAAAGAAGAATTTTATCAGTTACAATGAGGATTATCACAGTGATTGCTTTTTTCGCGCTATTAATGGCGTCTACAAGATACTGTAGCATAAAAAAATTAACTAAATTCGAGAAAAAATAACTTGGAAATATAAAAACCACGAAAAAGGTATACAAAAACATAAAAAACATTTGATTTTTCCGAAAACATAAATGGTTGACGCTTGTTCGCTGCCTCTTTCTTCCACGTTTTTTGGAAAAATTTTTTGAGCATGTTTAATTTCAAGCCTTAAGGTTTTCTGAGGCATGTCACAGTCACAGTTTCAAGATAGACAAGTAGACGCCTTTGCTTGTAAGAGAAGAGCAAGAAAAACCAATTGATATGTAAGTCTATATCTATGGTAAGTCTACCAAATTGTCGATGCTCGTGAAAACCAAAAAGGTCTTGCTAAAGACTACAAAAACAGTTCATTGTGATACGCAGTGATTAGTGAATAATAAATGACTACGATAGTAAGATTACTTATTTTTATGAAATGGGAGGGCTTTGAATGCATTTTTTGCAGCTAAAGCGAATCAGTAGATATATCGGTCAGATAAATCCCTCATATCTTACTGCTAAGAAGAGATAGAGAAAAGCCGACGGCCTAGTCGATTCTCCATATTCTCAGCTTTCGAATGACGTATAGCCTATTGACGCATCGAGTTTTCCGGCTTCAAGAAACTGCTTGCTCCGGTGACCCATAAAAATCAATACATTGGAGGAGCTGGGTGGAGCAAGCTAATAGTACTCCTCCACCCCATTTTTGAAAACTAGCAAATTTTTTCGTCCAACAGTCTATATACCATTCAAAAGATCGGGAATAGGGGATTCGATGTAGACCATCGACATCTTTCTAGCCCCCCCCCCCCCCTCTACCGAGAGATACACTGCATTTTATCTGAAATCATGTCCATTTTCAACAGCAGATTTCTGCCAAACGAGATCTAATCACTGTTGGTTACCTATCTATGTTACAGATCAAGTCTTCATTAATAAACGCAAACCGTCGACTTTCTCGTAGCGCTCATTTGGAGAGCAGAAAGTGAGGACAAAAGTTGATATATGCAATACATAAATTCCCTCATATCTCGCGGTACAGAAGACCTAGAAAAAAGTCGACGGTCTAGGTCGACGTCGATTCTACATGACCTCTGCTTTCGAATGGTTTGTAAACTGTTGGGGTATTTTGCTTTCAGGGCTCACTCACCCCTTTCAATCTGCAAGGATGGGGGTAGCAGAGACCCCTTCACCTGGAGAGGGCCCGGCTCCCCTTATCGCACCTATGAGTCCGACGCTTGCAATATTGTTACTACTCCCACAAATACTTTGAGGATAAGGGAGGTGTTTGACTTTCTCTGATTCGGTAGAATCTTTATATCTCCTTTTATCTTTACAACATTTTTGAAGAAATACGGACGTTTCTGTAACTCCCGCATTCCCACCGAATTTTACACAATTACTTCGTTGGTGGGTTCAGTTTCGTCACAGTGTTTATGTGGACTACTGAAACCTTTCACATCTCTGAAGATACTTATCTGGCCTTGCTTTTTGCTAGGACTAGAGTTTGCAGCATACCATCGATACAGAGAGCCACGTGCTCTGGCAACCTTCACTTTGAGGGCTATGAGGGGACACAACCTTCATACCTTCACCGTCAAAAAAAGACAGAAGTCATCCGGGGCTTCGCCTCGGATGTTGTTATGCTATGTCGGAACGATTAGTAATGAAGCAAATGTAGGGAATAATATTTATAGGCTATCTCAGCGAAACCGAGAATTTGCGTTTTCAGCCTTTTTTACGTTAAAAAGGTGTGAAATTTTCGCCAGAATTCAGAACAACATTTCTCAGTTGATTTCCCATTTGACCGAAATCGAGTTTCAGAAGTTTAGGAATGCTGTTGGAGTTAAATAAAAGCGAGGAACTGCGCTCAAATCTTGCGCAGAGAGTCGCGCACGAAAACGCTGGTCTATCTCGTCAATGAGTGATTTTCAAAGCTTGGGACGTTGTCAATTCTCCTTGTCGTGTTATGACTTTCAGAATGATATATAATGTTGCAGGGTTTCGCTGAGACCCCGCGGAGATCTACAACCGGAGCCAAATGCCCCATCTGCTCTGGTCTGCCTCCGCTGCTCGTCTGCGTCTCCGCGCGCTGCGCGCTACCTCGCTATCCCAAACGCGAGGCACGGGGCATTTGGCTCTGGTACCCTTTTCTTCGCTGTTTCGAACCCAATTTCAGCAATCTATATATCATTTTGAAGCTCTTGATCTTTATTTTCACCGCAACGTCCCAGAATCATATTTTTTGATTTGATCAAGAAATCCGGCAAAAACTTGTTCTGGAAAATCTCTTGTTTTTTCTCCTAGTTCAATTCCCGTCACGCGGTTTTTTCGTTCAGTCTATAGAACTTGCTTCTGTTCATAGTGCAGAACCACCCAGCCCCTATTTCTTTGATTATGGTGGAATTTTTTGCGAAAAATCGTAAAAAGTGCGTTTTTCTTTACCTTGTTCTATTTCAATGTTTTCGCAGCGATTTTTTCCAGCTTAAATGACTGTTGCTCAGAACAATAAGCGCAACAATCCAGACAACGATTCAGGAAACAGGAACTTCAATGCGGGGGGTAAAAATTTAAAGGACGCATCAAAAATCAAACTTGGCTTCGACGTTCCTTTCGACTTAGTAAAAAAGAAACTTTGCATTTTCCTAACTTCTTCCTTGTTTATCTTCCTCTTTATAACCACTCCTTCCGAAGCATGTTTTTTTTTGAAGCAATCACAAAAAAGAAGTTAGCTCTTCTTCGCTTTCCCCCGTGCTGCAGATTTCTTATCCTGGAGCGAAACTTGCCCTCTGAAAAGCCCCCAAATGAGAGATTTCAAACCTCATTGCAGCGTTTTTATCCGATTTTGAGCAGTTTCGTTTGCCTTTTATATCTGCTTTACGTCGTTTCCCTGATCTTCTTTAAACAACATTCACTATTTATGAGGTCAGATGTTCAAACAACCTTCGCTTTCGATGCCCTGTCTCTAGACTATCGAAGCTATGGTTTGCAGTGTGGATGTACCTTGAAGGCATCGTCCATCCTAAAGTGAGGGTCTTGAGCTTTTGACGGCATATGATAGTAAAGTCCCCTATCAAGCCAATGTCCAAGGAAGCGAAAAAAAGCTCTGGAACAACGAAGATGCACGAGGACAACACCGCCCTCCCCATTTTTGCCCGCCCATCCGTGCGCGCCCATCCAATCATCGTTCTGAAAAGCCAGCTGCGTTCGGAACGGAGATTTTCAAAGTTTTCGCGGATTTTCGACATCATATTCGGAATCAGTAACATGAGAAAGCCCGAAACGATTCAAACATGGAAGTCGAGAATTTGCAAAAACTCAATTTTTAGAAAATACACTTACCGGGGAAGTTATCCGCAACGCTGAATCCAAAAATCCACATTAGAAGGCGCGGAGACGGCGATAACATGCGTTTTTCAAAGCCTTACCATTTTCTATTCAACAGGATCCCAGGGTCTCATCTTTCCGACACCTCTCCTGACACCTCTCCCTTATATTCTATTTTTTATTCATTACCAAAAGATTTGGTCTGCCTTGCTTCTTGCGGTGCACCTGCGCAACTCCATGTGCAAGAGTTGCGGGAGAGCTAGAATGGCTCAACCCGCTGGGTAATGCTAGCTCCTCTGCCACTTGCTTTGAGTCCAGTGTTACAATCTCGTACTTGTGCGATGCTGTGTCTGAGGCGGGCCACTTTCGTGGTAAAAACCCTAGAACCCCAAGTTTTTTTCCTAGCGGGAATGGAGAAAAATATCGCAAAGATTCAAATTGGGAACATTCGCTTAGCAAGAAAAGATTCATCGCTAATCAGCTTCCATCTTTTTGTGTTTCTGACGTGTGAGAGCCTATGAGTACGAAAAGAAACACCCTAAAAACGTTCTGTCCTAAGTGTTTCGCAGATGGAGCAAAGTTTAGCTTCAGCCGTTCTGACCGTACGTTGATGTATGCCAGATCCGACTAGCCGTCCTGTGACATTCACATGGTGACGTGATACAAACTTTTACAAACTGATTAGTGCTAGCGGAGCTTCACCATCATTCGGCTTTTTTGGAAAAGGATATTGTTACTTTTTAGGCCATATTTAGACACAAATTCACAGAAGAGAGTGTTAACGTCATGTGCCACTTATCAAAAAATAGACATGTCAACCACATGTTTGACAGGTGTTAGCAGAAGTGTTTTGCCTACCAACGTGACTTAGACTGTTTTGCAATTAATGATGACAACCCGGCAATATCAAAAAGATAACAGATGAATAAAGTGATCCTGCATTTATTAGTCAATACTTTGCCTAGAACAAAAATGTGCGGAGTTCCATCATCTAAGCGGCGAAACAAACGGCAGAGCTGCTTCAAGCCATCATTTGAGTTGTTTCCTGACGTGAAAAAAATAGAGAGGAAAATCTTTTTGGATCATTGCTGAAAGCGACCGAAACACACTTTTGGATGGTTTCTTTTCTTCAATAAAAACAGCACCTTAACAAGTTCTCAGTTATCTTAAATAGTCTTATTACAGCAGTGATTTCAAAGAATACATTTTAAACAGAGTTAATTTCGCGAAAACTCTTTGAAAAATGAGTGCTAGTTGGTACCAGGGTTACTATCATTGGACGAGGTGGCGTTTAGGGTTGTAGACGGCAACACCGCACGCCTTTAAGTATGGAGTGTATCTGGAGAAGGAATACGTAATTCGAGGCAACGCTCACTTCAAACTTCATTTTGATCTTATTTAATTATGTAATGAAAGAAATTTGTAATTTTGTGAATGCCCAACGTTGTCAAGAAAATTTGTCAGAACCAAGTATTAGGTTATCACATAAGTTTTGAAACGTTTCCCATAATTTTTTTCTCATTTAATTTAGCACGCCCATTCTCTGGCATCATTTGGATCGTGACGTAAGCTCCAAGTCTGCGCAAACCGTTTGATTTTTGATAGCGTAGTAGAAAAACGCAAGCGATTTTCGAAAACCCTTGAAATCGAGGTTTCACGGTTCTTTGACAAACATGATGCCGTATAAAAATTGAATCAAACATATCAAGAAGGAATTATAGGCAGCATACAGCCAAAAGTTGGCACTTTAGAACCAGCGAAAAAGAAGTGAAATCTGAGGACAAATCACCATAAGGCGCCTTTGAAAGTAGACCAAGTCAAATGCGTAAAATTTGAAGCGTATCTGTCAATAATTAAGCTGCGAAACCTCAGAATTTGCCAAAACTTTGCAAAATAGGGTAACCAAATACGATGAACATGAATATCGTATTCATTTGTCGCTAAGATGTATTATACTAGCTTGCTTACCCGGCTCCGCCCGGCCCTGTAAAAACACTGTAATAAAGGTCCCATCCCTATCCCTGTACAGCCTTTCCCTGTGCCCACTTCTACACTTCATTTCCTATTCCCTGTGTTGTTTTCGAAAACACCATGCCCACTTATCCCTCCTGTGCCAACTCCCAGCCCCGCAGGTCAAACTTTACAACAAAATCGATAAAATCGATAAAAGTAATCGATAATTCTGAAAACTAATATTGTATCCGGAATCCCCATGCTCACTTACCCCCCTTGCCAACTCCCAGCCCCGCAGGTGAACTCTGCAAAAAAATCGATAAAAATCGATAAATTTGATATTGATCGATGACGAAAAGTAGCCGATCACCCGCCGGGGCCCGATGTGTATGTGTGCCAAGTTTGGTCCGGATCGGTTCAGAAATGGAACATACGTACAGAGAGACATACGTACAGACAGACAGACAAACAGACATTCAGCTTTATATATAAGATTATAAGATGTATTAGGTCGTCCCGAAAGTTTTGTCGGTTTTTTCAGACCACTATAAGACCACGCAGAATGAAGATTTGAATGAGCTTTAGCATGTATTCGATGCAGGTTTTCCTTTTCTTTCTTGTGGTTACATTTTCGAAACAAAACCCTGTATGCTTTGATAATTGCTGCAATTCTTCACCCGTCATTTTTGTCTGCTCAGAGTTCGGCTAACTTTTTAAAATTTCATTTCAAAGTTTCGGAAAGGATTAAGTAAGGGTTAAATAGAGTAATTCCCGGATTACAGGATGATACTTTTATATTCCACTAATCTGCTGATTTTTGCTTTAAAAAATTATTTCTTCGAAGGTCTCGATTTTTGGCAAAGTCATGAAACACGCAACTGCAGCAAAAACATGAAAACTTCTGAAGTTTCTGCGAGGTGCAACATGATTCTTATTGAACACTATTTATGCAACATTACCCAGTCTGACTTGCTTCAAGAAAGAAGCTTTTTGAAGTTTTCGGTACTTTTACGTGGCAAACGTAATCAAAAAGCCGCGGTTTTTATTAAATAAATAATTATAACGGACTTGATAAACGTGACCCACGTAATCTAAAATGTGTTGTCCCGAAAGTTTTGTCGGTTTCTTTCATCGCTCACTAAAACTCACAGAACATCAGTCCATAAACGTCCTAGGTACCATTTGATTCAAATTTTCATCCTCTTTCTTACAGCTATATTTGCTCTCTGACTTACCCTGTCTTTGCAATGTTATCGCCGTGGCTTTTTAAGCAGCTCAACAGTAATGCTAAACCTTTCCTGGATTTTTTTCTAAGCCTAATACATGATATATTGTCCCTTCCACAATTGCTGCTACCCTTCTGGCGTGGCGGACATACCAACGTGTGACTAACAGTAACACATTGGCGTGGCCAAAATGTTCTGCCAACATGTTGCTGCATGTTGCAAACATGTTGTTGCCACGTTGCCAACATGTTAGCCACGTGGCAGCTGAGACGCAGACCAAGGGTAGCACGAGCTGTGGAGGGGACGATACATTCCTTGACCTTATAAAGAGGACTTTTCATGCAAAACGAGTCTCGTTTTTGTGATTAGCATGTCGAATAACCCCTATAGGCCAAGTTTCAGCAAAATCTGACGCAGTTTAAAAATTTTCCCATTATACAGTAAACATACCGTAACTCTTACATAAGATGAAAAAAACGGCAAGACTGTTTGCATTTGCACTTTACATCATAATCCTTTAGTTCCAGGAAATGAATGCATTACGTTCAAAAAGACAAAAGTATTATGAAATATTGGAAGAACAGAAAGATGATTGTAGAGTCGTTAATGCTCATATGGCACTTGTGCGATTTGCATGGATTTTCTTTCACTGCAGAAACTTTTGACTGCAAAATCAACAATCAAGGGTTGCAAATGTAAGGTTAGAGGTTTTGTGCATGGCTATCATTCTAGTCTGTAGGCTGCATCACCTAGCGTTGGTCTGTATTAATCGCGTGAGGCCCTTTAATGGCTAACTTATGTAGCTCTCTATATTTCTTTTGATTTGCATTTATTTCTAACAATTTCATACTGGGGGATTTTACTCAAATTCAAAAGTAATGCAAGCGTAACTGTATATGATAAACCCCCTGCAATTCTTTGAATGATCAAAATTTTAACAGTCTAAACTCACACAAATTTTCCAATTGCTGAGCACCGCTGAGTAGTTTCTCTACACATTTTTGTCGCGTTCTAGTAGGTGAACAGCTTTTGGAAAAAGCGGAACTATAAAGGTTAAACACTGGTGCTTGCGCCTTATACTTCGTTGTTTTGTCTATGATCTTATATATAAAGCTGAATGTCTGTTTGTATGTATGTCTGTCTGTCTGTATGTCTGTCTGTCTGTGTGTACGTATGTTCCGAATAGAAAATTCCATTTCTGAACCGATCCGGACCAAACTTGGCACACATACACTTCGGGGCCCGGCGGGCGTCATAAGCTACTTTTCGTCATCGATCGATATCGATTTTATCGATTTTTATCGATTTTTTTGCTGAGTTCACCTACGGGGCTGGGAGTTGGCACAGGGGGGTAATCGAGCATGGGGATTCCGAATACAATATTGGTTTTCAGGATTATCGATTACTTTTATCGATTTTATCGATTTTTTGCAAAGTTTGAGCTACGGGGCTGGGAGTTGGCACAGGGGGGTAATCGAGCATGGGGATTCCGAATACAATATTGGTTTTCAGGATTATCGATTACTTTTATTGATTTTATCGATTTTTTGCAAAGTTTGAGCTACGGGGCTGGGAGTTCGCACAGGGGGGTAATCGAGCATGGGGATTCCGAATACAATATTGGTTTTCGGGATTATCGATTACTATTATCGATTTTATCGATTTTTTTGCAAAGTTTGAGCTAGGGGGCTGGGAGTTGGCACAGCGGGGTAATCGAGCATGCTGATCACCCCCAAGGGGGGTGATCAGCATGCTCGATTACACTCCTGTACCAAATTCCAGCCCCCTAGCTCAAATTTTCAAAAAATCGATAAAATCGAAAAAGTAATGGATGATCCTGAAAACTAATATTGTGTTCGTAATCTGCATGCTCGATTACCCCCCTGTGCGAACTCCCAGCCCCGCAGGTCAAACTTTGCAAAAAAATCGATAAAATCGATAAAAGTAATGGACGATTCTGAAAACAAATATTGTGTTCGTAATCAGCATGCTCGATTACCCCCCTGTGCAAACTCCCAGCCCCGCAGGTCAAACTTTACAAAAAAAATCGATAAAATCGATAAAAGTAATGGACGATCCTGAAAACTAATGTTGTATTCGGAATCCCCATGCTCACTTCCCCCCCTGTGCCAACTCCCAGCCCCGTAGGTGAACTCAGCAAAAAAATCGATAAAAATCGGTAAAATCGACATCGATCGATAACGAAAAGTGGACTGTGACACCCGCCGGGGCCCGAAGTGTATGTGTGCCAAGTTTGGTCCGGATACGGCGGAGCCGGGTAAGCCAGCTAGTATGTTAATAAGGGAATGTGGTAGCTCTTCTTGGATGGGATAAATGAAATATTTCCCCATCAGGAAAATTTCTTCGGTAATTTTCCGACAATGACGTATATAACAGGAGGGTAATCTTCATGCTGTTTTTTAGTGCATTCCTATTCTTTCAAAGATGTTTTTTTGATGATGAGTGATGTTTTGTTCCCAGTTCTTTGATGAACGCTTCAGTATTCGACCGATTTCAAATTCCATGGTTGTTACTGCCCTTAACTTCGGCTATTTTTGGTTTTTCCATTTCAACTTTAATGATAGTTGGGTGGAATAAACTAAGTGCAATACATTACATGGTTCCGGCATCTATTGGCTTTCCAAAATCTTCGGGATCAGTTTTTATGTTACCAAATCTCGTATTTAGGAATCCCAAACGGCATAGAACAAAACCTAGCGAGCAACTATGTAGGGCGCCATGTAGCTTTTTTTCAATCTGAAAAGCTTCTTTCGCTCATAATTTATAAAATCTTCAAAGATAAAATCATCACAATTTTTATTCTCAAACGCGTCTCATGCTGTATACGGATAATTCGCAATATTTCACTCGTGTATTTGACTCCTTCGCAAAAGTGAAGATCCTTGGAAATCATTTTAAAAGATACTGAAAAACCAGTTGATGAGACCCAAATAATATATTGAGTCGCAATTCGTTCACTCTATCCAGCAGTTGTCCTGCAAAGACTTGCATTGAAATTTTGAAAAACAGCCCAAACTATCTTATATATAAAGCTGAATGTCTGTTTGTATGTATGTCTGTCTGTCTGTCTGTCTGTCTATGTATGTATGTATGTCTGTACGTATGTTCCGAATAGAAAATTTTATTTCTGAACCGATCCGGACCAAACTTGGCACACATACACTACGGGGCCCCGGCGGGTGTCATAGGCTACTTTTCGTCATCGATCGATATCGATTTTATCGATTTTTATCGATTTTTTTGCTGAGTTCACCTACGGGGCTGGGAGTTGGCACAGGGGGGTAATCGAGCATGGGGATTCCGAATACAATATTGGTTTTTAGGATTATCGGTTACTTTTATCGATTTTATCGATTTTTTTGCAAAGTTTGAGCTACGGGGCTGGGAGTTGGCACAGGGGGGTAATCGAGCATGGGGATTCCGAATACAATATTGGTTTTCAGGATTATCGATTACTTTTATCGATTTTATCGATTTTTTTGCAAAGTTTGAGCTACGGGGCTGGGAGTTCGCACAGGGGGGTAATCGAGCATGGGGATTCCGAATACAATATTGGTTTTCAGGATTATCGATTACTTTTATCGATTTCGAGCATGCTGATCACCCCAAGGGGGGTGATCAGCATGCTCGAACACCCCTGTGCCAAATTCCAGCCCCCTAGCTCAAATTTTCAAAAAATCGATAAAATCGATAAAAGTAATGGACGATCTTGAAAACTAATATTGTATTCGTAATCTGCATGCTCGATTACCCTCTGTGCAAAATCCCAGCCTCGCATGTCAAAATTTACAAAAAATCGATAAAATCAATAAAAGCAATCGATAATTCTGAAAACTAATATTGTATTCGGAATCCCCATGCTCACTTCCCCCTGTGCCAACTCCTAGCCCTGTAGGTGAGCTCTGCCAAAAAATCGATAAAAATCGGTAAAATCGACATCGATCGATAACGAAAAGTGGACTGTGACAGCCGCCGGGGCCCGAAGTGTATGTGTGCCAAGTTTGGTCCGGATACGGAGGAGCCGGGTAAGCCAGTAGTAGATAAAACCTCTGGTTGGAGATTACTCTGCATTCAAACGAACGATCATCGAAGGACTTTGAAAGAAAACTTCACTGCTGGAAAGGAGGAAGAAGTTATGCATTGAAGTACTGTTTAGCATCTCTCTATTATGATTATCACTAATTTAAGCCTAGGTCTGAAAAACGGCACGAACTTCGATCCGAGCTAATACGTAAGGCGCATACGGCTTTGAAGGGAGGACGAATAACGTGCTTCACCATTCCATGTGAAACAATTTGTTAAGATCTAAACTATTCTGCGTACTGGTGAACTCCCACAAATTAGTACAATTTCTTGCCTATGGAAAGTAATCCCAGTTTTTTAAAAAAATAAATGAATTAAAAGACATATAGATCTTAGATTGATAACCAACTTCTGCTACACTCATACATTTTGCTCTTAAAACTCTAGTAGCTTGTTAAAATATCATAAAAGCATGTTGACGGAGTTCAAAGGTCGAACCACTAGCACGTCATACTTTGGTGCGTTCGTCATTTTATGGCGGGAAGTCCGCTTTCTGAGCGTTTTTGCAATACGGTTGCATCCTTTCAGTTAACGTTTCTGATTCTTTTATTAAAACAATTATTTTAGGCCAAAAGTCCGCTTTGAGGCCACTTCTTCGATAGGCATCCGTTTAGATGATAAGCAAGAGATCGGAAAAAGTTTAGGCAGAGGGGCATAGTCCTTAGCGTCTGAGAACATGAAGAGATGGAGCAATCATGTGCACATTTGTGCAAGAATTTGAAGGTGTATGTACCATTTTGGTTTTATTGGTATTAGGAAAGCATTTTTTAATTCTAAAAATCGCTCTCAAGCTTTCGGCATCATTTTCTAAAGGTGCTCTCCAAATGGATGATTAGAATTCCAATTTCTCTGTCATTTTCTATACCCTTTTTGAAACGCTAAAAGCATCAGATTGGAGAAAGTAGAAAATCCAAAAATTGTATAGAAAAGGAAATACATAGACGATACAGAGGAATTATAAGAAAAAGGAGTATTGAGGTATGCTTACAGAAGCGTCGTAAAAACTTGCTGCTTTTACGTACTTGCAGCATCCGTCATGCAGATGAATATTCTTCCGCCTTCTACACTATGAAGAATGTTCAAGCCCAAGAAAATCCGAGATTTTCCAGCATTAAAACAAAAGAAATTTTGACAAATCTCGCTAACTCAACACATTTCACATGTATATCAGCGCTTTGTTGCAGTCATTATACACATTACAAATGTAATCTAAAAAACTGCCCAAGCTTCGATAAATACAGATACAGCTACAAAACGAGAAGGATGATTTGTGCACTTACAGTCTACCTAAGCGACAATGAACATAAGATTGCCACTTGTCAACATAAGATTGATTCTTTTCTTTGCATCTCTGTTTTTTTCTTCGTAATGCTTCGGTGTATCCAGGATATTGCAGTAGTACTGTTAAGCATGCAGTTGGTGAAAACTTTGTCGGATTTGCCATTTCTGGGCTGAATCGCTATTCATCAGATCCAGTGCATCCAAAAAAGCGAAAACAGTTGCACTTTTGCATACATATGCATGTAGAGTAGAAATCTGCCTAAATAGAAGGAGATGAAGAAGAGGAAGAACAGTTGTGAGGTGAATGATGCTGAGACAATAAAACAACATCATCAAGTCTTTTGGTGCTGATAGGAATCATTAAGTGCATCACTACCTGAATGTTGGTACCATAAAGTCAGTAAGTCAAAAAGCATGCAATTTTTGCACAGAAGAGAAAACTCCAAAACTTTTTTTCAGAATAATGCTTCAAAGCTAGGGAAATAACATATTCAAAACTCGCAACTTGAACTGATTCTGCCTACGTGAGTAACACTTGGTAGGTTGATTAGGTCTAGGTGGTGCCTTCCTTTGTTGCAGTGTTTCTCTTGAGTACTAGAGATAGAAAGAGCAAGAGCCATTATTTCAGCGAAGCTTGTCATACTGAGCAGGTAAGTTTACAGTTTGCCCCAATCCTGACCAGGCCAAAATTGGCATGGCGGGAGTCCGCGCCGCGAGGGTTTCGCGCCACTTCTGCGGCTAGCTAGTCTGCTCCCTCCTCAATCTCATCGCTCTCTGCGACAGCGCGCATATCAGCGCAGACCCCTAGCGCTGCGAGCGCGCAAATTCAGCCGACGGTTCGGCCTGATCTCGATTGGGGCAGACTGTAATCGTGCGGTGAGACCTACCGTTTAGTCCGTCTATCGTCCGTCCATTTACCTCTGTTGGTAAACATGCGAAATACAGCGATAACGGCAGCAAGAAACGCCCTTATTACCCGGAAAATTGTCTTCTTGACAGTAGAAAAGATTCCAAAGCTTTTTTTTATCAATCTTAAGCCTTATCAAAGTATTCTATTGGCAGATTACAACCGACAACAATACCGTACTCTATAAAAGGTCTGCAGTCTTAGCTCCGCATTCTCTCGTATTACCTCTTTTATTTCACGAGCCCCAAAATGAAACGCTCTGGTGAAGAAGTCAAATCCTTTATACAGAACCAGTGCGTCACCTCTGCTTCGCAGAGGGTCGTGGCTCCACTATCTACATTCCTTCCTCGTAGTTCCAAAATAATGGCTTTGAAACTTACCTCGCGATGCCGATCATCACGAATGAATTGTAAACAACTACTCATTCTGAAAGCTTTTCATGTCAGATCGGTGACTTTGAGAGAAAGAAAGTATTCTCCCAAAGTTTAAAAGCGATTCTGAATCAGTTACTGGGGTTATAATGTCTTGATAGTAGACATAAAGATGATGACAACCATGAATTACATTTCTGCGCAAAAATTTCTCACATTCTCAAGTAAAACCCTTTTCGATCATCTACACAGTTATTCCTTTTTGGCGCCAATCTTGCGTAAAGTAAACTTTTTGCTCACTTTTCGGGCTGGAGTCCATGGTTTGCGGATTTGCTTGCTAAACGAAATCGTGACTTTGGAAAAGTCAAATTACAGGCCCACTTCGGCGCGCGAAATGTCGCGTGGATCCGTTTGGCGCACAATTTCACAGGTTCCATTTATCTGATCGGCTTGTGATTTTGCATATCTCACCTAAATGCTGATAGGGTGCTACAACCAAAATTCAAGCTCAAGAACTTTGCTGGAACTCGCTTTACGAATTTCGTGACAGACAGAGATTCACACACAAACACACACAGAGAAACGTAAACAACCCTTAGCCCGTTATTATAAGTACAGGTTTTGACTTTTCACCAGCAATATAGATACCGGCAGACTCTGTGATAAGCGCCTAATTCATTCTTCTGCACTGCTAGTTTCAGGCCTTCTGCGAAATGCTGCCCATTAAGCGATCCATGAAAATTCATCTCCTCCTTTTTGTAATTGGTGATAAATCAAAGCTTATAGGCTGACGTACTGCACCTTCGGCTGTAGTAGCGTTAACCTGACAAACAGTCAAGCTCCATAAAAATAAATGAATTCTTTAGCGTTTATCTCCTTTCAATTTCATGAGCTTAGATTTGTTTTTTTTTTGAGCTTGGAGGCAATGTTTGATCTTCCGGAGTTGATTGAATTTGATGCACAAACTTCAACATGAATTTTTCAGAATGCTGGAAAGGATCTTATTGTTGGCTTTGGTAGCTCTTTCGCAAGCTGATGATCCTTGCCCTAAGGGCCATGTGTATGACGAAGTAACCAAAAAGTGAGTACTACAGTATAATTCATGGTCGCAGAGCTTGAAAATTTGCTTTCAGGTGTTACGCATTCGTTCACGAAGCTCTTTCATTTGCTGAAGCCAGCGTAGCATGCCGAGAGAAATTTGGCTATGAGCTGATTTCCATTCATGACCAGCAGCTCAATATATATGCACAACGTAATGAATCTATGTTGAACAGATTTTGATTTTTTCTCGAGGTTGAAATTAAGAGCTGGCTCATGCTTTCTTCGATAAGGACTATGGATCATTTTGGATTGGAGCGACTAGATTAGGTTATGTTGACTGGACGTGGACAGACAAGACTCCGTTCGATTACAGAAACTTTGCAAAAGGCAAGCGAGCCCTTTTGCACAAGCTTCTATCAAATAAAAAGTAGTTTAGGTATGAATCCTGAGAAATATTGCGCTCATTTGCGTATTGCAGACGGGCAATGGATGGTTGATGATTGCGGACAAGGGTGAGCTTGATAGAAGATTAGAAAGCTATGCTTTGTTCAAAATATAATTTTCGTATGACTTTCAATTGCGTAGAAACATTCGCATGTTTGAAAGTGCCACTGCAGCGCTCAAGCAGTAGAGTACAAGAGTATTCCATTCAGCTTGAATTGATATTTGAATTGAACTAATAAGGTTTACGGCTCATCCAGTTTTCGTCTACGTTTCAACGTTGCATTCAGAGCCCATCAAGCAATGTGCTTCGGTCCCCCACCGAACTAGATCCGAGTCAGGGTACAACCAACAGCCAACTTCGCAAAAGTGCAGTATTTCAATTCTACTCTCTCTTGAAACATGTACTCTTTTTCACGAATAAAGAATGCTTTCAAAGTGCTTGACGACTAATACTGTTCCAAAGGATTGCTTGATTACGTGGCTATAAATAATGTTTTAATGTTCCAAAGATTACGTGGCTAAAAATAGCGTTTTCGCTTAGAAGAAGAATATCATGATGTTGTTGGATAACGCAGTTTCAAGAACGGAATTTGCGGTGTGCCCTTCAGATGCTACTTTATTTTGACTACCAAAATGACTGAAACATGCATACATAAGTGGTAGTGGCGAGCCGATGGGAGGGAAGAGGAAGAGCCCCCTTCAGAGAATGCGCCACGAAATTTTTGAATTTACTTACATGAGCTATAAAGATGTGCAAGTGACTTGCTTCTGCTTTTGAATAACTAGAACTTCTTATAATTTTGTGGATTTAAATTAGTCTTACAAAAGAAAAAATTTCCGCACCGTGGTTGACCGAATGGGATTCCGGGGACTGCTAAGGTGCTACAAAATAATGAGTAGGATACGCTGCATATCTTCCACGAGTTTCGAGAAAGAACACGTCCTGCTTCATAAAAAAGGTGTGACCGTTTGAACCAGACAATTCAGGAACTTAATATATGTTAACGTGCGCTTAACAGACTGAGAAGCACGAATAGGGGCTTTCAAGCGGGCCGTATTTTTCTCTATTTAGGCAAAGAAATCGGATTATCAATCGGTGATAAAGTGACAGCTTTCAAAAACAGGAAAGCAGGGAATGTAAGCAGTGACATAGCGGCGTACTTGGACTTAGCTAATAATAGAAAAAAATTTTTACAAAATGAATGCGATGGGATAAAACGAATTAGCTAGCATTCAGAATAATATATGAAATACCAATACTTTATTAAAAGCTTCGAAGACAAATACGACAGTATGCGCTGAAAACCCTTTCTGAGCACAAAGTTTTCAGCTATAGCGGCTTTTGATATTTGTTTATTTTATAGCTAGTCAGATACAGTCGAACCATTTCATTTGATCACGTGTTCACTGCACACAACGTCCATCTTTGCCTCCTCATGCTGTATTTGCGAACGAAAAAACGCAAGGGACCGACCAAATTTTATTGCTTACATCATTCTAAAGTGACTAATACCTAAAGCAAGAATACATCAAAAACACATCGAAAAAACTTACCTGAAGGAGTTGTCTGCACTAAGAATGCAGGATGTGAACGCCAATGAGCAGTATGTGCAAGGACGCACATAATCATATAAAATGATTTGACTGTATATCTTATTGTTAGTCAAAAACCAATTAGGAAAAAGCCTTCAGAAGGGCGATCTAAGAAAGGTAGGGAAAAAACTATAGTACTACTGCAAAGCTCAATTGAGAACATTGAAGAAAAAGAAAGAGTTTCTCAAGTGTAAATTGGAAAAAAACAAAAGCTCGACTAGAAGAGCTAACCATAAACTTGGAGAGAGACAATTTTTTTATATTACATCCTGTCAAAAACTTTCTATAGATCTACCATTAGCATGTAATGTTCCCCTGTAGAGTAGCCTAGCTTCTCTTGAGATTAACAGCCTTTTGAAAACTGCGTGGAACATAGGAGATTCAGCAATAGTTATAATCTTTGGTTTTTTGTACGTTTTGTTTTGCACCTAAAAGTGCTCTGATAAGCAACATAGGAGCGGTTCGTAAAAAAAGAAAATCAACTCTTCAATGAGTTGCAAAATTTTGGATTATACAGGGTGTCCCAAAAAAATGTGAACAGTGTTTGATCGTTTATAACTCCGTTGCTTTCATGTCTTTCGCTGAGCTTGAGGCACCATTCTGTAGAGCGAGGTTCAGCTTAGATTTGTAGTACGGAACGAATCACCTGTTGGTGTTCGTTACTGTGAGATTACGGTATAAACTTCCAGCATGTAGATCCATTGTGAAATATGCCATTTGACAAAATTTTTTTCAAAAAATCTGCAAAATCGTGTACTAGGGTTTTCGCGCACGCTGATTCCATTACACAACTTTTTATAACTATTTTTAGCTTTTTTGACGGTGTAATCACCTTTCTGACAAATGGTGGGAATCAAGTTATTACGATTTACCTGGAATAACCTTGGAAAGAAGCATCACAGTAAAGTGGAAATTTCATATTCGAAATCAGCGGATTCCATTACCATAGTATAAGAGTTTCTGGCCTGTTTGGCTTTGTTCCGAGGAGAATATGGCATACAATGGCCTAAAATCCTTGTCTAAGTTCCTACCGTAATCCTACAGTAGAGGAGCGATCGACGATTCGCTCCCTACCGTAGATCTAAGTTGAACCTCGCTCTGTAGAGTGGTGCCTCAAGCTCGGCAAAAGACATGAAAGCAAGAGAGTTATTAACAATCAAACGGTGTTCACATTTTTTTAGGACACCCTGTATAAATCAAGAAGTGTCCTAAAATAGTTACCTGCGTAAGTGTTTGATTTTTGATAATATAATGGGAATCCACACATTTAAGGGCAGTCAAATTTGAGACTTCACGATCTTGAGCAAGTATGAAGCCGGTACACATTACAGATAGATCAAAGGGAACGGCAAAATGTTGTCACAAATTGGAAGAAAAGTTAAAGAGAATTCGGGATCTACGCCCTTGAGAAGTCGAACGTCAATGCGTCAGCGCTCCGGGAATCCTTTAATGCCAATAAGTCGGAGCTGTCAGATTTTGGAGGAAATCTGCATAGTGGGGTGTTTTGATGCTGAACACAAAACTCGTTCTTAACTTTTGTCAGGATAAAGATTATCACGCTAGTTTCTCGTAACTCAACTCTTGCGCGAGAAAATATACCATGCGGAATGAACATCAGTTACGTGATCAGCATGTCCTTTTCCTTAGATTTATCTGAGTCTATGACAGTTTGTTTTCCCTTTTTCTAATATTGCCTTACCGTAACTCTCATATGCGATGATAGATAGCAGAAATGGCTGCATTCGCATCTCACGTGATTTACATTATACCAAAGAATGAACGTGCCACTTCCAAAAATTTAAAAGTAATAAAAAAGTTACATTATGCACTCATATACGAACCTAATAAATTATATTGCGGGTAGACCAAGTTACTCCAAATTTCACTTTGGATGTCCAACTTGAGAAAAAGATGAAAAAAGGCACTTATAGCTGGTGTAGCGATGATACCTGCAAGGTACCACTTCCTCTTAGCCCTTCTGTGGCCTTGTGATCGTTCGTTTGATCTCTCAGTCTTATAATCCATAATGAAGTTATTATAATCGCAAGACATTGAATCCTTCCGCAATCTTTGAATCTTTTCTTCATCTTTCCTCGTTAAAATCTGGAAAGTCCCAGGCAAGCTATACTTAATTTTGAGATGGAACAAAAGATGGTGGCAAGGCAGGAATCGGCACAGCTGGCACCGGATCAAACTGGATATCGTTTTGCAGAAAGCAAAGGGGATTTCGTTTTTCCGGGGTCCGGGGCGAAGAAGAGCCGCAAGAATGCTGCCGGCATGCTGTCCATCTAACAAACAAAGGCGTTGTTTCAGCCAAAACGCAATAGTATGACACCAAATTTGGTGTGTGCATGCGCGTTGGGGGACCCGAACTATGGCCCAAAAGTTTATGAAAACTTATGTGAATGAAAGCTGTGCTGAACTTTTTTCTGAATTAGCTGGCACCGTGCCAGCTGGGTGCCAGCTGAGCTGGCACCGGCACTTTGCTCACATAAGTTTTCATACTTTTTTACGTAAGATGTATCTACACTGTAAAAGTTTACATACAGAGAAGAAACATTTTCATAATGTTTTCTTTTCAGCGTTTTATAGCCATCTGAAAATTGCTTGGTCTGCTTCGCAGTCGAAAAATCGGCTTTTTCTGGTTCTCAAGATGTGATTCAACCATCTAAAAAGCTCAGAAAGCTGTGAAAAGTTGTTCCATGAAATCAGCATGCACGAAAACCCTACTACATACTTTTGCATAATCTAAAAATATTGACGGGTCTTCAAACAAGTCAAAGGGGACTTCGTACGAAATTTTTGAGATCAAACGGGACTTCGTTTTGAAATTTCCCTGGTGCCAGCTCGTGCCGAGCTCTGTGGCAAGGGGCTGTCGCATGAAAGCCTGTTCAAGGCAGAAATTGCTAGCGTCTAAATAGCTTTGATAGGACAAAAGTATTCGTGATTTGCAATGAATTTCCCATTGACTTGGTGGGTAGATGCGGCAATAATTTTCCATGCGCAAAGTGCAGGCTATAGCTTGCACTATGAGCTGTTAATCTCAAATAACGCCTTTTCCAAGCAAATGTGTTATTCAACATATTCCTTATTGCTGATTACAATTTCACTCCGAAGGATAGGTAGTATATTCTGCATTACGACTGCACTTTCAGAATAATGCGCAGCAAATGGAGCGAAAAACTGATTTGTTTGTTTTATCAGGAATGCTGATAACGGCAATCCGATAACTTGCATGACATGCCATAATTGATGGCACAATAAATACCTCACTTATCACCGTTCACGTCAGATGCTCTCTCAGAGATTGTCAAATACTAATCAGCCGACAAAAAGCTACCTCGAGCAAAGTTCTGGTTGAGATTGTGATATTCAGATTTCAATTTTGAAACCATTGTACTCGTAATCAGCGGGATGGGAAACCTTCTGACGTTGGCGCTACTGGGTAATGATAGTTGTTTGTGGATTAGCTTACCCACAGGATAAGCCAATCCATTAACACCCACCCAACCCACTTGTGAATAGCCTAACCCTTCGGGTATGCTGATGAATAGCCTGGAGAGCCACATGAAATGGCTTAGTTACATCTTTTCGACACATTTTTACATACTCATAGCTTTTCTACGTGTTAAACTCAATAAACTATCCTTAACCTGCCTCAAACCCTTCCTCTGCTTACAGCAACCGAAGTTTTTGAAGTTGTACAAACATCACTGTTTCTTTTCAAATTTTGAGCGTTTTTTCAGCGCTCGATTTCAATTTTCTATTTATTTGTCTCTGTTACGCCACAGGGCGTTGTGATAACGTTGCAAAGTCAAGAAGGACTTCTTCTTCTGAAAATCACTGGAGCCATCTCGTGTCGTGCCCTGCCTGCCTGTAAAGTCAGGTTTTGAGCTGTTAGTAGGTTTAGCTAACAAGGAAGAGTTCCCAAATCAGCTCGGCCAACTCGGATGAGTCATATATCAACGTAACGTGCTTGGAACGCTGATTCCAAATCTGCTTTTCCTTTCTGCGGAACAACTCTCCGAAAAAGGTTATGAGCGTTTGAAAGTCCAAATTTGCCTAATATTAGGTGGCATAAAATTGGGGAAAACTGCACAATAACACGTGAAAGTGGGTTATCAGTTTTGGAACAACTATACTGACTACAAGGACGGAACACAGTGGAAGTCCGCTAGGTATTGTTTTATAGCTTTTAGCTAATTTTAAGCCACTTCAAACATAAAAAATTTAGACTTTTAATAGCTCATAACTTCTTTCGGAGAGCCGTTCCGCAGAAAAGGAAAGCAGATTTGGAATCAGCGTTTCAAGTTCGTTACGATGATATATGACACTTACGCTTTGGCCGAGCTGACTTGGGAACTCTTCCTTGTAAGGTGTTCACAGCAAGAAGTTTGCTGATAGGAAGTCTGAGGCGCCATGGCTCTAGGTGCTCCAACTATTAGGTCGGCTAAAAAATAACTTCGTTTTCTTATAAAAATCTCCATTAAAATTTTCTTATTGTTTTTTATCTATACTTTTTGAGGGGAAAAAGTTAAAAGCTCCTACTATAATATATCAGCTCAATTTTCTAGTATCAGTAAAAGGATAATTTTGCCTGCCCCGGCATCGCTAAATTTTCAAAAGTCATTTCTTCTCAAGCTTCGTTTTCGTGCTGCAATGGATGTAGAGAGGAGTAAGTTGGTATTTGGATGCAGCCAAGATCTCTATTTAGCGAACAACAATTGAACTTGTAATCTGCCCTTTTGATATTCTTTGGCTGAAAAATCGAAGTTTTCCCACATCACAATGAGAAATTTGAACCTCTCTACTTCTTTGCGCCTTTTTTCCAAATACAATAGATTCTATTCAAACAGTATTTGAATCTTAATTCTCAGTAAAGTGCTCTTTCCAGAGACACCGGACACTTGACCCAACCTAAAATAACCATCTAAAAAATCTGCGGAACCTCCAGACTTCTGATATTCGTACGCGTAGTCTTCCAAAATTTTGGTTGTGAACGGGATAATTAAGCTGTCCAAGCGAGCTACAAAATGCGACGTGAGGGATTGAAACAGGCATAGAATCTGGGTGATGGAGAAGCCAATTAATGAGCAAGATCAGGGAAGTAGTTAGCTATTGGGCGAGATCGAGATCTTGGGCGGTATTCATCACTCTCTTGTACAAGAAGGAGTTCCTGTGCAGGCACAACCCGTATAGGTGCGAAGACTAACGCCCGCGATACATGAAGCGAAGGTGGTAAACGAGCTCATGCCCAATTGCAAACTTACAGACGGGACAGCAGCGCAAACTGACGCACAGCAAGAGCACCTCCTTCCCGCTCTTTAAACCATTTATACAGGTGGAGTGATATTTGCACGTCTACTAACCACGTCAACGATTGAAGGTTAGGGTCAATGAGATAGTTCATCTTTCTTGGCAGGGAAGTCATCCAATTTCAAGGGAAGTGTCAGAAATCGCAGGGGTTTTTTGACATGAGATAGGTATGAAGCAGCATGAAACGTTGACTCCGCAGCCTCCGCAGCCTTTCTTAGTTAGCTGCGGAACGGAACGACTTAGGATCGTTATGAGCACTTTAATTACCAAATTTTTCACTGTTTAGAGGTACGCTGTGATCACAGAAACCTTTCGAATGCTTGTTAAGCACTACAGCATAAAATTAAAAAAGGTTTCTAGCTGCGGCACATCATCTGACGCCAGTAGATAATTTAGTTCGTGCTTGCATGCTCTCTTCTCTGACCTATAGTATTACCATGTCATACAGGTCCCATCATCTAGGTGCTAATCTACTGCATTGAGCCTCTCGTTAATGACAAAACACTCAATCTGATAATATTTCGTATCCCAACACCATTTCTACGCAGATTTCCATCTACAGCAGCCTTCCCATGTTGCATAGTATGCCAGTTTTGCACAGAAAAAAGCTCATGACTCTCTTTGGAGCAATGTGCCTCTGCTAAGGACACCATATATTTGAAATCAGCGTTTGCTGATTCCAAATATATGTGTCTCATCTCAAAACGCTAATCTAAGTTACTGACTTTTCTTTTTTGAAAACTGGGAACGGCCAATCCATCATATTTGATATTGCGCTGATAAAAGATAATGAATCCTATGTTTCCTCTAGCTTGCGCATAAGTAGGTGATATTCCGTAGTCAGTTTAGTACATGAATTCTTAACCATGAAAGTTTGAATCGTAAACATCTTTGCAAAGCGATGCAGTCTCGTTTAATGATAAAACTAGCTTGCTTACCCGGCTCCACTCGGCCCTGTCAAATAAAGTTCCCATCCCTATCCCTGCAGAGCCTTTCCCTGTGCTCACTTCTACACTTTATTTCCCGTTTAATGTGTTGTTTTTGAAATCAGCATCCCACTTACCCCCCCCCCCCTGTGCCAACTCCCAGCCCTGTAGCTCAAACTTTGCAAATAATCGATAAAATCAATAAAAATAATCGATAATTCTGAAAAGATATTGTATTCGGATCGCCATGCTCACATACCCCCATGTGCCAACTCCCAGCCTCGTAGGTGAACTCTGCAAAAAATCGAAAAAAATCGATAAAATCGATATTGATCGATGACGAAAAGTAGCTTATGACACTCGCCCCGCCCCGAAGTGAATGTGTGCCAAGTTTGGTCCGGATTGGCTCAGAAATGGAAATTTCTATTCGGAACATACATAGAGACAGACATACAAACAGACATTCAGCTTTTTATATAAGATGCGAGATAGGAATTTTTGATTTTCTTCAATGGTTTTCATAGTGAATCTTGGTCGTTTTAACCTCATTCTTGTATTTCTTGCCTTGTTATTGAAAAAGCTGCAAACATGGAGAGGGGTACAAGAATGAGTGTTATTTCCTTTTGTGCATAAGCTGAAAACGGCTGCACGTCAGGAGGTACGCCGCGCGCGGCGGCCGCTGTTCGCACACGCCGCGTTCAAGTCATGGGACCTCCAAAAGTCTCCACCAATAGAGATTCCTGGCGGCAAAAACAGGGGGTGAGGGTGGGGGCAGATACATGACTTAATGCTATAAGTAGGATTACGCCAGGGGCGCTGGTATTGTAAGGCTGAAATAAGTTGCGGCGTTTCGCGAAAAATTCGCGCCGATCGTACCTCCTGACCGTCCCCCGCTGAAAGTGTTACTGATGCCGCTTCCAATCGCGTTACATTTCTCCAAATTCGGAGTTTTTTCATCAGATGCGGAACAGTAATTAAGAACGAAAGAGAAAGCAGTAACAGGCATGAAAGTAAATGAGGCTGAAACGCCCAAAAACCCAATATCATGAAAATGAAGAAAAATTCTCGATTTTCGTAATGCTATTGTTGTACCAGTCCTCTCTGAAGACAGCTGGAGATATCGAGAACGCAACTAGTCTCTGATCACAAAAAGAGCGTTTGCAAAGGAAATACATAATTTACACAAAAAATGACATGAAAAATTTCATTCTCGAGTCTGTTTCAAGTTCGTAGCTCTCTACAACACAAGAAGAAGCAAGATGCGAAAATGAGACAAAAATGGGCAAAGTTTACATTTGAAACTGTTGAAAAAAATTAAAAGTTGCTATTTCGCGCCAATCAAACCGCATGCGGACCGCTGCAGCGCAGGTGCAAGAACTGTGCTGGAACTGTTACGGATACTAAAATAAGAGCTTTCCATGATTTTACAAACATGTGGCTACAACAACCCTAACAGACGATGAAAACCAAAATAATTTTTTTAGCAGCGCCTTCTGCAAGTCCAATAAGCAAGTGGGCTTGTAGCGTCTCTTCCCGTGTTTCAATTCTGGACGATACGACCCACTTACAGCATGCAGTTTTGACAATGCACAAATTTTATTGTTCAAATCCTAAGTTTTTACAAAGCACAATTCTAAGTGCTAGTCACAAATTTCAGCTGGCATGTGATGTTGTATCAAAAAACTCGCATAAAACAACTTTTCATTGTGCAGGTATGGTGTCAACAGAGCTGTTTAGGCTTTTTTTTCTGCCCTAGTTTTTGCTCACAGCCATTTCAATTTTCTGGACTAGGCCTCTGGTCAAGTTTTGACGTCAACATAACAGTACGCCAAAAGCTATTGGCTATATACGTGAAAGTGCAAAATATGTAGAACGAGCGACCGCCGTCACAAGTCACGTGCATAATTTTCATTCTTTTGAGTACAGCTTTGCGACCTAAAAACATTGGAGATAGAACACAATGAGAAGCTACGTGATTTACCTCAGTGCACCTCTCCGCAAGTCAACATATTTGCCACACAATCAGATGGACTGCGTAGTTTGCATGAAGCCTTGCAACTCGTTGTTGAAGCTTGCTGAATCGAAGGTAAATGAGAAGGATTATCTGTACGAGGTTCCTCAAAGGGCATGTTTTGCTAGTTTTAGTCTCAAAACTTCTTCATGTTCTTCCTTCCATAACTGAAGAGGCCATATCGGCAGCTGGTTTAAGGAATCGAGCATATTCACAACGAGCATAGAATCTACAGGGCCTGCTACTGCTCGCACTCGCAAATGGAAGGGAGGCAATGAGGAGCGATGAGTAGAAGACAATATGTTGCCATCAGACTTCACTGTTCATGGACAGCTGGCATGAGAAGCTACTTGTTATTTGGAGTGGATTATTGCAGATGTCCGCGCTGGAGCCCTTTTGGCGACACAATATCCTCTATCGGAAGCAGTGGCTTGCCGCCATCTTCTGATTTATGCTGCAAACATTGTTAAGCATGCGTCACAGGATCATTTTGGACATTAGCTTGAGTTTAAAAGTCTGCTGAAATGTAGTGCGCTAAACATGAAATATTTGACCACTGACAAAAAATCGTAGACTCAATAGAAGTTTCCAAAAAACTTTCTTATTGCAGACTTAATTGCTCGACTATTCTGCGTTTTTCATTTCTGTCCTTCTTTGTGTAGTACGCTTAACTTCATCTGATCATGAACAGCTTTGTAATAGATAGTGGGTTTCTTGACACCCAATATCCGCTAAACTTATCTTTTGAACAACTGTAATAGGCGGTGCTCTATTAGGTGTAAAAAATAGAAATCAATCAAAAAAGTAATCTAAACTTATTCGAAAGTATGTATTTTGAATGTGCAGAGAAAATTTTATTTTTATTTTCAAGGCAGTTGAAAAATTCGACTTCGAGGTCATAAACCGAGAGCATGCACTAGTCTACAATTTACGAAAATGAGAGGAGAGCGTGAATAGAATGGAAAAATCAGAATCTGGGTGGAAACGTCAAGAGCTTTCGCGAGAGAAAAAATAATATGGCTTGGATTTGATTAGATTTACTGTCTACTTAACATGAGCGTAACTTTGTTTAGCCTTGCAATACTACGAACTGGCTGAAGCATCTAAGACTAAAAATACCTGGGCTGGAAAACTGTTTTTGAGTGAAAAGTTATACTGATCACTAAAACTTATAGTTGTCATACCCTCTCTAAGAAACGTTGCAAGATGTTCATTTAATATTAGATTTTTTGGGGTCCCATTTTTTGGGAACAAACATGCCTTCGGCTTCCTGATATAACAGCTTGATAAGAAAAGTCCCAGATAGTTAGAATCTAAAAATTCACAAGAGAGGGGAAACGTTGACAGCTGCTTACATGTTTCTGCAATCATTCAGGGGTAATATTCGAGTTTGAACTTTGAAACAAAGGCTTCTTGGGTTTTCCAGAGAGGGTTTGTAATTAGCCAAATCCAAAATTATCATGCTGTTTAGAAGATTTGTGCTTGTTGGTATTCTAACATCTGCACAAACCCTGATCCACATGAAGTTCGAACCAAAATCTTATGTAGATGAAACCTGTTAGGCTGGAAACTAAGTTTTGCCACTCATCCGATAACTTCCCTCTCTTTTATCATGGCGTACTCATAGTTTGCGGTTGCGTAAGTCATGATGTAAGCTTCAAGAGAAGCTGCTGTTGTGTCAAATTCTGACGTCGCAATGAGGGTTACGGGTAGGTATTACGGGTAAGTATGTGGTATGAATATAATAAAAGTCGACAAGTTCAGCTGAAACATAGACATGCTGATCACGGAAACGATAATGAAATTGGTGATACGGGCCTTTTTGTAAGATTAGTAGGTGTACGAATAGGGTAACGCTCTAAACAAGGAAAGAGGCCTTGATTCAACGAATGAATATGACAATGGTGTTTAGCAGGTCAAGGAACCTCACTGTGTAAAGTCTCACCGAAGTTTGAGGTGTCGACTACATAATCGATGACGGCTGTCCTCAACGGCCTTGCGTATATCGACTCATTCGAGTTTGTGAGAGCTCTCGACATGCCCCTAAATTTACTTCTTTTTCATTGAGTCGAATGAGTCAACCTCTATCAACAATTTATATACAATTCCAACTTTCCGGAACTATCACCTCCATCATGACACCCAAAGGAAGAACAATTTTAAAATTAAACGAGTTGTGTTTCTCGATTTGCCACAGAAAATAACAGTAACTTTGAGTGTTTGGAGTGCATAATATATGAGTTACGATGAAAGGCCTGTAGCATATTTTTTGCTGGACCTGCTTTCTTGGCTACACGTTCTTAGAAATTGGCTTCAAAATTCGCTCCGGTTGTAATGCGAAATCTCGACGGCCATCTCTTGCTCACTTTGCTTAAATAATGAATCAAAATCTTGAGCTTGCAAAATTGGAAGACTTGGTTCGACTTGAAAAGCTTGGGATCCAACAGGTATGTATGTAGATGGACCTTCATCTGCTCGTAATCTATATCAGTCAGTTCAACCAGTCCACTTTTGCAAACATTCAGTACTCACATCCATTGCATACATCTCGCGAAACATCAATCGTAAATAGCAAATCATTCATGTTAGCCGATACACTTTCGAGCTGATAAAGTTCGTGTATCAAACTGTAATAGACGGAGGTCTCCATGTTATCAATAAAAGAACTAAGGTCAACTTTTCGGAAAAGCAAGACCATAGATCAGTCTTATTGTTGGTAGAATTGGGATTTTGAATGGTTTCCACGTGAATGCAGAAAAATGAGACAGATTGTATTCAATTTTTAAATACGCTCTCATTGCGCAGCATCAACAGAAAATCACTATAGCAAAATCAAACATTCAAGCGAAGTGCTGAAGGGGAAAATAAGAAGCCTATAACCATACAATCTTTCGTTAGTTCATTATTCTACACTTTTAGAGTAAAGTTGGAAAGTATGAGAAAGGCTATAAGAGCCTATAGCTAGGACTGGAGCATCAGCTATGTGCACCAACCTTTTAAATAAATTTATAAAACAGAAGCGCTATAACCGGGCGAGCGATCGAGGGTAGTTGTTACTATACCTAAAGATGAAAAGATGTATAGGTAGAGGTAAGCATTTGACATAGTGTCTGATAGAAGTGCAGCTAACAATAGAATTTTTGATGACAAGTTACAAAAGGCTTTGGTGCAATAGGACAACTATTGTTTTTATAAATGCTATATTCAGCTTTGTATTATGCTGCTGAAAGCCAGCAGAGAAGCAATTGTACCACAAGCAAAAACCCATGCAAAATGCCAATTTGTAGAAGTGTCATCTGCAATAGGTCGCTTCTGCTTTCCATGTTTAGAAACAGCTTCCGTTTGCAGATGTTAGCACAACTTCAAGCCATCTGAAAGTTTGCAAACCTATTTAAAAGTTTGAAAATGGGTATTATATTGATCTGTAGGCGACCAAGATGTTGATTCGAACTTTCATATCGCGCATTTATTCTTTCACTAAAACACCTTCGATCACAAAATTCTGAAGTCGAGATATGCCCGTAGTTCTTTCTTGCCACAGCTCTAAGAAATTCTTATAATTTGCGTCTTATCGAAAGTAGCTGTCTTACGGTGCTCTAGGAGAAAAATGATTAGTAATTTCCTATGCACTCTTTTTTTGCCGAACTATTTTTCAGAGAAAAAACCAAGACGTACCCAATGGCATTCATAATGCGGTCGTCGCATAGAGGCAAAAGTTGTGAGCGGAAACCAATAATTAGTCGTAAAGTTGAGTATGTGTGCGTTGAAATGTATAATTCGAGAAATTAGCAACGATTTGTTTTTGGTAGTAGAGCTGTTTTTCATTGGCTTTCCTTGGAATACCTATTAATAGAGCAATCTGTACAAAAAGCATTCTTGGCAAAATTGAAACAAGATTGAAGCGTTTTATATGATTCCGATGTCGTTGTATGTTGTAGTGCATTAGAGAGTATGAATAAACGATAGGAGCCACTAGTAAGCTTACACTTTCCAGTGCACAGCTTTTTCTATCAGGGATCCAAAAGTTCTGCTGCCATACCAAAAAAATTCAATGAAAAGAGTAAATCATGTACTTTCTCACGACGTTTTGATCACAACGGAAAAGAAGATCGCTCAGAATGCTGTGTGAAGCAGTTTTGAAAATCTAAAAACTGTGCAATAAAACTGAAACACTCAAAAACATAATTTTCCGACATCCTTTTACTAAAGGAGCAAAGCTTGTGCTGATCGAATTTTTCTATGAAAATTTATGATTTTTGAGAAAAATGTCAAACTTCGATTCTGCCGTTTCTGCTGTTTTTTCAAAGGAAATCATCAGTCTTTAAAGAAGAACTCAATCAGCACAAAATTTTCTCGTTAGAACGAGGAGATCAGATAAAATATGACATTGATTATTTAGGACTCTACAGAATATTTCTAATTCCCCATGGATGATGACACCGTCCGGGCTCTCAGCACCCGACTTTCACTCCTTTTAGCGCGCTTACGCCAAATAGCAAAGTGCATCGAATTGTGTGCGCTATTGTTATTACAATGCGACCTCCGCGGGGGAGCAGAGGATACTTGACTTATTTTTTTCAGTAGTGGCAATGAAATGCTAAACCATCAGCACTAAGAATTCACGATTTTTTGTAAAGGATGCGACAAAATTTCCGACCCAACCTAAAGTAGTTCGCAGCCATCTTCAACACAACACCAGCAATCTGACACGGGTCCAGCGCGAGGTGACATATATGTATTTCGAACGAAGTACCCCATGGCATTGCAGAAAATACGAGATACCTTTTGTAGCGTTTTGTAAAGTGCTTTTGATGTTCTGCAACGAAAAAAGTACTGAAGTGAAGAATAGACAAGAAATCAAAGATTAAAAAGCGAAGTGCAAAAAGGCTGTTTTTATATCAACAAGAGCCGTGAAAAAGCTTAGGAGACGACACGTGGGTCAAGGTGAGTACTCATAGGTGTTCTTAAATTCATGTGAGGATGAGAAAATTGTAAAATTTATAACACTATCTGGTCCGCGCAACATCAGATGCTCCCAGGTTGTGTGGGAGCAGTCTAAAATCGTAAAGCACTTACAACTTCTCTTCTTTACATAATTTTATCAGGAATGCTTGTACGTTCCTTTTGTTCATCGTCGCGATATACACACTAAAATTTGGTTGCTCATTACCGCTTACTCCTCATGAACAAACTGACTGTTTACTTGGCGTAGGAGAGATTGGCCCGTAGTAAAGCTCGGTCACGGGAGATGATCTCCCCTTAGGCCCTCATATGAGGCTTTATCGGGTGAGATGAGGACTGCCCACTTTTCCGTGGTGTAACTATGCAAGGTCACCCTACAGGTGACCTTCAGATGAAGCCCGGCAGGGAGATCAGCTCCCGACCGGAGTCATCGGAGATGAGCCGGGCGACGACATGAGGTAAATACTGTGCTAAAGAGGAGAGCATAGAGAAAATCCCGTAAGATGCTCAAGAGTAACTTACGAAACATCGCATATGACGTTCTTTTGCGGTGCAGAACTCCCAAAATTGCACAGTTTCGGGTGCCTAAGTGAGTGAGGATCGATGAACAGCTGATTGCGCAACGAAATCAGAAAAAAGTTTTTTTTGCATATTTCTTACAGTTGATACACGTTTTTTACGGAAAAACCGCTTCAAATGACAAATAGGTGAATTTATCTTTTTATTCGTTTTTCTCTCAGTGTAATTCCTCGTATGTATGCCGAAATAATGCGTATTTATTTTATCTTGTTGTTTGCTAGGTGAAATCTCTGATAGCGGCTATCATCGATTTTTCGATAGCGACCGCTATCAAAGGTCGCCGGGCCAAGCAGCGAAAATGGTGCCGCTAGCCGCACTCGAACCACGGCCCCGCCGCTTGCGCATTAATCTTATCCATTGATTTGACTAATAATGCACAAATGGCAGAAACGTTCCACCTTTGAAAACTTGAATGTCCAGTAAGTGACCTGCTCCAAATCAATCGCTCCCCTGGCAATGTGCTGAGGCGCGTTGAGATCACCTCCGGTCCGCCTCAAGAGGGATGCCCTGGTGGGGGGTTTACTACGGGCCATTGTGTTCCTACGCGTTGAAATCATGTGTACACAGATTTATTCACACATTTGTGACTGGTAAAATTACTTTTACCTTCGGATTTGGGCTTGCTAAGAGTTGGAGTCGTGTTTTGAATATGTCAGGTTTAAACTTTACGAGTTTCCCTTTGTTTCCCCTCAGAAAACGACATCCACGTGTGAAAGCTCACCACTGCTGAGCCCTGTTCCTGACCATCAAAACGTCGGATTATACAATTACTTGTTTTAAGTAGCATTTTCAAAAAATTTTACTTTCATGAAAATCATGTTAGCTTATAGGGTTTTCCGGAAGCGCTACAAGCTTGCGGAAATTTTTAAGTTCATCCGGAAACGCAATTTTCTGGTGAAATTGATTAGAAAAAACCTTCCCTTCACCTAAAAAAAATTTTTTTGCCCCGTGTGCCAAAATAGTTTTAGGAAGCCGGACACAATAACTTTCGTCATAGAATAAATGCGGGGTTTGCTCTTTAAACAATACTAAGGTGATAGAATAGTGAAAAAACCAAAGCTCAGGGCTGCAATGGGTGAGAAACCACCCAGTCTCCGAGAACGTGGTGCTAGCAGCCGTTCGAGACATTGAAAGTATAGGCCTTTTTTGAGGAATTGAACACATATTGTGCTCAAATCTTCTTTCGCCCTCTTTAGATTTCGCACAAAAGCATAATTTTTGAGGTATTTTCGCGCCCATTATTTACTATGTAAAGGTAGCGTCTCGGCAAAAAGATGGATGCCGGGGTTTTGTGTCGACATTGTAGTAGACCCCCCATCTAAGCGATGACTGAAATTTGGAGAGAAAAAGGGGTCTACCAAGCCTGAAATTTGCTCCGAAAGTGCTCCGGATCTCACACGAGGCCCGAATGCTGCCCGCACAGCAAATTCGAACTGCAAGGCCAGAACAGCTTAGCGCACACAGAGAGCCAGGGTCCTGCAACGATTCTGCGTCTCTATCTTGCATGCATCTCGTATTCGCCCGAGCTTACCGTAAGATCTGGGCCACTTTCGTGGCAAATCTCAGGCTTGGTGGACCCCCCTTTTCGCTCTGAACCTCTGTCATCGCTTAAGTATTGCGCCTACTTTAAAATCGCCACAAAAGCCCGGCACCCATATTTTTGCCGTTAAGCTTTTTACTTGGTAACCTTGCATGTCCACTGCAAATACTCGAGATGGTCTCTAAAAAGATGCACTACAAGCTCAGAAAATAAGATGTGATTACAAATTTAATTACTAAAAATTCTGTTAAATTTTACAAAGCGCCGCACAAAGAATAGCTACACTTCAATAGTAGGCTGCTTGTCATTCAAAAAAAAAGTCTAATATAAAAACTTTTGAAACTTCCAGTTGTGAAGCCTGCAATTATCCTGCTGAACTCGTAGCATCCTATGAGTTATTTTTCTTAGTTAGCAGAAAACTCGTGCTTTCTCCAAAATGCTTGCTGTAAGAGACTTCTTGTTTTTGGGTCACTTAGATTTCGTGTGCCGACGACTTGTACTCTTTCAAAGATCGGCTTTACGCTACTACCCGAGTAGCAAAGCCCTTTGACCTTGCTAATAATCTTGTCATGTAATGCAAGACGTGTCAAAAGCATTTTGTAGTAAAGCAGGTTATTGTCTTTTTTCATAAGAAAATGACACAGTCCGGTTGAGATTGACATATGTTTAACGTAAACTTTATGTCACAAAAAGTGCATCTGCCATAAGTCTTTTTTCTGCACTGCAAATAGAAGAACCAGTAAAAGTTGGAGTCAAATGCTCTATCGTTACTGCCAATTGGGCTTTTCTTATGCTTTGGTAGAGGGCATTAGGTTGCCAATAGGCTCCACCCTGCGTACAACTTGCACGAACTGGTAGTGCGTAGGCGTAGAAGCGCGCGGCTTATTACAAACTAGCTGGCTTACCCGGCTTCGCCCGGCCCTGTCAATGCTATAATTAAGGTGTTATCCCTATCCCTGTAGAACCTTTCATTGTGCCTACTTCTACATGCAATTCCCTACTCCCGCTGTGTTAGTAATTAGCATGCCCACCTACCTCCCTCAACAACCCCAGCCCCGTAGCTCAGACTTTGCAAAAAAAGCAATAAAACCGATAAAGTAATCGATAATCCTGAAAGCTAATATTGTATTCGGAATCCCCATGCTCGATTATCCCCTGTGCCAACTCTCAGTCCCGTAGGTGAACTCTGCAAAAAAAATCGATTGAAATCGAAATCGTTCGATGACGAAAAGTAGCCTATGACACCCGCCGGGGTCCGAAGTGTGTGTGTGCCAAGTGTGGTCCGGATCGGTTCAGAAATGAAATTTTCTATCCGGAACATACATACGTACAGACATACGGACAGATAGACAGACAGACATACAAACAGACATTCAGCTTTATATATAAGATATCCTCGTCTGATTTTCCTTAAGGACTAATGTAATCTACCTTTTATGCATTATGGATACAAAAAGTATGATTCCCTCTGTGTTATGGTAAAGTTACATCCACAAGGCGATTCGCAACAACTATTGCGATTTGAACAAGGCGACCGCTCGCGCTCGCGACCAGTCTGCGTCTCTTCCTCTTGCTCTGATCATTCTCTAGCCTTGCTTATCCTCGAAGACCCGTCTTCCAGCAAATCCCGTTGAATCAAAGGGTAGATCGTTGCCGCCAATAACGAAAGTATATCTCATTGATCAGATTTGTAAATAAAGCAAAGGATATTTGGCAGAACCTATAAATTGGTAATGAAGCAGCGTTGTTTGAAATGAGCAAAGTGTTTGGCTTTGTGTACTTTGGTCAAAGCGGCAGGGCAAAGGTTTTGTGGAATTACATAGACCCAAATCACTTCGATAGTGCGAGTGAACGTAAGCCATTGTGTGCTACTGGTACACAATGATGTATGAGTGGCAGTCTTTTTGTTTGCTTGGTTGGATAAGTAACAATACTTTTAGCGGCGTACAAGTGTAGAGCAAGCTGGACCGAACCGGTTCACCTTTTTTTTCACTCTTGTTGGCTTGATTTCCATCACAAATGTTCAATTTATCCGTTTAGAGATAAACGCCGATATGAAAATCTTGACCATATTTGCGATGTGTACATCAGCAGCAGGATCTACATGTCCATGTAAAGGCAGATGGGAATTTGACGCAGGTGGGCAAGCATAGATTATAGATTGAAGGTCTAACAAGGAAAGGATAGTTGGTGACCGAAACCATTCGATATGCGAAATACAATACCGCTCACATTTTTTGAAAAAATAGACGCGAATGTTTGGACATGTATGATGTCGCTACATGCCCATACATGTCTCTACATGTACGGACATCACAGTCGCGTGACCATACCTCGCTTCAGAGTGGACAAATTTTGAATATAAAGCCGCCATTCGATTCAGCTCGGCGCGTAGAACCTTCTGATATATTGGAAGTGGGGATACGATGTCTTCGATATTCCGTTTTTAGTTTTTTGAAATTCTTCTGCGGAGGTCCTTTCGCGAATATGTGAAGCAACGCATTTCCAACGAAGGCTTTACTAAGTACTATTCGGTAACACTGTTCTTGTAGATTATTGTGCGCTAAAAATAGGCTCAGACTTCTTTGCAAAGGAGATAGAAGCGTCGGTGAATTTTGGAAAAATCACGCGTTTTTAAATTCTACTCGCCATAACTTCCTTCGGAATAAGTATATTTTGAATCCGAAAACAGCGCCTTGCTCAGTTAAGGCGAATCTTTCTGTGTACAGCATGTCCTTGATATTTCGATTTCAGTATTCTTGAATCTTTCTGAGGACGTCTTTTCGTAAAGGCGTGAAGCAGCGAGCATTGTCCCGAGTACATTCCAGCAAGGATCTTTCGATAATATTTTTCTGTAAATTATGATGTGCTAAATACTAGCCGCAAATTTCTTTTCAAAGGAAATAGAACGGCTGGTGAATTGTGAAAAACCTTGCCGTCCCAAACTCTACTCGTCATAGCCCCAGGATACAAAGCTATCTTGCTAAGCAAATGTGAGTTTCGAAATCAGCAGGCCGGATAACCTTTACAAGCAAGTTTTCCCATATGTTCGGGTAATTTGATTTTTTCTCGTTTTACGCTCCGGAAGCTCGTCGATGGATTTTGGTCAAAATGTTGATGCTCTTGAATTGTAAGGAAACTTCACTTATAGAGGTTTTCGAAGACGCTCAAATCGTGGTCTTTGAGGATTACAGGGTCTTTTTGAAGAGATACGGTGAGGTGGCTGTAACTGCAACACGAAAGTGCGTAACTTTGGCCGCACTTCTCGCGTATCTGTCAGAAACCTTGCCTGCTTGCTTTTCTCAATCAAAGTTACTAGGAACTGTGCTATCGAATGGTGCATTACTCAGGCTCCAGGCTGTAAAATTCGCCGAGTTACGGGCCTACGAAAACACGTCCTCATGAATTTTGCCCAAAATGTAAAGATGCATATTTCGTCGAAATTCTTCCGTGAGCGCTTGTACGCTTGTATGCTTGTCGTTACAGATATTATGTTCGCTTCGTCCAACGACTCCCACTGTATTGAATATGGTGCTTGCGTGTGCTGCTGCTCAATTGAATATCAAAGCTATTTCGTGGCTAGAGCTCAAAGCACAAATCTAACACCAAGATCCATTAAAAATGTGGAAGGATTTGATCAGGGTGTTGTACAAGCGCTCACGGAGGAATTTCGACGAAATATGCAATCTTACATTTTGGGCAAAATTCATGAGGACGTGTTTTCGTAGGCCCGTAACTCGGCGAATTTTACAGCCTGGAGCCTGACTCATGCACAATTCCATAGCACAACTCCTACTAACTTTCACTTAGGAAAGCAAGCAGGCAAGTTTTCTGACAGATACGCGAGAAGTGCGGGCAAAGCTACGCACTTCGTGATGCAGTTACAGTCACCTCACCGTATCTCTTCAAAAAGACCCTGTGATCCTCAAAGACCACGATTTTCGTAAAGGGCGTGTTCGAAAACCTCTATAAGTGAAGTTTCCTTACAATTCAAAAGCATAAACTTTTGACCAAAATCCATCGACAGCTTCCGGAGCGTGTTCTATTTCCTTTAAGAAGAAATTTGCGGCTAGTATTTAGCACATCATTTTACAGAAAAAGTACTATCGAAAGATCCTTGCTGGAATGTACTCGGGACAATGCTCGCTGCTTTACGCCTTTACGAAAAGACGTCCTCAGAAAGATTCAAGAATACTGAAATCGAAATATCAAGGACATGCTGTACTCAGAAAGATTCGCCTTAGCTGAGCAAGGCGCTGTTTTCGGATTCAAAATATACTTATTCCGAAGGAAGTTATGGCGAGTAGAATTTAAAAACGCGTGATTTTCCAAAATTCATTAACACTTCTATCTCCTTTGAAAAGAAGTCTGAGCCTATTTTTTAGCGCGCAATAATCTGCAAGAACAGCATCATCGAATAGTACTTAGTAAGTTGCCTCACATATCCGCGAAAGGACTTCCGCAGAAGAATTTGAAAAAACTGGAAAAGAATATCGAAGACATCGTATCGAAGACATCGTACCCCCACTTCCAATATATCAGAAGATTCTCCGCGCCGAGCTGAATCGAATGGTGGCTTTGGATCCAGAATTCGTCCACTCTGAAACGAGATATGGCCACGCGACTGTGATGTCCGTACATGTAGCGACATGTATGGGCATGTATGGACATGTCGCTACATGTATGGACATGTAGCGACATGTTTGTTTTAAGAAAAATGTGAGCTTTATTGTATACCATAAAATGCATTTTGAAGCGTTGATTTTGAATCGGTTCTCGCTATCTGTGAAACGATCTTCTAAAGAAAGTTATAAACATCTTTTTTAAGAAAATTCGTGTACTGTTGGGTTGTAGAAATTACCAGTGCTGATACAGTTTACCCTTTCATACTACTAAGCAGATTTTCAGACAGGTTTATTAAGACTAACCAATCCATCAGCAACCAATTTCGTATTTCAATTTTTTACCCTACGCAGTAGTTTATTTTTTGAAAAAAATTATATTTATCAAGGCTTTTGTTTCGCAAATAAAGAAGATAGTTTTAAACCAGCATTCAACAGAGCTTTTTCGATACCCAGTTTATGAATGGCCACTGCCACCAGATATTCTTCCCTTTTAAGACATTTAAGTTCTCTACAAGTTGCTTCTATCTTTCAGAAAGTAATTAGTGAAGCTTATTCAGTGTAGCACAAGCTGACTGCGCGTATCATGATTATGTTTGTATTTCTCTATAATTTTATACCCATGCAGTTCTCTCTGGGCCAATTCCGTCATCACAATCTGGGTTTTTACCACTCAAATGCTACATGCTGCTCTGTCTTCCTACGATTGCATTTGCTACTGGGCACCGTAAATTGCAATAATGCAATTTACAGTGCCCAGTAGGAACTGCGAACTTGTCGGATTAAAGGATTTGCTCATAGCGCGTGAGCAAAAAAGCCTTTTTTTGTGAAACGCAGGGAAATTTGATAAAAATTATAGTAGGCAAAAAAGTAGCAGCTCGCTCAAAAAGCTAGTCAATTAAACTGTGACCTTACTTAAAAAACATGAAGAATTAGGAGCATGAAGTAAGACTAGAAGTAAACAGTCAGGAAGTTTTAGCCAGTTCGTAATTTTGCAGAAAAATGTGATGCTTTTCCAATAGAATTATGGTAAGTCAAAAACTTCCACAAACTAATTATCTTTGCATTTTTATGCAATCGTGTAAATTGCATAAAAATGCAAAGATAATTAGTTTGTGGAAGTTACTATTTGTTTGGAAGTTACTGTTTGTTAGTAGTGGCGGTCCCAGGGTTTCCGTCCGGGGGGGGGACGGAAAATTTTTTTCAAATGAACGTGCGTGGCGTCAGCCACGCACTCCGAAAATTTTTTCGGGGTGCTTTTAAGAATTTTTTCGGGTTCAAGACCCCTAAAATCTAGAAGAAGAGGGCGCGTCAGCTACGCCCCCGAAAAAAATTTTTGTTACAGGGCTAATTTGAATTTTTTGAAAATTTTAAAAACCATTTTAATTAATTACAAAAATAAACAAGTCCTTTGCATAATTTTATAACCCATGTAGGTAAGTTTCAAAAATTTCGCGACCCATTCTCGGGGGGGGGGGGCTTCCCCCCCCCCTCGGTCCACCACTGTTTGCTAGATATGAATTTGCAATCCGGTAATTGATCTCTCTTCACTGCAAGCTTGTGCTACCTTTCGCAACCTCTCAGCTACCAGTCTATGAGCATCCGTTTCTTGCGAGCCAGGTTGCAACCCACACTTTTGAGCTTCATGTACTCCAGACTATCTATGCCCCTCAGAACTGCTTGATATGGTCCAAATATAATACGATTTGTGTTGCTAAGGCGGCGATTTGGAGGTCTTACGATATCACTGAATATAAAGCTGCCGGGTGTAGTAAGTAGGAGTGCTTTCATATTCAAAGAGATATTTTTTGGAGAAATAAATGGAAAAGTTTGAAAAACTTATATTTTCCTCTTTCTTGAATAAATTGGTTGATCGATGTAATTAATGCACCTTCTTCATGCTACCGTATATAAAAAGCTATCAAATGGTAAGTACTTGAATGACTCAAAAAGCTCAATGCAAATGAAGTTCGGAAAAATCTTTGATTCAAATCGAAAATCAGGAGTGGTCGAAATTTACGTATAATGTGATGGTCTACACTTCTGGCTACATAATGCTATGATCATCTTTTGACGACCTTTCAGTTCAATCGGTAGTACGGAGTCATGAAATAAGCTAGTAAGCAGCAGGCTACCATGATTGTTTCGTGATTGTTTTATTCTAAACCAAACTGTGAATTCAGGAAGTCAACATCATGTTTGGTCATCAGTTAGATCAATGAAAATAGCACTTCAACTTAAGCGACGCCTAGGTGCAACCAACATATCATTGTTTAAAATGAAAAAGTACCCCTGGCCACTTTTTTTATTTGAACCAAGGATGTAAATGCATACATTAAGAGGAGTTAAGGAGATTATTCTGAAAGTTACTATAATACTCAGCTTTTTACAGTTTTGAAAGGGGTATGGTACATGCAAGAGTGGAAAACGAAACGCAATAGGTAATGTTGCTAAAGCTAGGATCGGAAAAAAATTTGCACATTTCTTTGGTACCGATTATTGGTTACCTCGTGGTTCCACTGGGAAAGCTGCTGATTATCAACTTTTGATGAAGATTTGAATAAGGGCACCGTCCATCCAGATCCTCGATTTCCATGTTTTTGTCGTTTTGTGGCCTTCTCATGCCCTGATTCCAGATATGAAGTCGAAAATCTGCGAAAACTTCAAAAATTGCCGGCAGAATAAATACCGCCCCCTTTCACATTTTTAGTTGTTCGAAGCAATTTTCTCACTTCAGTATGCACTTTTTTGATTGAACTTGCGCTGCAGCATTAGAAGGAGCCGTGTTATAGCAAAGCGCCAAGATTCCACCGATCTCAAGGGTGGACGGCGCCTTAAGGAAGATGGCTTCGACCAAATTACTACCGCTCCAGACCTCTGTCCAGAAACTTCTTGCGAAGCTCAGAATGGTCATGCTATGCTGGCTGCGCCAAAAATTCATAGGTAAGCTTGCTGCAATTCCCAGAGCCAGAAATCTTGAAACAAAATTAGGGCGAAGAAACAAAATTCTCGCTTCATTTATTTTTCATGCTAGCCTGTCATTTCTCAACAACTGAAGCTTAATTAACTGTAGAAATGGATGGTCGTATCTGCAAAGATTGTAGTACTGCCAACTTGTAGCTTTGTTATGGGCTTGTGTGCCCCTTACATTCTTACAGCTATTCTGCTGCAGCGTAAAGAAACTGCATCAAATATGAACCAGCTCAAGGATACCATTAGAAATGCTCACATAATCGCCGGAGGCAGGCGGTCCGTAGACTCGCGCTTTCCTGCAAATGGTCACCAGTGTTTTGGGTGTGGCTAAACCTTCAGCCATCGGTACGTGTTCTGCCAGTTCTGCCAGCGGGCAGCACAAAATTTTCTGCAGGCGCTCGTCTAATAATCTTTTTCAGTAAGCGCGGGCTCAACTATCAGCAGGCGCCCGAACTCTTTTTACGCAGTTATTCACGTATGCCGAGTAAAGGTAACACCCTACATAACGGAGCCATCGAAGGTTTGATTACCTGAGTTTGGAGTACTTTCTCGCAACGGAAAGTACCTACGGGCTGCGCGTTCCTTCACAAAGAACGCAACCCCCAGTAAATTTGCATATTATCAAGGAAAATCCGCGAGAATGCGGCCACTGCGCTGCATTTAATCTATGAAAAAACAATTGTTTTTTTTTGAGCATTCGTCTAAAATGTAGCCAAAATACTTCCAAATATCTGCCAGCGAACCGCAAAAAATAGCGAACTATTTTTCCGGTGCCCACTTGCTCAAAATTTGCATGGGCGCCTGCCCCCGGCGATTATATAAGCACATAGCAGTAAGCGTATAGCTATGCTACAGCACTGTATATTCTAAGACTAAAACAATTCTGACTGCGGCGAGTAGAGCATGGATAAGACATCAAATCGCAAGACATTCACGCGTGTGCCATAGAATGGAATTTTAGAAGCTGTATGGGGTCTATGTTTCATTTGTGCTGACAGCTCTTCTAAATGAAGCTTGGCGCACTTTTGCGCAATCGCTCAGGTAATCGCCGGGGGTAGGCGGTCCGCAAACTCGCGCTTTTTTGCAAGCGGTCAGTTTTGGGGCGTGGCCAAACATTCAGCGGGCGGCACTTCATTTACGGTCGTATGTTCTGCCAGCGGGCAGCAATACAGCATTTTCTGCAAACGCTCGGACTCTTTTCAAGCAGTTTCAGGCGTAGGCCGAGCAGAGGTGAGACTCTATGTGGCACAGGTGTCATCAATGGTTTAATTACTCAAGTTTGGGGTACCTTTCAGCGGAAGGTACCCTGCGGGTCCTCCACAAAGGACTGTGCGTGCCCAACAAATTTGCATATTCTCGTGCAAAGTCCGCGAGAATGCAGCCACTGGTCCGCAATTTATCCATAGAAAGACCGCGATAGTTCTCCGAGCGTTTGTTTAAGAATTGGCCAAAATTATTCCAAATTTCTGCAAGCGGACCGCAAGAAATCAGCGAACTATTTTTTCGGCGCCCGCTTGCTTGCCCGATTATCTGAGCGGCTGCAGCGAGCCCAGCCTCACTCGATGAATCGTAATAGAACTTGATTTTCTATCTCACATTATATATATATATATACAGGGTGTCCCAAAAAAATGTTAACACTGTTTGATCGTTAATAACTCCCTTGCTTTCAAGTCTTTCGCCGAGCTTTAGGTACCATTTTGTAGAGCGAGGATAAATTTAGATTTACAGTATCGAGCGAGTCATCCAACGCTCCTCGTTATTGTACAATTACGGTAGGAAATTGCAGCATGTGGAACCGTCGTGAAATATGCCCTATGACAAAAGTTTATTCAAAAAATCTGAAAAATCGTGTACTGGGGTTTTCGCGCACGCTGATTTTACTACACAACTTTTTACGAGTGTTTTCAGCTTTTTTGACGGTGTAATCACATTTTTGACATATGCTGGGAAGTCAGTTATTACATTTTACCTAGGATAACTTTGAAAAGAAGTATCATAATGAAGTGAAAATTCCATATCCGAAATCAGCTACTTTCATTACCATAGTAAAAGAGATTTCAGCTTGTTTGGCTCTGTTTCGAAGCAGTAAATGGGCTTTAATGGCCTAAAATCCCTGTCAAAATTCCTACCGTAATTCTACAGTAACGAGGAGAGTTAGATGATTCGCTCGATACTGTGAATCTAAGTTTATCCTCGCTCTACAAAACGGTACCTAAAGCTCGGCGAAAGACTTGAAAGCAAGGGAGTTATTAACGATCAAACAGTGTTAACATTTTTTTGGGACACCCTGTATATACAGGGTGTCCCAAAATAATGTGCACACTGTTTGATTTTGAATAACTCTCTTGTTATGAGGTCTTTTGAGAAGCTGTAAGCGCCATTTTGTAGAGCTGGCTTCAACTTAGATTTGCAGTATATAGCGAATCACCGACCGCTCTTCATTACTGTAGGATTACGGTAGAAACTTGGAAGAGGGTTTTGGGCCAAGAAAAACCATATTTTGCCTCAAAAAGGAATCAAAACAGCCTGAAAACTTTTACACTAGGCCAATTAGAGTTGCTGATTCTAACTGTAAAGTTCCCAACTTATTATGGTGCTTCACTGAAGAGTTATGCGAGGTAAGCAGTAGCGGCCATTTTCTCAATGTTCCTAAAAAGTGCGGTTACACCGTTTAGAAAGCTTCGCAATCTTGAGAATAGTTGAGTATTGAACTCAGCGTCCCTAAAAACCCTATTACACAAGTTTTCACATCTTTTTGAAAATTTTTGAAACGGCAGCTTTTTCCACAGTGACACCATATGTTCCAAGTCTCTACCGTAATCCTACAGTAATGAAGAGCGGTCGGTGATTCGCTCTATACTGTAAATATAAGTTGATGCCAGCTCTACAAAATGGCGCTTACCGCTTCTCGAAAGACCTCATAATAAGAGAGTTATTCAAAATCAAACAGTGTGCACATTATTTTGGGACACCCTGTATATATATCAGTGGCGTACCCAGGATTTCGGCTCGGGGGGGGGGGGAGGGGGTGCGACAAAAATTTTTTTCTAGTGAAGGTGCGTGGCGTTAGCCACGCACTCCGAAAAATTTTTTGGGGTGCTTCTCAAAATTTTCGCGCGTCCCTAATCCCTAAAATCTGGAAAAAGGGGGCGTGGCGTCAGCCACGCCCCCAAAAAATTTTTTTGCAAGGCTAATTTGTATTTTTGAAAATTTTTAAAAATTATTTTAATTATTTACAAGTAAAGACAAGTCCTTTGCACATTTTTATAACAGTTTAAGTAACTTTCAAAAATTTCGCGACCCATTCTCGGGGGGGGGGGGCGCCCCCCCCCCCTCGGTACGCCACTGATATATATATTAGGTTGTCCTAAAAGTTCTTGCGCCGGATATTCAAAAAATCATAACTTCCTTTCTACTCAACGATTTTTCTCAAAATTATTTTTGTATGAAAGAGGAAACCTTTTTCATTATAGCGGTCTCTTTGCCAAGAAGTAGTGTTGGTAAGTTCGAGAGTTGAAAGCAATTGAAGGAAATTAGTCAAGATCGACATTTTTCAAGCTGGATCACGAAAAATTCTGCAAGTATTTTTATTTGATAGAGAAAATTTTGCACATTACAGTGGCACCTTTTTCATGAATTAAAACGAAGTAGATCGAAAGTTAGAAGCAAATAAAGAGAATTTCTTCACTTTTGCAATTTTTGAGCATGCTCAAAAAAGCTTGAAAACGTCACAGAAAAGGCGAAAAAGTCATGAACATGGGTTTTGTGACCTTCCCTTTCTAGCTGAGTGAGTTTCGAGCTAATCAAGAGCAATTTTGATTTTCGTGATTTATTCGGATTTTCGGCCCTGCATTTTTCAAGAAAATCAAAATTGCTCTTGATTAGCACGATTTTTATTCAGCTAGAAAGAGAAAGTCACAAAACCCATGTTCATAACTTTCCCGCCTTTTCTGTGACGTTTTAGGCTTTTTGAGCATGCTCAAAAATTGCAAAGCTGAAGAAATTCTCTTTATTTGCTCCTAACTCTCGATCTTATCGTTTTAATTCATGAAAAAGGTACCATTGTAATAATTATATTATTATTGTAATAATTCATAATTTTCTCTATCAAATAAAAATACTTCCAGAATTTTTCGTGACCCAGCTCGAAAAATGTCAATCTTGACTGATTTCATTCAACTGCTTCTAACTCTTGAAGTTTTTTAAAGTAATTCATGGCAGAGTTACTGCTGTAAAGAGCATGAATTCCTCTTTCAAATAGATATAGTCACAACGAAATCCATCGAGTGTCAAGGAAATTATGATTTTTCGAAAATGATGCGCAAGAACTTTCGGACCAACCTAATATATTAGGTTGTCCCGAAAGTTTTGTCAATTTTTTCAACCTATCATAAGAATACGTGGAACAAAGATAGGGAAACGTTCTAAGTACTATCCGACGCATCTTTTCCTCCTCTTTCCAACTGTCGAGCCCTCATGCCGATTACTCTTTTGCTCACTGAGATAAACGCCGAAATTTCAAACCCATGGTTTTTACTATGTCCAAGTTTGACAATTTTTCACAATCTTCATTTTCAACTTTTGGAAGACCTTTGATAGCCCTCAGATAGAGTAAGCAAAGGGCAATGCAATGCAATTATTTGGCATATCTAGCTGGCTTTTCAATATTTTTAGAGATAATTTCTTCAAAAGCCTTCACTTTTGCGAAGTTCTAAAATACAGAAACGCCTCGAATACTAACAAATCATCGAATTTTGCAGCTTTCAAAAACCGATTACGATTATTTATTATTTTTACGAAGTAAATGAGCGTTTATCGCTTCGAAATATAAGATTTTGCATTTTACGTGTACACGCTGGGGCGGGGCCAAATTCAAGAATTATGAAAATTCTATAGCCAAAGACCCCGCAAATTGGAGAGAAAATACACTTACTGGAAAGAGTAGGAAAAGCTGCATCAAATAACACCTTAGTTGTGCGCCATTTCATAATCTCTGGCTTTTGGCATCACCAAAAGTGGAATTTGATAGCATCAGAAAAAATAATTCTAAAAAATTTTCAAGGGTGGCTATAGATGCCGCAAAATTGCATTATATTGCCCTTTGTTTGCTCTATCTAACTATTGCCAAAGCTATCCGAAAGTTAAAAATAAAGATTGTGAAAAATTGACAAACTTGGACATAGTAAAAACCATGGGTTCGAAATTTCGGTGTTTATCTCAGTGAGCAAAAGAGTAATCGGCATGAGGGCTTGACAGTTGGAAAGAGAAGGAAAAGATGCGTCGGATAGTGCTTAGAGCGTTTCCCTATCTTCGTTCCACGCGTTTTTATGATAGGTTGAAAAAACGGACAAAACTTTCGGGACAACCTAATATATATATGTATATATATATTAGGTCATTCCGAAAGTAATTTCGCTTTTTTCATACGGGCACCACATTTAACGGAACAAAGGCTTCTAAGAGATCTTGGATGCATTCGATGCAACATTTCATTCTCTTTCTAACGGTTATGAAAATGTTGCAAAATAACCGATGAGCTTTCAGAAAATAACCAAAATCTGCGACCCATGCATTTTGAGATAGTCAAGTTTCACGATTTTTTAAAACTTTCATATCAATCCTCAAAAGAGTTCAAGTAACATTTCGATAGAGTAAACCTTATAGGATATAGTACTACTTTTTTCTCCTTTCCATAGCTTGCCATACATTTTTAACAGAATTTTAACTGATGCTACCGATTTCCATACTTGAGCAGCTAAATCCTCGTAGAACATCAAAAGAAAAGCAGCTCGCACACTATTTGATGCAGCATTTTCTCCTCTTCCTAATAGGTGTTTTTTATTTCCGATTCGTTTAGTTTCCGGGGAGAAATCATCATAACTCAATTTTCTAGCGAGCCCCAGGCTGTACCCGAAAAACACGAAATTTGATATTTCGAACCTGTAAACCCTCAATTGCTTTGTAAAATTAATGCTAACTCATAGTACCATCTTGGTAGTCTCAAATTCCGAAAAATTATGATGTTTGATGCAATTGTAGCTGAGGTTGGCCTCTCAAAATCCGATAGTTTTGTTAGAAAATCTAAAAAAATATTACGGCGAGATGCAAGGAAGAGAAAAAAGTAATGCCGTATTCTATAAGGTTTACTCTATCGAATCGTTACTTGAACTCCTTTTGAGGATTAATATGAAAGCTATAAAAAATCGTGAAAATTGACCATCTCAAAAAGCATGGGTTGCAGATTTTGGTCATTTTCTGAAAGGTCATTGAATATGCTGCAATAATTTTATAATCATTAGAAAGAGGACAAAATTCTGCATCGAATGCCTCCAAGATCTTTTAGGAACCTTTGTTCCATCACATGTGGCGTCCGTTTGAAAAAAGCGAAATTACTTTCGGAATGACCTAATATATAAGGTGTTCTGAAGCATGAACACACTTGATGGTTAATAACTCTTTTGCCATAGTCTTTCGCCGAGCTTTAGGACCCATGTTGTAGAGGTGGCTTTAACTGTGATTGCAGTGAGGAGGGAACCACCGATCGCTCGTTACTGTAAAATTATGACGGAAACCTTGAAGATATGAGACGTCAAAAACCACATTTTGCTGCAGAACCAAACAAGCTAAAATTTCTAACACCAGCTAAAAAGGTTGCTGATTCTGAATGCGAAATCCGCACCTTCGCACAAAATCCATCCGGGCTCTTTCATGTGTTGAGATTTACTGCATCATATTTTTCAAGGCCTCCCAAAATTGTGATTCAATTCTTTGAAAAACTGAGAACACTCGATAAAGGTTGTCTTATGAAAACAGCATACCTGATATTTCTACTTGATTTTTTGAAAAAAATTGAACGGCTTCAAAGCGATGGTGCTAAATGCTGAAAGTTGCTACCGTGATTCTACACCAACCAAAAGAGATCAGTGTTGCGCTATATAGTGTACATGTAAATTAGAGCCATTAATGGTACCTGCATCTGCAAGAAACTTTTTGCGCAAGGAAATATCGAAGTGTATACAAACTTTCGGGGCACTTTTCAAATAGCTCCACTGTCCTTGCTGGCACAAGTGCGAAGTGGTAGGTCAGAGTCGTGGCCTTTGAAATTAATGAATTTTTCCAATAGATTGCAGTTTCCTAGCAGGTCCACAATACCGGGTTGCTTCAGCCCGTTCACGGAGTATATTTTGATTCACCATAATTCCATTGATCATAACTCGAGTAAAGTTACTCGAGAACAGAATAGACAAGCTTTGCCAGTGACCTGCACGGCCAATTTTGAAACCTTAAAATACTGCTTTACGAGTATTTGCTGGGGCAAACTCGGGAAAAGGAGAGAAGTCCGATCGCAACGGCTTGTTCTTTCTCCGTGCCCTCATTGCCGAGCAACTTGTGTGGTTTAACCATTTCTAGATCTTTACACTGTATTTAACATACGTTCATTTCATCGTCGTCTCCCCGCGATAGATGGCGCGTGTCGTCTGCAAAGTCCGTAGACGTGCGTATTTCGTACGGTATTAGCCATGACGTGGCATGAATATACATGCCACGTCTAAATACTTGTTAAATCTTCATCATATAGCATTAGTTTTCGTACTCTCTAACTGCCAAAAACTGCCACGTGCATACGTTGGCAACGTTGGCAAAGCCACGCCGGCTAGCACCGTACGAACACGCACATCTACGGACTTTGCAGACGACACGCCCCATCTATCGCGGAGAGACGACGATATATTCATTTGCACTTTTACAAGTACCTTTTGCAGACATAGGAAACATACATAAACAAATATTTCCTCGCTGAATTGCCAAAGAAAGGTATCATTTATCTCGAGGAGCGCAACGACAGTATTGACAGTTCTGACCTTATTTCCATCGGGCGATCAAACTTAGCGCGAGAATTCTTTATAATTCCTTTTAAAGAAACGATTAGCAGAAAGAGAAGTCAGATTCGACATTAGAGTTCCAAAGCGAGTATATTGCTATAAACTCATCTCAAAAGGCCACGGACATCAAGTATCGTCCCCGTATCGTTCCCTTGTAGGAAAGCAATGGTAGTCTCTGCTGGGAGTGCAGGTAGTGCCCAGACCTGTGCATCCCTTTTCGGTTTTTTCGCTTCCATGGGACCACAGCTTTCGCAAGCGACTCTTCCTGTCACGTCTTTGCATTTATCTTCACAGCTGGTTGATAAAAATTAGAGGCGTCCTCTCAGGTGCTTACCTCTGCCCAAATCATCACTCGCTTCCGAAAAAGCGTTTGACTAATATTAGGTTGGCTAATAAATGAGTTCTGTCGCATTTTCAGTTCTTACAAATGCTGTAGACAAATTTTTGTCCAATGTTTGGTATCTCTGAAAAGAGCACTTTATTAGCTATTGGAGCATATATTCTGTTTAAGTAAAACTTATCTTCCCAAGAAAAAGACCTGCAGAAGTGAAAAATCGCAATTTTTCCATAATGCGCAAATATGAGGAAATTTGGTTTTCTTAGTGAAACATTTTCAAAATGGCAGATCACAGTTCTTTTTGTTGTTCACTAAGTAGGGATAACTCCTCCATATCCAAATACCAAACTGTTGTCTTTTACATCCATTACAGCATGAAAAGGAATAAAGAATTGAGCTTTTGGAAATTTCGCCATGTTGAGGCATAACTGTCTTTACTGACGATAGAAAATCCTGATTATTTGATATGTGATAGGGAAGCTTCGAACTAATTTCCCACAAAGAATCATAGGTTGAAAACAACAAGAAAATTTTTTATGACAATTTGTATGCCAAAACGAACAGCCAACCTAATAATTTTCCTTCTCTAGTGTTTTTCAGGTTTGGGCTAAACAGTTTTCGTGAATTTTGGCTGTTGTGGGCTGCTTCAATGTAGAAATTTTTCTCGAAAAGTTTCATGTCTTCTATGCGGCATGCTTTAAAGGTGTGCAACCTTGCATTTCTTAGCCTCTTCTGCTTAGCGTCATTAGATAGATGCCGCCATCAGGATGAACGGTGATTGCAGAGACCCAAAGAGCTTCTGACAGCAATTTGAACAATGAAGAAGAAGAAAGAAAAATGAAGAGAAATCGACTAGCTTTTTGCAGTAGAATTCAAGTCTTCCTCGTTTAGGGTAATTTCCTTGTTATGGCTCGTATTCTTCAAGTGTTGACAGAGAGAAGGTGGCTTAATGATTTCTTCACCTACTTCTTCTGCTGACTTCCACTATTTGAAGGTCCTCTGCACCGTTCTTAGTAAGACTTCAGGGTCATGCAGGGTCAAGCGTGTGCTGCGACTGTCGCAACGGGGGGTCGTAAAGAGGGCACCGGCGTGGGGGGGGGGGTTGTAAGAGAGGGTGGTCCGAATTAAAAAGAATGTATCTAGGAAATAAGCTTCTCAGTTCTATCTTCTCTACTCTTCAAAAAGAGCATTTTTCTCCTTGCAAAAAAGGTGTCGCAGACGGGGATCGAACTTGTTGCCACAAGGATGACCGAAGATTCCAGAGACACTTTTAGAGGCTCAAACATTAGACATGTATGTGTGACAAGAATGTTAAATGTACCAAGTGGAATACAACTGGTTCTGAAGCGTCAGTGAAGTATCACACTCTCGGCAAAAGCGCTCATATCTACCAGCGATAACCATCGATAATTTTTAAAACTTTTTTGTAATGTCCTTGAAGGGCCTATACAATTTACCTGGACTTTGGAGATGGTCTGCTACAAATGTGCAGAATCTGGTTATATTTCATAGCCTGTAGATTTTTCTAAAATTTTATATGTGGCAACAAAAGATGAAGAAAAGGGGGCGGGGTCGTATCTGGGTCGCATCTAAATTTATTCGTCACTATGGAGGCCTGCTCGCTGCAATTTTGCGATTTTACGATGCCATCCTCCTACTTTCTATCATAAAAATTTTGGGCTGTTGCCTAACTTCTCCGGTGACTTACAAAATTTCAAACTCAAAAATCCCACTTTTTGTTTTTTAGGATCGTATCTGAATTTGCGAGAGTCGCATCTTAATTTTTTCGAGCTTAATGCTCCTCAAGGGCTAAAAGTTTTTGTATGGATAGTCTCGGTACTATACTTGGGGAAATTCGAAATTTTTTTCGAATATTCGAATATCGATAGTCGAAAATTGAAAATTTCGAATATACGAATATCGAATAATATTCGAAAATCGAAACTCTCGAATATTCGATTATCGAATATTATTCGATGGTCGAATATTCGAGTAAAATTGGAATTTTCGAATATTCGACTATCGAATATATTCGAAAACTGAAAATTACGAATATTCGACTTTCAAATTTTATTCGAAATCTCAAATTTTCGAATATTCGACTTTTCGAATCATTCGCATTCGAATCATTTATTCGAATGACCGAATAATTATTCGATTCGGTCCCAAGTATACTCGGTACTATGCTACAAGACCTGTTCTTTGCAGCCTCTCAATTTTTTCCTGACTTTAGTTACGAATTCTCGTGGTACCATGCTCATAGTTTTTGACATCGTTCTGGATGGCTCTAAAAAGATTTTTTTCACAGAAGAAACTGTGCAAGAGATAGAGAGATAGAGAAAGAAGCTTCTCAGTCGAAAACATCTTCTGTAGTTCAAAAATGTCATTTTTTCTCCGTGCAAAAATTTTGTCGCATACGGTAATCGAATTTGCTAGCCTGATGTATGCCTGAAAATTCAGAAAAAATTGCAGAATCCCAAACATTAATGAAGGTGTGTATGTGTGCTGCTGCAGATGCTGAGCGCACCCATTGGATTAGATATTCTCCTTCCGAAACCTCACTTAAGTTCTCCGCAGGGGTTTTTTGAGATTGACATTCATTTACAGGGCTCGGCACGAGGTGGCTTACAAGCAACTGGGTATCGTTTTTGGGATGAAAAGCAAAGGGGGTTTCGTTTTTGTGACCGAAGACACACGCAAAATTGGCGATTTGGCGACGTTTTTTTTAGTCGACGTTTCGTTTTTTGGAGGATTTTTAGGGAAAATGGTGGGGGGTCAAAGGGGACTTTGTAAAAATACCCAAAAGTCAAGGGGGACTTCGTTTTTCGCATTTTCATCTAGCCACCTCGTGCCGAGCCCTGTTTATTTATGCAGGTTAATGCGGGCAGAGGAGATAAGGAAGGTAGATGGGGAGAAGGGTCGTACGGATGGTACCTTTAAAGGGGGCTGGGATCGTAAATGAGGGTCCCGGATCGCATCAACACGCTTGACCCTGCTTTCATGTGAGCAGAAGTTTTCAAAATCCTGTCTTTCGGCTGCTAAGAGATCGATTGATACAAGGTGATCACACGGCCTTATAAGCGCACAAAAGTAAATGAATCTTGTATTACAAGAGAGCTAAAAATGCTACTACTACGAATAAGCCAAAACAGGCGAAGTGCACGCGATTCAGAAGCGGAAAATCAACGCTAAGCGCGGCAATACTTTCCAGCTACCCTCTATACGAAGCAAAAGGTCCGCTTGCTTTGCACTTACAGTTTTATGCGACTTACAAAGATTACAGCCATAGGCCATGTTATGCTGAAATTTTGGAGGTTTACAATTTCCCTCAAATCATATCTCAACAAGCATTTTGTGGCACAAACCTTCGGCAAAACATATGATTCGAGGAGAGCTTTTTCTAGCGTAAATTCCCCGGCTATAAAGTGAAAGAAAATTCCATCTTGCTGTACTGTCAAGGTAGGAAACCGCTTAATGGACAAGGCTCTAGAACTAAAAGAAAAGAGTTTGCAAAATATTAGGTTTCAAAGAAAGTTCCCGGGCACTTTTGGAAATTTCATTTTCAAACGCATTTTTTCGGCGCTCGGTCAGACTTTGACACCAAGTTTTTTACACTGTTTACTAGAGGGAAGAATGAAGTTTTCAATACGCTTTCTGGCATGCAAGACGTGTTTGACCTACACATCAAAAAAGGAAATTTTTATAACCAAAAAATTGCGCAGTTTTTCTTCCTGCGTCCGTTTTTCTATGCAGTTCAAAAAATTTCGTCCAAATCATGAGTGATCTGATTGAGGAGCCTAGTTTCTAATTCGCAGCTGCACTCGAGTTTTGCGATTTGTGCTCAGGAATTACAAGCTGTCGAACTTGCCTTTGACTGCAACTCTCTTTGCAGCTGGCGTCGCTTCTGCGGGGATCGCCACGCCTGGATGATGGGTCCAAAACATGTGTGAGGCATTACCCCAACAATATTCGCGTACTCAAAGATTTGGTCTACCTTAGCAGAACGACAAGACATCAAAGTCACTTAGTCGAAAAATGGTGCAATTTTAGGGGGTAAAAAACGATTGACTTTCAAACCTTCTGGGAAAAGTTTTTTTTTGCAGGTGGTCCTTCAAAAACATGAATGACCCCATAATAGCCCCAGCAGACCTCTATATAACTACAGCATCTAGACTCTTCAGCTCTCATCTTGCATGAGATAATCCTGCACAAATAGGCCACTTTTCGTACGACCTTTTTCTCTTCTGCGCATACTGGTGGACCGCAGTGAGGTGCAAAGAAGCCAGCAAGACAAGCATATGTTGTGGACATGATTGTCTTTGCAATGAAGTTTGTAGCTTTAAAGAAGAGTCATTTCGGGGCCCATTTTCGGGCGCCCCCTCCCCCCCCCCCCCGAGAATGGGTCTCGAAATTTTTAAGAGTTACTTAAATGTGTTATAAAAATGTGCAAAGGACTTGTCTTTACTTGTAAATAATTAAAATCTGGAATAAATTAAAATTAAATAAATTTGTAAAGATTTTTAAAAATATAAGTTAGCCTTTAAAAAATTTTTTTCGAGGGCGTGGCCGAGGCCGCGCCCCTTTTTTCCAGATTTTAGGGGTTGGGGACCCGCAAAAATTTTGAGAAGCACCCCAAAAATTTTTTCGGATTGCGTGGCTAACGCCATGCACCTTCATTAGAAAAAAATTTTTGTCGCCCCCCCCCCCCCCGAGCCGAAATCCTTGGTACGCTACTGGACCTAATATATTAGGTCGTTCCGAAAGTAATATCGCTTTTTTCGAATGAACGCCACTATTGGTGGAATCAACATTTTCAAGAGATCTTAGGAGCATTCGATGCAGCATTTCATCCTCTTTCTAAAGGATCCAATGCACTGCCTAATGTTAAATGAGCTCTAGAAAAACTACCAAAATCTGCGACTCATTTTGCCATGGTCAAGTTCGGCTATTTTTCTAAATTTTTGTATTTAATCTCCGAAAAAGTAAAAGTGGCAGGTAGGTAGAGCAAACACTATAAAACACAGAGTAATTTTTTCTTTTCCTTAGTTTGATTCTCAGAGTTTCTACAATTAATTTCGTAATGCCATTAAATTCCATATTTAGTCAAGTCAAACCTCGCAGGACAACAACCGGCAAGCGACTCAGGCATTCGATGCACCTTTTTCTCCTCTTTCTAGCGTCGTTTTTTGTTTCGGAATCATCGAGTTTTCCGGGATAAAATCATCATAATTTAACTTTTCCAAGGCACCCCAAAGTGTACCCGAATTTTCGAAAGTTGCTAACCGAAGCGGTGACCGAAGCTCGTTTGGTTTGTAAAATTGCTGCCAAACCATAATCCATCTTTGTAAGTTTCAAAATCCGGAGACTTGTTGGCGTTTGATGCACTTGTGTCTGAGACGAGCCTGCTAAAATTCGGTGGTTTCATCAAAAAAATCTGTACAAAAATTATGACGAGCTTTGGAAAGTAGAAAAAAGTTGTGCTGTTTCCTGTAGGATTTGCTCTATACATCCATTAATTGGACTCCTTCCGAGGGTTGTTATAGAAATTCAGAAAAATTGTGAAACTTGGCTTTCTGAAAAAGCAAGGATCGCAGATTTTGATAATTTTTCGGGAGGCTATTCTGTTTTGTGCAATGCTTGTACAACCATTAGAAAGAGAATGAAATGCTGCATCAAATGCTACCAGAATCTCTTACACATCATTGTTCCACGAGATGTGGCATACGTTTGAAAAAAGCGACACTACTTTCGGAACGACCTAATATAAGCAGTAATCATTGAAAATAATTATTTCCTTTTCCTTTTCTGTTTACATTGGAGTCTTGTATACTACATTCTCGCTGCTGGGTTCATGCGTATTCTCTAGCAGGCAAATATGCCTAGTGACAAAGAGAGACCGGCTTTCTTGGTATAGACCCGTTTTGTAGTTTTTATGTAGAAGACTTCACACAAATTCAAAAGATTTTCATTCAGTTTTTTGCAACATCTACTTTAGTCGCAGACGTCATCATCTTCGGAAAATCTAGAAAAATCCCTGCTTTTTCTTACATGGCGAGGAACAAATGGCACGCTGATGTAGCATATGCCGCATTTTTCTACAACATCTACACTGTAAGATATAATGAGTTAATTCATATGTCTCTTTCTTTTCTATCTTTTCTTTGTATCGTATGCACTCTTATAGCGAAACGGAGAAAAATTAAGTAGAGGCCCGGGATACGTCGGAGTACCGCTAGGTTGTCAACAAGTAAAACCGGCTCCATATATGATTGGAGGTAGAGTCAATCTTCTGATTGAGACGCGAATTTCTATAAAATCCTTTATTTCAGCTACAATACGCAAGGATAGAGATAGTCAAGAAGTCTACCTTCAAGTAACCGATTGTAGTGTGGTTGCGAACTGGAGCGTAGAAATTGAAGACTCATTCCGGAAGATATTCGTCCCCAATGGTGCTGAGTGGTAAGATATATAACCTAATGTTAGGCTAAGAAACTTTTGATGCGCCTGTGCAAAATCCTACATTTTGCTGACGAAACTTATTACAGTCGTTCGGAACGGTAACCTGTTATGCTTTTTCATCTGCATTGCTTTTCACATACTCATTTTGGAGATTAAAGCTGTAAAAAAACTACTTTTTTTCACTTGTTGAGTTAGCTTGCCAACATTTTGAAACATCGCAAACATTTTGAAAAGTAAATTTGGGATGACTTTTTTGATGTGATGTTTTTATCCGAGGAAGAAATATGCGAGAAAAAGACATTGCAAAAGAACTTGTAATATCCGAAAATATGTAAAGCAGAAATTACTTTTTTGGTTTTTTTTAATCGAAAATCATAAATACTGAAAGGAACATTGGATCGGCACACGCTTTTCTTTGATAGAAAGAGTGCGCAAGAAAGTTTGCATTACTCTTTGCACCACTTCAGCGTAAGCCCCAAAAACTTGGCGAGCTAGCTTCCACAAGTTGTAGACACTGTACTGTTTACTGCTCCGGTCAGGGCTCGGTACGAGCTGGCACCAGGGAATTTCCAAAACGAAGTCCTCCTTGAATTTCGCTAACTTTTACGCCCGGCCCAAAAAAATCCTCCAAAAAACGAAACGTCGACTAAAAAAAAAGACCGAAGCCTCCGGTTTTTAAACACCAGTCACATTATGTAGATATACGGAAGACAACATAAAACGTCTTGGGTAAAGCGTTTGATCTTTTTTTCATGATATGAAAATACAACAAGATTCTAACAAATCATGATTTTTCCAAAAATAATGCTATATAACTTTCGATAAAGCAGAAGGCATTTTATGTGTAAAGAGCCTTCCAAATGGTTCTTGGTACTTAATAATTATGTTTCAGGCAAAGGATTCCATATGGTCAGATACGTTTAAGGAATAATAACATTTTCGTCGAAAAATGAGTCGCGTTTTTTTGACTTGTAGAGTGAAAATAATCAAAGATTAAATTAGATAGAATAAATCTTTATTCTGGAACGAAGGTATACACGAGTGAAGCATATCCCAAATAAGCTTCTGCTTTTCTATCTCCCACTAGCTTCATTTCAAAATGAGGGTTCATAGGACGTACTCCATGAGGTGTAAGGCCTCAATCTTGCTTTTTGTGTTATCGCTTTTTTGCAATAGGATAATCCAAAACTCTCTTCTCACCTTTACAATCATCTTATATATGAAGCTGAATGTGTGTGTGTGTGTGTGTGTGTGTGTGTGTGTGTGTGTGTGTGTGTGTGTGTGTGTGTGTGTGTGTCTGTGTGTGTGTGTGTGTGTGTGTGTGTTTCAAATAGAAAATTCCATTTCTCAACCGATCCGGACAAAACTTGGCACACATACACTTCGGGGAGGGGCGGGTGTCTTAGGCTACTTCCCGTCATCGGTCCATATCGATTTTGTCGATTTTCTGCAAAGTTCGAGCTACGGGGCTGAGAGTTAACATAGGAGGGTAAGGAGCACGCTGACTACGAATCCAGTATTAGTTTCTGGAATTATTGACTACTTTGGTCAATTTTATCGACTTTTTGTAAAGCTTCACTTGCGGGACCGGGAGTTGGCATAGGGGGGTAGTCTATCATGCTGATTACGAATACAATATTATTTTCTAAAATTACCCATTACTTTTATCGACTTTATCGATTTTTTGCAAAGTTTGAGCCATGGGTCCGGGAGTTGGCACAGGGGGTAATCGAGCACACTGATTACTAAAACATTGGGAATAGTGAATTGGCATGTAGACGTGGGCACAGGGAAAAGTTGTGTAGAAATAGGGATAAAAGCTTTATCATAGTGTTTTGACAGGGCAGTGCGGAGCCGGGCAAACCAGCTAGTCTTATATATAAAGCTGAATGCCTGTTCAAATGTGTGTCTGTGTGTCTGTCTGTCTGTATGTATGTTCCGCATAGAAATTTTATTTTTATTTTTTGGATGATACGGAACAAACCTGGCACACCCTTTGCTTAGAAAATTCTACGAATCTCCAACATGCCCACAAAAATTGCGCACTAAATCATCATCTCTCCTCCTATGTACCGTTTCTAGATTTCTTCTTCATCTAATCGAGAAAACGAAAGTACACAGTCTGTACAAAAACGAAGCTATGCTGTAATCTTGTAATTGTATACTACAAGCCCTTAGGAGTACAACCGTAGATTCTCAATTTTCCACAGATATTTGTTTTTGAAAGTTACCGAATTTACCTCTCCTCATTTGATTGTTCTATGCTAAAATCAATATTTCTCGAAAACTAGGGCTTGTATGCAATCATATGAGTGAGAATAGCATAGCTCAATTTCCGTTGAACATGAAAATTTTCGTTTTCTCGATTTTTCAATGGGGAAGAATTCAAGAACGGTACATACGAGTGTCCAAGTATGCAATTTTCTGAGCAAGTTAATTCGTCTTGCGAGCCTTCAGTACGACTCAGATTTTAGATGCATTTGCAGTGAGTCGAAAGTGGTTACAATGGTTGGTGCTAACTTTTGCAGACCATCTTATAGAGCTTGCTTTGCTCTATCGAATGCCGTCCTGGACCCTATTGAAAATGTAAACTGTATGACTTATCGCCTTAAGAATTGAGTGTCACAAGACTTATGTTACAACCTAATATTTAGTAAACTTCGGGTGCACAACGGATGCATGTAAAAAAGTCAAAATTATGTAAACTTGAGTTTTATCATCCTCAACGTGGCATTAGGGTTACATATGCTACCTTAACTTGGAGAAAAAGTAGGGCATGCTTTTTATTCCAATTATCATAGTTTTTTTTAAATATAATTCAGTATTTATCGCTTAACACTCATACTCACACTAAGTTTGAGGCCTTATGGTTACGTGTGCGTTGCAAACGAGCCATTTTCCATTTTTTCAGTAATGTAAAATACCCAGAAAAAAAACTTGCCACAACATTCAGTACAATGTTTTTTTTCCGCAAAGCTCCGCAGCTTCTTCTACCCCTTGCCCTTTATAAAACGATTCGGTGTCATATGGTATATCATACGTGCTCTGTAAACGAGGCAGTCAATGGCCTCGCAGGTGGAATTGTGCAAAAAATTGATAAAATCGATATGATTGATGACAAAAATTAGTGACACCCGCCCGCTCTGAAGTGTATATGTGCTGAGTTTGGTCCAGATTGGTTCATTAATAAAAATTCTTAGTCGAAACATACATACAGACTACAGACAGGGCCCGGCAGAGGTTGTCAAATGACAAGCTGCAAATCGTTTTTGGCAAAAAAAGCAAAGGGCAAATCGTTTTTGCGGGGTCCGGAGCGGAGCCCCGGAAAAAAATTGGTAGCCGTTCTCTGCTTATCATAACACATGTTATGTGCCTCAAAGGCGAACACTGGAGTTCGCGCGCATCAAATCGCGCAGTCACTGATTGCCGCACGCGCCGTCGCTCAACCGATGCGTTCTGTAACAGCATACATGACTAATTCTCGAAATATGCATGACGATATGGCACCACATTTTGTAAACGAACGGAGAGAGGCTAGTGAAAACAAAGTATGAAAAATTATGAAAAGTTTATGTGAAGGGAATGAGTACTAACAGGGCCTGGCACCAGCTGGCACGGGGCAAGCTGGATATCGTTCTTGGGGCAAAAAGCAAGGGGGGTTTCGTTTTTGTGGGCGAAGACACGTCAAAAATTGGCGACCTTTCCTTTTTTGGTCGACGTTTTGTTTTTGGGGGGATTTAGGGGAATTTTCCAGGTTTTTAGAGGGGATATCATTGAAGGTCAAAGGGGACTTCGTAAAATTTTGGGAAAGTCAAAGGGGACTTCGTTTTGAAAATTTCTCGGTGCCAGCTCGTGCCGAGCCTTGAGTACTAAGCATTTTTTCCCAAAATTTTGCAAAATGGGTAAATGGAGATGTGAATTCAAATGGCTCGTTTGCAACGCGCAGATGAGGATATGGTATGAAACTATGTAAGTACGTGGACACAAGCCTGTAGGAGTTAACCTAGGAGTTTAGATGAAAAATTATGTAACTGAAGGTTGTGGCGAACTTTTTTTCTGAAAATTTCTTGTTACCAAAAAATGGAAAAATGACTCGTTTGCAATGCAGAGGTGACGAAATTGCGCGAGATTTGGTGTGTATATGCAGTAGGACTAAGTAACAAAATGAAAATTATGGAAAACTTATGTGAATGAAGAGCGTGCTTAACTTATTTCCAAATTACGTTGTCATTTGACAATCTAATGACAACCTGAAGTTGTCAAAATTTTCAATTCTAATTTTTCAAAATTTTTACATAAATCTACTCTACACCTAAAGGTTAGAATATTTGGAATTTTGGTTTCAAACCTCCTCCTCTCCTCATTACCAAAGCCAAAAATAGCCTCAGCAGCCCCGTTTCCTAACAAGGGAATGGTCAGAAGTCGAGTGGCCAATCCAAACAAGCTGCAAACCATTCGATGCAGCATAGAACGCTGATTTCAAATCTGCCTTCCATACCTGCAGAGCGTCTTTGTAGGCGAAGTTATGAGCAGCCTTACTGCGAAAAAATCGTACACAAAAATTGTGAGATTAGGCACACTATTGCCCTTTTAGCTCACCTTCGAGTACGAGCCATATGAAGAGTCCTAGTTACATGTTCTGATCCAACACTGAGCCGAGAATGGCTCTGTACGGCCAAGTTTGACCTTTACACGTACGATTTCTTAGCAAAATAATGACATTTAATAACTTATAATTTCATCTACAAAAGCGCTCTGCAGATAAGGAAAGCATATTTAGAGTCAGCGTTTTATGCTGGATCTAACGATATGTAGTTTGCTCGAATTGGCCACTTCGATTTCTGACCATTCCCTTGTAAGTAGTGGAAAGCCGCTCCAATCGCTACGGCGGCGTCACTCATTCCTTTAAACACCTTTGCTGATTATTTATCCAAGCTTCAGATTTTTGGTATACTAGAGTAGGTTGTTGTTGTGTTTACTCTCAGTGTTGTACTCATATAAGTTTTGCAGGTGTTTAGGAACGAGCAAAAGAATCGGCGGCCAGCGGAGGTCTTTCAAGGAGTTTTACGAGATAGAGAAAATTTTGGACCGCAGTGAAGTTAACGACGAACTGTTTTACTTGGTGAGTGATGTATGCTTTGCTTGTGGAACTAACGATACAGGTATACCTGAACCCACTCTCTAGAGTGGTTCTCTTATGTGCAGTACCCTTCTCAGTTCCTTTGGAAGCTTCGAGTGTTTTCATATGGAAATCCAAGTAGTCTGTTCTTTCTCCTTTTCTTTTTGATTTGCGTTATCTCGAGCTCTTTGTACACTGCACAATTAGAGTATATCATAGGAGGCGGTGTGCCCTTTTCACGGCCATGCCACCAAAAAGGAAGTTACGTGGCACATCTGTGAGCGGAGAAGCCCGTACTACTAGTTCGTCTGCTAAGAAAGTAGGATTTTTCAGCAAATATTTTGTTTTATCTGAGTTTTGTTTCTCTGTGGAGCAGCATATCGTGCATCCCCCAGAATTGTTCCCATTGTTACCAGCGTGCTACCTTTTAATCGTTTCAATATATCAAATTCGGATAAGCAAATTTGCTGGAGTTAGCGTGTTAAAACGATTGAAAGGCAGCCACGTTGATGGTACCTGTAAGGCAATTCTGAGGATGCACCATATCCGCGTTTGGCAAGTCTGTTCATAGCTGTATTGAAGTATGCTCACTAACTTCCATGTTGCTAAATCTCACCGGAAGCGAATGCCCCTCTCATTGCAGGCCAAAGCAGATTATTCTGAGTCAGAAGCATCTGCCATCTCTGACGACGAGAAGTTATTTGATAAAGGACGATGTATGAGTATGATGAGATATGACTTTGACGATCTACTTTCAAATGGGTTTTGAAATCATTTTTTTCTACGACATACCTCTTGCTTGAATTGCTTCAAATTGCAGCCACACTAAATTGTAAATACTCTGTTCATCATATTAATGACTTCCGTGAAATACTTGAAACATTTCAGTTGAGTGAGCGTTCGAGCATCCCGATCTTGTAGAAAAAATTGAACCGGATGGTACGAGACTTTTATAACTCTACTTTTCGCTTGCGAAAGTACGCTGTACGCTTTTGATTATTCTGTTTTTAACTTCAACATGGAATATTATGAGCAATTTCGTCTTACGCCTCTCATTTTTAGATATCGGCCCGTAGTAAACCCCCCTTCAGGGGATCTGCCCTGAGACGGACCTGAGTTGATCGTATGGCGCCTCGGTCTAGCATCCCGCGAGCTATTGATCTAGATGTGACGGATCGCTTTTCAGGCATAAAATCTTGCGCGCTATCAAACAATAAACACCTACACTTCTTGTGCAGGTTTGGTCAAACAGGTATGTGACTGGTACTCAGCCCGCATGACCGTGGTTTGGCGCCGGACAGTGGCGAATTTTTGCGCATCACTGAGCAATCTTTGATAGCGGCCACTATCGAAGAAAATCAATGACGGCCGCTATCAAGGGATCCACAAACCGAATGAATGCACACTGCGTTTTTTTAACCAAATTTCATCAAAAATTGAGGAAGTAGGGACGCTCTGAGTAGCTTTTGTAGAAAAAACCTAAGCGAACCTGCAAAAAGGAAGAAACCTATTCTTCTGTTTTTTGCCGAAATCAGCTGTTTATTGAACCTTTCCTTTTTGAGCACCGTTATTGTGCAGTTTTGCGCGTTCTTGTGCTGCAACAATGCGTCAGGTACAATGTCCCGTAAGTCACTCACGAGCAACTTACGGGATTTTTCTCTGCGTCTCATCCCTTGCACACTCGGTCAATTCATCTCAAAATCGAGGCTGCTCTTACAGATTTCAGGTGAAATCATCGCGAGACATGCCCTGACGCTAACCCTTCAGATCAGGTCGCATTCTTAAAAGCAGCTGCTCGGCAGATTGACCTACCTCAGATTTCGACACAGATGAGGCCCTCCAAGTGAACCAAAACAGCAACTCCGCGCCGAAAATGTGAACTCTGCAAGCCAGGGGGCGGCCCAAGCGCCGCTCCCCTTCCTCCTTTCGCTCCTCTAACACCTTGTTCGGACGAGTATTCTCCGCTAGACGGCGGACCCCCCAACCGCTTTCCCGCATTGTGCATGCTATACAAAGCCAAAATTACAGTCAGCAGGGTCTTCGTGCCAGGGCCTTCCAACTTTCCTTTGAAATTCTCGTCTGAGCTGCCTTTTGGAAATTGAAAAAAAACCGAAAAAGGTCTTTTTACCCCTTTTAAAGCTCAGGTTCGGGATCTACGGGTCGAGAAGGCCCAAAACATGCAAAAAGATGGATATGCAAAATCTGCCGGGACGCTGTCTTTAAGCATGTGAGTGGCCGCTAGTAGTTTATCTCAAATACCTCAACTCAGCTCCTCAGTTGAGATCATCTGAATTGAAGTGGGGTTTACTACGGGCCATGAAGATGTGATTTTTGTAATTCTTTCTTCAAGCGCTCATCAAAATCGCTATACAGGATATCAGCCAATCGCCGGCACTGGTGCGGCAGATAGACTGGGTAGAGAACCACTGGCCAGATACATTACGTCAACGTTAAATCACTTTTAATAAGAAAAGCCAATGTACCTTGCACCATACCTATCCAAAGGTGCAATAAAACTAAAGCATATTTGTCGTTTGTTTTCTCTTCCTTTCTTACTGCTATTATCTTCTGCGTTAGGCCCCGGACAGACTTCACGCGATTTGATCATCGCGATTCAGTCGCCGAGATTTCCAATCATTTTCATTTCACATTCAAAAATTTCGGGCTGGAAAAGTATCACAACTGAAATGCAAGTTGATCGGCTGGAATGATGTTGTAACAGTTGTCTCGTCGCGATTTAGTCACGACGATCAAATCGCGCGAAGTCTGCCCGGGGCCTTACGCTTTTCTACAAACGTAAACCATGCACCAGGTTGATTTAGTAGCGTAAACGTGCTTCTCATGCAGAAAAACTCAGAGGTCTCAAAGCTTTTTTTGTGTGTGAAATCTTACAAATTCAGCTGTTGTCTGATGAGCGTCGAAAAATATTACACCGATTTCCACGTGGACTTTGGTGATACTTCAGTCTGGTATAGTGTGGACCCCAGTCAGCTTCCCATGGATACCTGCGCCACGCACCCGCAACGCACGCCTTTAGTGCGCCTCCTGTCCTAGCTTTTGATGGAAATCCTCCTTTCTCTCTTTTTTTGTTTTTGGTGTATTAGGTTGTCCGGAAATTAATGCAGGTTTTGAATTCCAACCGCAATAAGTCATACATTTCTCATTCTTAAATAGGTTGCTAGGAACGTTCGATAGAGCAAAGCAAGCTCTACGAAAAGGCCATCTTGCTTTAGCAACAACTCTGATCCACCACGAGTTTCGAGCCAAAAACTAAAAAAATGCAACTGTCCGAGAAATTTAGAAAAATCGTAACTCAGTTCATAAAAAACCTACAAAAGTTCTAACTTGCTCACGCAAACACTATTCACATAAGACATCTATACACGCTTTTGCCGTATTTTTTTTCTGTTAGAAATCAAGAGAACGGAAATTTTCGTGCGTTTGCCAAAGCGGTGCTCTGCCGTTCCCACATGAGTAGTTGTATACCACAAAGCTGTAGAAGTACAAACGTAAATTTTCAGCTCTCTACAAGCTTAACTTCTCGAGAAATTTGAATTTTAGCTTGGACCACATAACTAGCGAAAACTGTATTCGATATTTTTCGAGAACTAAAGCTTGTAGAAAGCTGGAAACTCACGTTTATAATTCTACAGGTTTGTAGTATACAACTACTTATGTGGAAACGGCACAGCATCACTTTGGCAAACGCACGAAAATTTCCGTTTTCCTAATTTCTAACAGAGAAAAAAATACGGCAAAGGCGTGTGTAGATGTTTTATGTGAATAGTGTTTACGTGAGCAAGTTAGAATTTTTGTAGGTTTTTTATGAATTGAGTTACGATTTTTCTCAATTTCTCGGGCAGTTGAATCTTTTTAGTTTTTGGCTCGAAACTTGTGGTAGATCAGAGCTGTTGCTAAAGCAAGATGGCCTTTTCGTAGAGCTTGCTTTGCTCTATCGAACGTTCCTAGCAACCTATTTAAGAATGAGAAATGTATGACTTATTGCGGTTGGAATTCAAAACCTGCATTAATTTCCGGACAACCTAATACTATATTCTCTCTAATGCAGGTATAAACAATTCGCGATGACCGGTTACGAGATTTCACGTGCTCTAATAGTCCTAAGAGCTTCAGTCTTGTGCAGTAGTCTTGTGTTTTCCCTTTTATCTCTGAAAAATTGAGATTTGATTGGATATTAGGAATTCCTCTAAAAGCTTCTTGTATAAAATAAGAGTCCCTTTCGGTTTGATGTGTAAGGTATGGAACAGTGTCTCAAATCAAAATTGAGCCTTCTGAGAAGCCAATAGGCATTTGCTTACTGATGTCCACTTTTTTGGAATTTTTGACCACTCTAGTTCCTAGGTCTACGATGGTAAATGAATGTTTGAAGAATGCTGTTGTCCTTTAATTTCTCTACGTATACTGATTACAACCTATCCATCAGCTGCAAGTTCGGAATATGCATCCATTGTTTGAACTCGAGATACTCATGGAGGTTGCCTGCGTTTCATTCTTGCATACGTCTCTTTCGAAGCGAATCTACAATACCGCTCATAATTCGTCAAAAAAGTCGCCGGACTGCGACAGGGTGCGCCACATTCCACGAGAGTCCGCCGGAGTGCGGCAGAGTGCGCCACTCTCCACTAGAATCCATCGGAATCCGCGTCGCATCGCCATATTTTGCTTCAGAATGGACGAATTTTGAATCCGAGGACATCATTCTATTTAGCTCGGCGAGACGCATCATGTAGTGTATAGGAGTGCCACAATCTAGCAGGATATGATAGGTATATGCTAGACAGTAAGTTTCCGCTCAGTTTTGCAGTTTTTTGTTTGGTTGGATTGTTCTACGGTGAGGTAATTGTAACTAAATCACGAAAGCCAATTGCCTGCACCTCTCGCGTACCTATCAGAGAACCTTCTTGACTGCTTATGAAGATTTAAGTAATTAGGAAGTGTGCCATCGAACGGTGCATGTCTCAAGCTCCAGTCTATAGAAATTGCCGAGTTACGAGCCTACGCAAACACGTCCTCACGGATTTTGCCCAAAATGTAAAGATTACAAATTTCGTCGAAATTCCACCGTGACTGGTTGTACGACACTCGCATAGCGGATATTATGTTCGCTTCGCTCAACAGCAAGAGCTCAATGACTCCCACTGTACTCAATATGGTGGTTGGATGTGCTTCAGCTGCTTTGTTGAAACAGCTTCGTGGCTAGAGCTCAGAATCTAACTGTCACAGCATAGGAAGATCCATTAAGCGAATGAACAGATTTGATTAACGTTTTGTACCAACCAAACAAAAAACTGCAAAACTGAGCGGAAACTTACTGTCTAGCATATACCTATCATATCATGCTAGATTGTGGCACTCCTATACACTACATGATGCGTCTCGCCGAGCTGAATAGAATGATGTCCTCGGATTCAAAATTCGTCCATTCTGAAGCAAAATATGGCGATGCGACGCGGATTCCGATGGATTCTAGTGGAGAGTGGCGCCCTCTGCCGCACTCCGGCGGATTCTCGTGGAGTGTGGCGCACCCTGTCGCAGTCCGGCGGAGTCCGCCGCAGTCCGGCGACTTTTTTGACGAATTATGAGCGGTATTGTAAAGGTTTCAACTTTAAATTTTTTCCTTTGTGTGCATAAATATGCTCTACTGCTCATGAGTGAGGCGAGGAGCATTAGGAAGGGCGCGCGTTGCGTGCGCGCCGCGAAAGTACCTATGGGAACCTGGCCGGGGTCCACACTATACCATGTCTTGCAGGTCCAGAAGATATATATGCATGCTTACTTAAAGGCAGTGTCCCGGCAGATTCGGGTCCTGGGGGATATACGTGTGTTGGGGTTCCTGGTCACCCCATCGACCTCCAGGCGCACTCCGGCTGGGTGATGTTCCCCCTGGGCCGAGAAAATGGCCCTTGAACCGGCGCGCGCAACCCCAACTGGCGCGCGCTTGGACGGCCTTCCCCGCCTGTTCGGCGCGGGACCCCACGAGCGCTCTCCCCCATGGTGCATGCTATCCAAAGCAAGAATTACAGGCGGCAGGATCTTCGTCTGAGGACCTCCCCCAACTTTCCATTAAAAATCTCGTCCAAGCTGCTTTTCTGGAATTAGGAAAACGCCCCAAAGTCGGCCTTTTCAGCCCGTTCAAAGCTCAAATTCGGATTCTACGTGGCGAAAAGGCCTAAAACATGCAAAAAGGTGGAGGTGCAAAATCTGCCGGGACACTGCCTTTAAGTTCTACCTCCCGTTTCCTCTTCAAACTTTTATGAATTTTTTGGATAATTGAGCCAAGCCAGCAAACATGCGGCTCTATGAAGAGTTTGTCAGAAATCCTGAGCAAACTGGCTTCTTTAGAAATGTTGTTGTTAAGTGTGCGAGAGTGGTTCTAAATCCGGGACTACAACGATAATTACATCAGATTAAACTTGTTTTTCATGCTTGAAAGAATAGAACAGTGGGACATTTTCCATTACCCAATTTTTCGTGAGGGGTCGTATATTAGAATAATGCTCATTTATAGCGGGAAAACCAGTTTGGATTGTAGGATGAATTCACGCTGTTTACACTCCGTCAGATTTGGTCTTTGCTGGAAACTTTTTGCATTCATTTCGATCTGAGATGCAGCTTCAAGTCTGCCTTAGCGAGAATCGGGCGCTGTTCAGCTATCCGGACCCCAAAATTTTTAAGTCATGGAATTCGCTGAAACTTGGCCCAGGTGGGGGGAAGCAATCTGACATGTTCATTACGAATATCACGTTTTTTGCGCCGATGATGCCTCGTTGTCGGTTACGGTGGGTATACGTTAAGGGATTAAAATCATGGATTGCACTGAAACTTGCTGAAGGGGCTATTCGACATGCTAATGACGATGATCGTATTCTTCTCGCATGATGAGGCATGTTTATGGAGCTACTGTAGGTTTACGGTGAGAGCCAAGAATAGCAAATTTGCCTGAAACTTTGTGTTTGTGTAGACCGACTCTCACTACCGTCATGCCTTTCATACAGGACCATCGCGGCGTCGACATACAATACCGCTCTCAGAATGTGCAAAATTTCCGTGAATTCCGCAAAATTCCGAGAATTCCGCGAACTTCCGCGAAATTCCGGGAATTCCGCGAAATTCCGGAAATTTCGCGAAATTCATGTGAATCACGCAAATTACGCAGGGCCATAACTTCTTTCCGAATGAGTATATTCAAAATCCGAAAACAGCATTGTATTCAGCTCGTCAAGGCGAATCTTTTGGTGTACAGGTTGTCTCCAATATCCTCTTTTCAATAATCTTGAATCGGCATGCGGACGCCTTTTCGCGTGGGTGTAACGCAACAAGCATCACATATAGGAGATTGCGGCGGGCACCCTTCGATAGTACTCTTTCAGTAGATTATTCTGCGCTAAACAGCAGCCGAAGACTCACTTTTAAAAGAGATAGAAGAGCTGATAAACTCTGGAAAAATCAAGCTGTTCCAAGTTCTACTAGCCGTAACTTCCTTCAGAATGAACATCTTCGAAATCCGAAAACAGTATTGTGTTCAGCTCGTTAAGGCGAATCTTACGGTATACAGCATGTCCTTGAAATTCGATTTCCAATTTTTTCAAAATTTTCTGCGCGCGTATATTCGTAAGGTCGCAACGCAGCGCACATCAAACATAAAAGACTCCAATAAGCACTATTGGATTGTGCTGCTCCCGCAGATTACCGAGCGCTAAAAACGAACTGGAGAACCTTTTTCGAAAAAGATAGAAGAGCTGGTGAATTCTGGAAAAATCGTGTTGTGTCAAATTTTGCCCACTGTAACCCTAAAATGGGAAGCTCTCCTGCTAAGCAGATGTGCTTTTCGTAATCAGCAGGTCAGATAACCTCTTTGAGCGAAGTTTCCTTATAATCCAAGATCATCGACATTTTGACCAAAACCCATCGGCGAGCTTCAGGGCGTAGAACGAGAAAAAATCAAATCACCCGAATTTCTTTGAAAACTTGCTCATAGAGGTTATCTGACCTGCTGATTACGAAAAGCACATCTGCTTAGCAGGAGAGCTTCCCATTCTAGGGTTACAGTGGGCAAAATTTCACACAACACGATTTTTCCAGAATTCACCAGCTCTTCTATCTTTTTCGAAAAAGGTTCTCCAGTTCTTTTTTAGCGCTCGGTAATCTGCGGGAGCAGCACAATCCAATAGTGCTTATTGGAGTCTTTTATGTTTGATGTGCGCTGCGTTGCGACCTTACGAATATACGCGCGCAGAAAATTTTGAAAAAATTGGAAATCGAATTTCAAGGACATGCTGCATACCGGAAGATTCGCCTTAACGAGCTGAACACAATACTGTTTTCGGATTTCGAAGATGTTCATTCTGAAGGAAGTTACGGCTAGTAGAACTTGGAACAGCTTGATTATTCCAGAGTTTATCAGCTCTTCTATCTCTTTTAAAAGTGAGTCTTCGGCTGCTGTTTAGCGCAGAATAATCTACTGAAAGAGTACTATCGAAGGGTGCCCGCCGCAATCTCCTATATGTGATGCTTGTTGCGTTACACCCACGCGAAAAGGCGTCCGCATGCCGATTCAAGATTATTGAAAAGAGGATATTGGAGACAACCTGTACAGCAAAAGATTCGCCTTGACGAGCTGAATACAATGCTGTTTTCGGATTTTGAATATACTCATTCGGAAAGAAGTTATGGCCCTGCGTAATTTGCGTGATTCACATGAATTTCGCGAAATTTCCGGAATTTCGCGGAATTCCCGAAATGTCGCGGAATTCCCGGAATTTCGCGGAAGTTCGCGGAATTCTCGGAATTTCGCGGAATTCACGGAAATTTTGCACATTCTGAGAGCGGTATTGTACTCTGCGGCGGCTTTGCCCAAGCAAACACAGGGGAGGAAGATTTACCGTACCGCGCGCCCTATCGTATGCCCACTTCCACACAGGAAAACGTCTTCATGAGGTAAAAACAAGTTATTCGTGATCAACATGCTAAATTATCCCCTGAGCCAATTTTCGGACAAATACACGATCTTGCCCCCCCCCTACGTATACCCGCCGTAACTCCGGCAAATGATGCTACCGTACAAAACCAATATGATATTCGACATCAGCAGGTTGAATACTCCCCACACCGATTTTGAGCGAAATCACGGTTTTGACCCCCACAGTATACCTACCGTAACTCGCAGGGAAGCGTTTTTTTGTGGAGAAAATGTGATATCCGTGATCAGCATGTCAGACGACCCCTCTGGGCCGAATTTGGGCGAAAGCAATGACTAAAAAATTTTGAGGTCCGGACAGCCGAATAGCGCCGAGAATCGTATAAATGTAAGTTTTCCTCTTTTCTCTGACATTCGTTACTCGACTTCAATGAAATTTGCCATACTTGTTTCCCTTTTTTATGGTTTACTTTTCGTGCCTTCAAAGCATTTCTATGTGTCTATCCAGATTGATTTGTCGAACATTTCCAATGACTTTTTCTTACAGCTGCACTTGCGAGTCTCGCGCAATGTTGACGATGCAATACTTTTTTCAGATAACGAAATAATTCCGATTTCCGTACATTGAAGAATTTATGCTCTACAGGATTGCAGACTTTGTTTTCAAATGTGCCGGAAGACTTTATGTTCGATCTGCGCGATTGGACAAAGCCAAGTCACATCGAACGTAAATTATGTATTTATCGTTGTAACGTGTCTTTGTTTAGGTCCGACTATGTGGGCAAATTTCGGAAAGAAGAAGAAAATCATAGAAAAGTTGTAAGTAAAACGTATCATCTCAATGAATATTACGCACAATTCATATTCTATCATTGTATATAAATTACCATGACTAGATGAGTGGTGGGATTTAATTGAATCCAAAGAATTTGCCTGCTGTCTCAAATCAGTCTGAGATACAAGACAACGATCAACTGCCACTCATACTGACTGGTTGAGGGACTAACGACTTGGTATTACGTGCCGGATACAGTTCGAGTCCATGCTGGTGCTTACTGCTAATGGTGAGGTAATCATCCTTGCTTTGCGAGCTGTGTATGCATAGTCAATGGGACATGTGCTCTGATATGAAGATAACATCACAGCGGGGAACAGCGTTGGCCTCTGAAGCATAATTTTTTCCCGGAATTTTTTTTTATTTTAATTCCGCAGTTTTCTTAAAATTTGTCACATTATAATGTCGCAGGTTTGAAAACATGTGTGTAAGATTGCTAGAGTTGAGAGTGAGTGAGAAGACGGGAATGTGAGTATGTGTGGAACTCGAGTACTTGAGGGTGAGAGATTTCATAAATTGTGAGCATACGAATGGTAAAAATCCCCCCCCCCCCCTCCTTTATTTCACTGATCTCACTGCAGAGATCCTTAACATGCTCTCATTTTTTTCTTTGCTATTGTCATGAATGAATTGTTTTCGTTTTTTCTTGAATAAAACTTGTTCTTTGGGTAAAGTGTTCACTCTGCAATCACTGGGATCAGTTTTTGGGTCAAAAGGAAATCGGATAATTTTGGGTCAAAGGGGAATTTCCCCGAAAAACCCTTTTGACAACCTCGTGCTGGGCCCTGACTACAGACAGACATTTAGCTTTATTTTTAAGTAGCTAGCAAATCCTGCTCCGCTATGTGTTAATAATAAACTCGTAGCCAGCATGCTCACTTACCTTCCTGCGCGAACTCCCAGTCCCGTGGCTAATACTTTGCAAAAAATCGGTAAAACCGATGTCGATCGGTAACGAAGAGTAACCTATGACACCTGTTCCGCCCCGAATTAATGTGTACAAAGCTTGGTTCAGTTTGGTTCAGAAATACTATTTGGAACATACGAACACACTACATACAGACAGACAAACAGACAATTAGTTTTATTTTTACAGAGAATTGAGGCACTGAGATTATTGAAGATGACGCGCGATCAAGACTGTGATTCTGAAGTCGGTCGTGTATCAACTTTTTAAGAGGGAGGGGGCAACATAGTTGAGCCACTACTCATAATCCAACATTTTATTCGAAAAATTCGACTGCTCAAATATCGGGTGATCCGAATATTCGAATCTTTGAGCAGTGAAGTGCATATTCAACTACTCAAGTAATGAAAAAGGTGCCCTATATGGCCCCCCTCCCCCAACAACGGCAGGGACCGTATTCAGGCTGTTCGTGTCGGGACCCGATCGCGATTTCCTCATCGTCCTTCAAATCAATTGAGCGCTGCTGACGGCGATCATCATCTCGTGTTTTGAGCAATCTAATCTAATGGAAACAGTGAGTGTTCCGTGGTTGAGACTACTCCGGTGAACTTCTACTCCAGGGCCGAGGAGTCATTCTCGAGAAACAATCGGACAAAAGCATGAATTCCATTGTTTATTAGAACAACCAGTGCGTCACCTCTGCTTCGCAGAGGCTAGCACTGGCCCTATTTTCTGAACGCCTTACTCATTCCGGATTGAAACTCACGCGCTATGTAGGCTATCACGAATAATTCGTAAACAACTACTCATTTGTAGAGGTCTTCCATGTGAGATCGGTATTTTCGCATGGATAAAATCTTTTCCAAAAGAACATATGCAAATTTGAATAGGCTTTTGGAATTTTTATGGCTTGGTAGTCGCCGTAAGGACAACAGACATAGTGGGCTACACTTCTGTGCAAAAATCTTCTAAAATAATCAGGTAAAATCTTGAAAAATTGACCGTTTACACAGCGAATGCTTTTTGGCGCTGTTCTCGTAAAGTAGTAGACTTCCCATTACTTTTTTAGGCTAACGTCCATGGCTTGCACATTAGCTTGTCAAATATATCCTTAACTCTGCAAAAAGTAGTACTACGGACCCAAATTTGCTGGCCAGAAGCCAAGTGGATCCATCTGACGCGCAATTTTCAATGGATCCCGTCAACGGATCCGCTCATGCTTTTGTATAGTGAGCTTTCATGCTGGTAGCGTGCGTTGTGCAAAATTTGGGCTCAGGACGTTGGCTGGAACACGCTCTACGAATTTCGTGACAGACAGAGATTCACACACACACACACACACACACACACACACACACACACACACACACACACACACACACACACACACACACACACACACACACACACACACACACACACACACACACACACACACACACACACACACACACACACACACACACACACACACACACACACACACACACACACACACACACACACACACACACACACACACACACACACACACACACACACACACACACACACACACACACACACACACACACACACACACACACACACACACACACACACACACACACACACACACACACACACACACACACACACACACACACACACACACACACACACACACACACACACACACACACACACACACACACACACACACACACACACACACACACACACACACACACACACACACACACACACACACACACACACACACACACACACACACACACACACACACACACACACACACACACACACACACACACACACACACACACACACACACACACACACACACACACACACACACACACACACACACACACACACACACACACACACACACACACACACACACACACAGAGAGAGAGACAAACGTAAACAACCCTTAGCCCGTTATTATAAGTTATGATCGGTCATTGCAGCATCATAAAATGAAATCATCAACGGTGTAAGCAAAGCAAAGCAACAACACAATACAATGATAAATATTTTATATGTTCTCTGGTCATGAAACCTGGGCATTGTCTTGTAATCATGAATTTTCTTGTGAGCCACGCAGGTTTGTTAAGATATTTATTAGGTCTAACGTTTCGGCAATAATGCCTTCCTCAGAGACCTGAAAGAAAGTCTCACACTAGTTTTTTGCCCTATATGATCAAATCTCTCCTCTTGACAAGCCTAGTTCGACGCCCTAGGAGCAAACAAGCGGAGACATTACACGACAAGTAGCATACCAAGATCTCCACAGACAGCGCAACGACGACGTTTAAACTCCACTGGTGGTAAAAGACTATAGCTGACCGATATGGACAGCTTAAGTAGTGGAGATGATATCTATAAGTGACAGTATGACAGAAATGGCATCAAATCACTTGTGATGGAGAGCTGTTCATTCTTCCCGTTCAGCTTCGGTTCGCGCGAGAGAATGTATGCCGCTTCAAGCGCTTTGCGAGCAGCAATTTTTGACTCATGACCTAGGATGATGCATCTGATATCGAAGTCGTTGCCGTAATGGTCTACTTTCCTGTGTTTCCCTAGCGAACTGGCCATGCTTTCCCGCCTCTTACTCGCCAAGTGTTCATTAACACGCACGCTGAGTTGCCGACCAGTTTCCCCTATGTAGGTAGCGTGGCATGCCAGACATTCATTCTCGTAGACAATGCCAAACTTAGCACAGTCTCCCATTTTTCCGTTAGGGCAAATGACGCAATCCTTCGTAATACAAGCTGTATCGTATAAACGATTACGCACTAGTTGTCGCTTAATGTTGCTTCGAGGGATATTTACGAGAAGAACATCTTGCTCCAACTGGGCTTGTACTATACACGTTTGAAACGCGTGCTACTCTAACGGAAATGCATGGTAAGCATAATGGAATCCTGGCACCAGTTTGGCGATTTTCAGCATTTGCTGTAAACGTTCTAGAATGTCTGGATTTTGATGAGAAGTAGCCATTGGAGGCTGCTATCTCATTTGCCAGCTCGAGGGACTCCTGCCGTTCACTCTCCCCATTGCAGACTTCGATTGCCGTTTTATACATGTTCCGCAATACTGCTCGCTTAACGGCGACCGGATGGGCCGATTTCGCGTGTAAAATGATGTTCTTCGAGCTCTCTTTGCGATACCATTTCACTCGTATCGTACCGTTATTTAGCATTAGCTGGGTGTTCAGGTAGGGGAGCCAACCGTTTCGGGGTGCTTCTCTGGTAAAACTTATGTACTCTGATTGTTGATTCAAAATCTTGAAACACTCGTCCATTTCGGACTGTGTTGATGTTATAATGCAACAATCGTCAATATATCGACAGTACATAAGTGGGCATCGTGATAGCACCGGTCTTTCTATTCTGCTCATGAAACAGATGGCAAGCGTAGGTGCTAACCTTTGGCCCATTGCCAACCCCCTCAACTGTGAATAGTAAGTGCCTGACCATTTGAAGATATTGCAGTTAAGACATTCCTTGATCAGAGTCATTATACGCGCTTTACTGAGCCCATACGTCGAGATGGTATTACCATGTGCATCAAACAGCTCAGAAAGCGCTTGTAAAGCGTCACCGTTGGATACGTTGGTGTAGAGTGACGTTACATCAAATGACTCTATAACACAGCCCTGATGGAGTTGAGCACGATGTAATTGGTCAAGGAAATGCTTGGTATTCGTCAAATGTGCCGGCACTTTGTCGAGAAATTGGGTGACAATTTTACTTAAGAACCATGATATCCTATCGGTTGGTCCATTGATACAGCTAATGATCGGTCGAATTTTGTAGACCGAGGCCGACGTAGAGCTCATGTCACGCGCAGAGAGCTTATGCGTCTTAAGAAGGCTGTAAAATACGGGACAGCATGGGTTATCGAGCTTAAGTCTGCTGAGAAACTTTTCGTTCAGGCCAGCTTCTTTACCAAGCATCATCCACACGTTGTCGTGATTCTCACGATGTAAGGAAGGCGGGCCCCGCTGACGGTATAAAGGGAAGAGAAGCGGACGAGGGAGAAGCTCGTGATATATCCAATGCTTTTAACGAACCTTACACTTGGTCAATACACTTCAATCAATAAATGTTAGAACCCGGTTGTTATTGGCCAAGACATGGTGCATCGGCCGGGTTCATGAATGTGGAAAAAAAAATCAAAGTCAAGCGCGAACAGTCAGTTGCTTTACTTCTTCCTTTTTCTCTCCCTCTTTTTCTCTCCCTCTTAAATTGTTTTCTTGGTTTTTCTTTCCAACTCCATTCAAAGTGTCGTGAAGACTGATCACCTTCACCTCGCAATAACCCTTTTTACTACCACTTTTGCCACCTATCGCCTTACACAAAGCTGTTCACGCACAGGTCAAGCGCACATCAATTCAACCAAATATAGATGGACAACAAGAAAAATAGTTGTCTAGGGCAGGCAGCCTGAATTAACTGCCTAGGGAAGACAACCCGAAATAATCGTCTAGGGCAGGCAACCTGAATTAACTGCCTAGGGAGGACAACCCGAAATAATCGTCTAGGGCAGGCAACCTGAAATAACTGCCACAAAGAATTTTCCGGAACTTGCTGAGAACACAAAGGAGATCTCCATTACGGTTGCAATTTTGCTAGCACAAAGTTCGGCAAAGTTTGAGAGAACCTCATTATCTTCGATTCTCATCAAAAGTCCAACGCGGTGAGAAATGCATTATCATCGGGTTCTCAAAACAAAACAAATGTTTCAATAGAAAAAAAAAGATAACAACATATGTTTATCAAAAGTACATGGGAAACAAAACAAAAGACTCATCCAATCTCACAACGGAACATCAACAGTTATATAAGACGCGAGTCACATAGTCTCCTCATACTTGGAGTTGTCTGTCCAAGGCTGTCGTGTCTGAAATATGGCATCTGAATTCAACATGAAATCCTGTAAGCAACGATTAACCAGGAACTCAATGAGCTTGCCAGTTTGATTGTTGAGGCAAATACATTCAAGGAACCGTGGCAGTTCCCAACCAATATGGAAGAGATACACCGATTCACATTGGCAAACAGAGCAATAATCAAAAACCTAATAATCAAATGAAAGAAAAGGAAGATCAAATTATGACCGAATACAGCAACCAAGCGCGTGCCTTGGAAACGTTCAAACTGAATAACACAACATACGGAGAAAGTCTCGAAAAGGAATTCGATTCATACTGGGAAAATCGCAAAGCAGACGAAAGTCTTGACATCAGTGTTTCAACTCGACGAAAGCTGGAGGTGCGAATCGTGGAGTTGGAATGTCAAGAGCAAGCTGTTAACATAACATCTTCAGAGGTAGCAAGTTCAAGACCACCAATTCAAGAAACAAATAAACGATGTACTTTACTCTTCCAGGCTATGGAAGAACGTAACCAAGGAAGAGATCTCAATCAGAACCACGCACAAAATAATCAAACTACTGCTACTACAACGTCCAATCGGGATCACCCACAGCCTTGGCGCTATCCATACGGCCATGAACTGCGAGTACCCGATTTTTACGGAAAACCAGCAGAATTCGAATCGTTCTGGGAACTATTTCAAGAGTTGGTACACAATCAACCATATTCAGATCTAGAAAAACTATCCATTCTGTTAGCATGTTGCAAAGGCGACGCGGAGCGAACATTAAGGATGATACCGCGCAGCGCCAAATCCTATGAATTAGCTATTCAACAGCTAAGGGCACAATATCAAGATGAACGTCGCAACAAAACACTGCTCCTACGAAAGCTGCAAACACTTCCAAGAGTGGGCGACGACCCACGTCAACTTCAAAATACCTACAACGACATCTTAACACTGGTTACGGAGATGCGTAGGCAAGGAGAAGCCGTAGACAGCACCAATCTACTACAAACGGTCACTAACAAGTTCCCTAAAAGTGTACAAGAAGAAGCAGCAAAGAGGGAGTATGATTCAAATAAGATATGGACAATGGCAGAATTGCTAGACAACTTAGATGTCATTGTAAAGCGACGAATACACATTAGCTTCATTCAAGGACGAGATTCGGAAACAAGCGAATCGTCCACGTTTCATATCCAAACAAAATCAACGACAGTAAACTGCACCGGATGCGGCGGATTACATAGATTCATAGACTGTGTCAGATACAGAACTCGCAAAGAAAAACTCAACCGACTATGGCAACTAAATGCCTGTCTAATTTGCTTCAGCAAGCGTCATCAAGCTCACGTATGCAACAAGCCAAAATGCCAATATTGCAATGGTAATCACCATTCTTTGTTATGCTACAAAAATAACACTTTTCGCATTTGGCGTGAGGACGTGACGCGAAGATCGAGGTCACCAGTACCAGCTTCTTTTAGAAAGTTTCAAAATGACCGCCTGTCTCAGCAGAATCACTTTGTTTCGAGAACATCAAGATCACCAATATTCAAGCAGGATCAATCACTTAGAAGACAATTTACATCTCCATCTCGAAGATATCGCGACAACTACCAAATGAGATCGCGAAGCGTGTCACCAGCACGGAAAACTAATTATGAAGGGATAAGCACACTACCGACTACCTACAGAAATAGAAGCAGAAGTTCCAGCAGATCCTCTCATAATTCACCAACCCGCACTTCACCACAAAAAAGAGTCACATTTATCAATTACGCCAGCACTGCGGAAGACGTTTCGGCACAGAAACCTACAGTTGTAGAAACCTTTTCAAAAACAACAGCAAAAGCGAGTCCCAGTGCAATTCACGAAGATAAAATCATATCAACGCCAGCTTTCAGCATTTCAGATTGTCCTTCGTGTACCAGACTAATGACAGTGCCAGTATATGTACGGAACACTCAGTCAGGAAAGCTTGAGAATCTAACAGCCTTACTCGACTCAGCTTCAGATTCTTCGTTCATTACAACAGAGGTAACCAGAAAACTCAATTTGCCTTCACTCTCGGAACAAACCATAGTTGTCTCAACCTTTGGGGGTCACGTAGAAAGAAAGAAAACAACTGTAGTAAAAACAGCGCTTGTCAACAGTTACGGGGAAACCCTAAATGTCTCGTTATTGACGCAAGATCACATCACAGACAAACTCAAATTTTGTGATCTTACCATGGAAGACCTCGCTTTCATAAGAGGACAACTTCTAATAGACAATACTAAGCTCAAAATCGATCATGATGCAACACAACCAAGTATCTTGCTCGGAATTGACTATTTCAATGAAATTTTCATTGCCAACCAGCCACCAGTAAGGTTACCTTCAGGATTCTATTTGAGTCTAACATTTTTTGGGTACACAATTTCAGGAAAGCACTCGCATGCAGGGCCAGGAGCCTACAATGAGAAATGTACACTTTTCTCGCAAACGGAAAACAATTTCGATTACCCCAATTCCTACAGTTTAGAGAGTATGGGAATTACCAACTCCTTATCGGAACAAGAAGAAACCGAAAAAATTATCGATAATTTCTACAAAACTATAGAAATTCACGACAAAAAGATATATGTTCGCCTTCCGTGGAAGGCCAATAAAGATAAGCTAGCGAACAATTACAAACTTGCATTGAGTAGACTGCATCAACAATACAAATTGGCCCATAAAAATCCAAAACTTTGGGAGGAGTATTGCAAAATAATTCGTGACCAATTCAATAACGGCATCATAGAAAAAGCAAAAGGAGGAAATTCTGCTGCAAGCCCATTATATTATATTCCGCACCAAGCGGTACTGAAACCAAGTAGTCATACAACTAAGGTCCGAATTGTCCTAGACGCATCATCCAAATGCAAAGGCGAGTTGAGCCTTAACGATGTGGTACACCAAGGACCACTTCTCTTACCCAACTTAACCGGAATTATACTTCGAGCAAGAGTGGGTAACAAAATCCTCATAGCAGACGTGGAAAAGGCTTTCCATACCATTTAACTCAACAAGCTTGATCGAGACGCGGTAAGATTTCTCTGGCTGACTGATACAACACAGCCTCCTACGCCTGACAACATCGAAATACTGAGGTTCAGAAGATTAGCATTCGGAATCAATGCCTCACCATTTTTACTAGCAATGTCTATACGATACTCGCTCGAACACAGCAAAGACACTGTAATTTCAAAGGAGTTAGTACGCAACCTATATGTAGACAATGTGCTACTAACCGCGGACGAACCAAATGAACTAATCGAGAAATACAAACTGAGCAAGAAGCTATTTCAAAATATGGCAATGAACTTGAGAGAATATATGACCAACGATGAAGAATGTAATGCACTAATATCAAAGCCAGATTTGGCACAGCATGAAGAGCACAAAATTTTAGGAATTCCATGGAAACCAAAAGCCGATCATTTTCTGCTTCAATCAAAACTGCATTATAACCCTTGCCCAACAAAACGTATAGTGTTGAGAGCCACTCAAAGCACATTCGATCCATTAGGATTGCTTGCGCCAATACTGCTTCCAGCAGAATTGTTTTTGCAAGATTTATGGGAGCAAAGTTACGAGTGGGACACACCATTATCACCATCGCATGATGCTCAATGGAAAGAAATATGTTCACAAGGAGAAAACTTTGAAATCAACCTTCCAAGACAAATAGTAATCCGCCAACCGAATATTAAATATCAATTGCATACATTTGTCGATGCTTCTCTGAGATGTTTTGCGGCGTGCACCTACTTGAGAATGGTGGAAAGTAAAGGAAAAGTAATAAGCTCACAGATCGTGGCCGCACGCAATCGACTCACTCCAAAAAAGCTTCAAACAAAGCAATCGAATCTCACAATCCCACGACTGGAACTACTAGCGCTTCAGTTAGGCATGCAACTAACACGTTTCATATGTACAGAATTGGACATACCCATTGAAGAAGTTCACGTTTTCAGCGACTCTCAAATAGCTTTACAATGGATGAAAATTCACAAAAAGACAAGCACGTTTATTGAAAATCGCGTCACCATTGTAAGAGAGATCATATCAGAACTTGAAAAGAATTCAACTTCATGTCGATTGGCATATATTCCTACAAACGAGAATCCTGCAGATTGCGCAACGCGAGGAGTAACAGCCGATCAATTCAGTAAACATATGTGGTGGAAAGGACCCGCATTCTTGAAGCAGGTCCAGCAAACATGGAAACATATTACATACTTCCCTGGAGAACAAACGAAAACAACAGAAACGGACTCTGAGGAAGCGGAGTTCAGGGCAGAATTCACAACCTAGCAAAACATCGGTCTTAACGACGACAAAGAAAGGGGAGAACCAAAACAAAGATTCACTAGTAATTCAAACGTCATCTTGGTATCGAAGCAAAAAAGTCATGGTACTGGTATTGAAATTTCTCAAAACACTCATATATTCAAAAATAAGCAAGGAAAAACAAAAATATCTGCAAAACCACATACCTGAAATAGCCTGCATGACACTTGACCCACCATTGCATATACCATGTCCCACTGACATGCGACAGGCTGAAAAACAGCTCATAAAAATAACTCAAAGGCATCATCCTCAAGCAATCAATAAATACTCTCATTTGAATCTGATTAAAGATGAGGACGGTATACTAAGATGCTATGGCCGCATACAGCATTCTAAGTTATGCATAGACACAAACAACCCCATATTTTTGCCGCCAAACCACACAACCACAGAGCAAATTGCACGTGAATTCCACGAAAATGTTGGTCATCAGGGAGTAAATGGCACGTTGGCAAATTTAAGAACAAAATATTGGATCCCAAAAGGAAGAACGGTAGTTCGAAAAATACTCAAAAACTGCATAAAATGCAAAAAGTGGAACGGCAAACCTTATTTCTATCCCGCTAGTCCGGCGTTACCACAAAGCAGAGTGGTACCATCTCATCCATTCGATCACGTCGGAATTGATCTAGCAGGTCCATTCGCGCTACACACCACCTCAGAAATCACTAAGCAATGGGTATGCTTGTTTTCTTGCATGGCAACAAGAGCCGTTCACCTGGAAATCGTAGAAAATTTGAGTTCTGAAGCATTGGTTAATGGATTCCGACGATTTATAGCAAGACGCGGAGTCCCATCCACAATTATAACAGATAACGCGACCAATTTCAAATTAGGTAAAGAAATCATCACTAACGAAACGAAAAATTGTATAGAGCAACAACAACAATATATTTTGAATGAATTCTCATGCAAGAAACAGATTCAATGGAAATTCATAACACCGTTATCCCCCTGGAAAGGAGGATTTTACGAAAGATTGATTGGTGTAATGAAAATGTGCTTGCGAAAAGCACTAGGAAAAACATCTCTCACTCCAACGCAGTTTCAAACCATAATCACAGAAACGGAAGTAATAATAAATTCTCGCCCTCTTGCATACTGCGGCAGCTCACTCGAAGACTCACTGATCGTGCGCCCTATCGATTTTCTCATGCCGCAATCGATACAAAACATACTAGCATCGCACAATGATGACGAGAACGACGAAGACTACATAGAAGTACTAACAACCAAAGAAGAAGCATTTCAAAAACTGAAAAGCACTATAAAGTATCTGGACAACCTATGGTCGTTGTGGACCGCTCAATATCTGTTAGAACTGCGAAATTTTCACCAAAAACGCATCCGACAAAAATCATTCACTAGAAAAGTCCCTGCAAAAGGCGAAGTTGTTCTCATAATGGATGAGAATACAAAAAGAGGATCATGGCCTATGGGAATTGTCGAAGGAGTCAAACACGATCCCGTTGGGAGGTACGAGAGGTAACGTTGCGTACAGCGCAACGCGCAAAACTCACGAGATCGATAAACATGCTAGTTCCTTTGGAGTTAGACGACGAAAACCAACCGCAAACACACAAAGACGCACAAACAGACAAATCATCCACTAGTGAAGAAGGGAACATCGTTGCTAACATGGAAAGCGAAGACGGAGAACAAAAGCAAACAAAACGACCCTCATTACCTAGAAAAGCGAAGGATAACGTTCACTATGTATACAACACGGAAAGCAAGAAATCAGGAAACGCATTCAAAGTCAACTGGCATGCATGGATTTATGCAATATCATTACTCTGCTTGTTCCCACGCCAAACAATAGCACAAAAAACAACTACTACAACGCTGAAAACGGAATGCATTCGTGGCGGGGTTAAAATATATGAAGTGGGAGCAGCGCAAAAACTTCAAGTATGTGGTGAACATCATTGTTTAGAGGTAAACAACCCAGAAGATAACGTGACCATTCAGTTTCCGCCAGAAGTGATATTACACAGACATAACGTCTTGATCAAAACTTTGATGTTAGATACTAATCAAGCATTTCAATTCACGTGTCCACCAAGTCCATTTTGCGAGCAAATAAAATGCACATTTTGTAACACTATGATCAGTAATCCCCATTGTTGGCCAAAAACCACAATAATAGTTATTGCAATATTCATCTATTCAAGTTTGATGACCATAACGCTTTCCCTCTTATGCGTCAACAAAGCACGACGTTGTCTTTGTAAAGGCATTTATAAAACTGGCACCCTCATGCTACGTATTGTGCATGCATGCTACAAGAATGGATGGAACAATACAGTAAACAAGGAAAACATCCCATTAGTAGAAGTGCGCTCAAATTCAAGCGAGAAATGGAAACCATCAGCTCTGGTAAAAATAGTAACCATAGCGATGATATCCGCCAACATCATAACACTGAACGTAATAGCATGTCAACAAACAATAGTACTTCAATCGGACATAACACAATGCAGCTCAGCAGACACATGCACCAAAAAGCATGCGTTGCTACTAAAAATCAATTCTTTGCAACCAGAAGCATGCTTTCACATCCAGCATCGCAACATCACAATTTCACAAACAAAAATTACTTTGAAGGAAGTCATTTTGAGGTGTAATAAAGAGAGCCTTTACTATACACGCAATACAGAAACTCGAGTGCAATACAGCAAGCGTTGTCCACACATGGGCACATGCTCAGGATCAAAATGTGCTAAAATCACGCCCGATTCAAAAATAGAAGAACTTGCAATGTCGAACAATTTTACCGGAAGAACGTACTGCACGGAATCATGTGGAGGACTAGGGTGCTCCTGCGGATTTCCTTCCTCAGGATGCCTTTTCTACAGAATTTATCACGTTCCAACAGACAAAGATTTATACGAAGTCTATCATTGCCCTACTTGGTCGATGAAAGTGGCACTTTCAATTGCACAAACAAATTTCCATGAAAAACCACAGACCCACACTATAGAATTTGAACAAAATGTTCGAAAGAATTTCAATGGCATGCGTATAGAGATAACATCAATACAAATACCAACCATGCCGCTTCTAGGCGACACATTCATTGATAATTCAAAAATGACGGCAAGATTAAAACAACAACACACCTTCAGCTACGCATGCCTCGACGCAAAAAATGATTCATCACTGCATAAGGGAAAAGAATGTACTATCCGCGACACGTGCTCTTGCCGCCCAGCAGAAGATAGCGTAAACTGTTACTGCACACACAATAACGTGTCCCAAGCACTAGAACTGAGTCAAATCTTACCAATCAAAATGCCGAATGCATTAATAGATACTGAAGGTAAATACAATAGACTAACAATACGGACTTTAGAAGCAAGTACTGAAGTTGCTCTGTTAGTCAACACAAGTGAATCAGATATCCGTTTTACACACGAACAGTTCCAATGCCGCATATCTAGCGCATCGATACTGGGTTGTTATAACTGCTTAAAAGGTGCAGTGACTTATTTGTCATGTTTCTCTAACATCCCTCACGCAATAGCGGAAATAAACTGTCACACACAGTCATTCACTATCACCTGTACACTAACAGGATATACAAATGAGATACATTTTTACGCCATTAAAGCCGTATTCAACGAAACATGCAAAGCAAGCTGCGGCACAAATCAGCAGATATTCTCCATCACGGGTCAATTACATTTCATTAAAGGAGTATTTCCATTTTATAATATGAGAGCACTACAAGGTAATTCCAACACAGAGATCAATACTTTCAAACTAGAATTACCAGATATACCTGAGTTCTTTTCAATTATAAAGCAATATTTCATATTCTCAACGGTCATTTTCCTCACGCTGATCATCGCGTTGATCGCAACAGCCACAGCGTGCCGAGGAAAGCAACAAAGCTCAAGTCGAAGAGCTTATCGTCGGGACATCTACAAAAATATTCTACAACTTGCAATGCCGCCGCCTCTCAACTTTCCATTTCTTTTATTAAGACTCTTTGTGCGCATGGCTCGTTTGATCCTACGCATACCATTTTTTTGCATACGTATTTTTTATTCATTGTTCAAGCACATATCAAACATTTGAATTTCCTCATATATTATCGCATTGTAAATCAAATGCATTCCATACACTCAACCAACCAAGCAATTTCAGATATGGCTGAAGAAGAAAGCCAAAACGCACACTCGCACGAGGTCGACATGAAGACAGAAGAACTGGTGGGGGAAGAAGAACCAAAGCAGCAAAGTCCAAGTGGCGACCCCGTCACAACCCTCGGGCACATAGTCCATTGCCCACCCGAAGGGTGCCCCGGCATGGTAGCGATTCAACAAGCCATGTCGGCATTACAGCAAGAAATCCACGGACTAAGAAAAGAGATCAAACTACATCGGGTAAGCAAACAATTTCAACCATTTAAAATGTATGTAAGAAAAGAAAAAGAAACTTTTAAAGATCCAACGAAAGAGAAAACATTCATATGAAACTGAAGAAAAACAAGAAAAAAAGAAGGTAATCGAAACAAGAACAAAAGAACAAGAACATCGCAAATTTCAGGGCGAAGTCGAGAACCTCATCGACTACATAGAGGAATGCGTCATCGGCAGCCCCCCACCGACAAAAACTCAGAAGACACTGGAAGCGACTATCAGTCGACGTCCACAGCGCCACTACCAACGCCACCACCACCGCCACACCAACGTGAAGACCAGGCAACCCCTCCTCAATTACCTCCCTCCAATTGTATTTTCTGCGCTAGACGCCATTGGTCGACAGACTGCATGATTTATTCAACATTAAGTGAGCGTAGGGAGCGCATCGCACACCTGAATAGGTGCGAGCGCTGCTTAGGCCCAGCAATGCACATGGCGACTTCCTGTCAGCCCAAAAGCACTTGCTTTTTCTGCAAAAAGGCAATGAGGCTATCGGAGATGACCAGGCATCACTCCGTTTTTTGTCAATATCAATTTAACATGTAAAAGGGGAGGAAAACAAACAAAAGAGCTCAATTCACTTATTTTTCTCTTTTTTTAACAATCATCTTTGAACCTACTTCAAAAGCAAGTGCAATTGCAAACTGCAAACTGCAAAAACGTCAAAGGGAAATAACGCAAAGCACAAACTGCAAAAGCCTCAAAAGGAAATAAAGCGTAGCACAAACTGCAAAAAACCGCAAAATGAAATAATGCACAGCCCAAACTGCAAAAACAGCAAAATCAAATACGCACAGCGCAAGACTAAAAGTTTCACGCAAAAAAAATCAATATTCAAAGTTAAATAAGAAAAAAGATTAAGACCCAAGGCAGTCAACGCAGAAAAGCAATAATCTCCTTATAACGTGATTTGTTTTGTCAACTGCATTTTGTGTCAACATGTGATAAACGAATAAAGCCATCGTTTCAATTTCTCAAATCTGAATAAAAGGGTTCTTACATTTAGCAATTTTTTTTGCAAACAAAAAAAAAACAAATACACTCAATTAAGTCAGACTTTTACGTGTTTTTTTAGAAAGGTTCAGGCTTGGAGTCTATTCCATCTTCGAATTTTGACAGCACGCGCGGCGCCGGAGTGTCGTGATTCTCACGATGTAAGGAAGGCGGGCCCCGCTGACGGTATAAAGGGAAGAGAAGCGGACGAGGGAGAAGCTCGTGATATATCCAATGCTTTTAACGAACCTTACACTTGGTCAATACACTTCAATCAATAAATGTTAGAACCCGGTTGTTATTGGCCAAGACATGGATTCAAGCGCTTGCACTGAGAAAGAAATTCTTTTTCATTTGTGCGGCGATAAATGCTTTCGTCTGAAAGATGGAGCTCGGTGATCTCACGATCCAGTTGTTGGGACATAACGACGAACTCTCCACCTTTATCGCTAGTAGAGAGGCGAATGATCCCACTTTCAATCAATCCTCGTAACTCTTTGAATCCAAGCCACTGCGCTCGAGTCAAATTCGTTTGTTTGATGTTCCTATTCTTGTTCAAGACATTAAGTATGCCTGAACATAGAATCCGAAATTTGACATCCGCGGTGTGGCAGGGTTCAGGCTCTTTGTAGAGGGATGATGGAAAGGGGACTGGCGGTAACAACCTTCTACTCAACACATTGGTTCGCTGTATTTGTCCTTGAGATCTCAACTTAATTCGAAGCTGGTCCCTTAGATGTTGCAGGGATCCGACTACATCACGGTATGTGTTCGCGTTGATATTCTGTGCAGGCGCAAAGCTAGGTCCGAGACCAAGAAGCTCTTTAGCACTTGTTGATATTCGGACATCTCCTAGCACAGTAACTCTAGCCATTCCATCAATGTCAGTTTCATTTCGAGTCGCATGCGATTGTGGTCGGTTATGAGGTATGCCACTACAAGTGGTAGGAGGACTCCTGCTATGTTTACTCATAAGTTTGTCGAACTTACTGCATAGTGAGGATTTGAGGTTAGACCGTATAGTGGCGCAAACACGCTTTGACTCGCTCTCAATTCTCCTCCAGCTGTCTGTAGACATAAGACGTTGGCATGTTTCTTCCTTTGCTTTGCATTTGAGTAAACTGGAGTATAGCACGTATTGCTTTTGCCTGATTGCAATAGCCAGGATCTTCGTATACAGCTTCTGCACGCTAGGATGACTTTCTGGTAAGCTGCAGGTTACTCCTAATTTCTTCTTTGCAATGAAGCTCGGTAGCACATCAGACGTCTTGCATCGCTTGAGAAATATGAGAGATTGACGTGTGACGACTATCTTTTGTCGAAGCGCTAAGGCTTCGCTTACGATTGAGAACAGATTTGGCGATACTTCTTGTAATATTTTATATGTTCTCTGGTCATGAAACCTGGGCATTGTCAGGTTTTTTTTCGTCAGCTCGAAGAACATCATTTTACACGCGAAATCGGCCCATCCGGTCGCCGTTAAGCGAGCAGTATTGCGGGACATGTATAAAACGGCAATCGAAGTCTGCAATGGGGAGAGTGAACGGCAGGAGTCCCTCGAGCTGGCAAATGAGATAGCAGCCTCCAATGGCTACTTCTCATCAAAATCCAGACATTCTACAACGTTTACAGCAAATGCTGAAAATCGCCAAACTGGTGCCAGGATTCCATTATGCTTACCATTCATTTCCGATAGAGTAGCACGCGTTTCAAACGTGTATAGTACAAGCCCAGTTGGAGCAAGATGTTCTTCTCGTAAATATCCCTCGAAGCAACATTAAGCGACAACTAGTGCGTAATCGTTTATACGATACAGCTTGTATTACGAAGGATTGCGTCATTTGCCCTAACGGAAAAATGGGAGACTGTGCTAAGTTTGGCATTGTCTACGAGAATGAATGTCTGGCATGCCACGCTACCTACATAGGGGAAACTGGTCGGCAACTCAGCGTGCGTGTTAATGAACACTTGGCGAGTAAGAGGCGGGAAAGCATGGCCAGTTCGCTAGGGAAACACAGGAAAGTAGACCATTACGGCAACGACTTCGATATCAGATGCATCATCCTAGGTCATGAGTCAAAAATTGCTGCTCGCAAAGCGCTTGAAGCGGCATACATTCTCTCGCGCGAACTGAAGCTGAACGGGAAGAATGAACAGCTCTCCATCACAAGTGATTTGATGCCATTTCTGTCATACTGTCACTTATAGATATCATCTCCACTACTTAAGCTGTCCATATCGGTCAGCTATAGTCTTTTACCACCAGTGGAGTTTAAACGTCGTCGTTGCGCTGTCTGTGGAGATCTTGGTATGCTACTTGTCGTGTAATGTCTCCGCTTGTTTGCTCCTAGGGCGTCGAACTAGGCTTGTCAAGAGGAGAGATTTGATCATATAGGGCAAAAAACTAGTGTGAGACTTTCTTTCAGGTCTCTGAGGAGGGCATTATTGCCGAAACGTTAGACCTAATAAATATCTTAACAAACCTGCGTGGCTCACAAGAAAATTCATGATTACAATGATAAATGTTATGATTGACCCACAAAGGCCTAAAAACACCAATTTTGCAAAAAAAAATCTACAAAAAGAACGGGTCAGACCAGAACAACTGAAAGAACATCGTATCGTGCATCACGATCACTGCAAATTACCAACACAGTAGTTTTTGTAAGCAGGGTACTCCTCTCAGTGAAGGCTACTGAAGCATACGGGCTGTTCAGGCCGCACGTTCCAAATTAGCAAAGGCAAACTGTAACATGTATTACCTGTATTACAATACCGCTCACAGAATGTGCAAAATTTCCTTGAATGTCGCAGAATTCCAGGAATTCCACGAAGGTTCGCGAAATTTCGCGAATTTCGCGAAATTTCAGGAGTTTCGCGAAATTCATGTGAATCACGCAAATTACGCAGGCCATAACTTCTTTCCGAATGAGTATATTCGAAATCCGAAAACAGCATTGTATTCAGCTCGTCAAGGCGAATCTTTTGGTATACAGGTTGTGTCCAAACCGTTCGATAGTACCCTTTTGCTAGATTATCGTGCGCTAAACAGCAGCCGAAGACTCTCTTTTAAAAGAGATAGAAGAGCTGATAAACTCTGGAAAAATCAAGCTGTTTCAAGTTCTACTAGCCGTGACTTGCTTCAGAATAAACATTTTCGAAATCCGAAAGCAGCATTGTGTTCATCTCGTCAAGTCGAATCTTACCATGTACAGCGTGCCCTTGAAATTCCGTTTCCAATTTTTTCAAAATTTTCTGTGCGCGTATATTCATAAGGTCGCAACGCAGCGCACATCAAACATAAAAACTCCAAAAGTACTGTTGGATTGTGCTGCCTTCGTAGATTATCGAGCGCTAAAAAGCAACCGGAGAATCTTCTTGAAAAAAAATAGAGGAGCCGGTGAATTCTGGAAAAATCGCGTTTTCTCAAATTTTGCCCACCGTGACCCTAAAATGAGAAGCTCTACTGCTGAGCAGACGTGATTTTGTAATCATAGGCCAGATAACCTCTATGAGCAAGTTTTCAAAGAAATTCGGGTTTTGATTTTTTCTCGTTCTACGCCCTGAAGCTCGCCGATGGGGTTTTTGTCAAAATGTCGATGATCTCGGATTGTAAGGAAACTTCGCTCAAAGAGGTTTTCGAACACGCTGTTTGCGATAGTCCTTTTTTGCGCGGAGTATAGAGTTTCTAGCAGAGATATGGTGAGGGAACTTTAGCTAAGCCACGAAAGTTCGTAGATTCGCCTGCATTTTTCGAGCATTTCTTAGAAAATCTGCTTGCCTGTCTCCGCAGCTTAAATTCACTATAAAGCGTGCTATTTAACGGTGCATGCATCCGGCTTCAATCTGTAGCACTCGCCGATTTAGGGGCCTACGAAATCACGTCCTCATGAGTTTTGCCCAAAATGTACAGATCGCCTGCTTCGTAGAAATTCCACCTAAGTGACTGTAATACACTGTGGTCGCGAATTTTATGTTCACTTCGCTTAAGGAATCTATTCTGCTATACTGGAAGTATCTGAATAGACCTGAGCTCTAGCCACAAATCTGCTTTGATATTCACCTAAAGGCTCAGGCACACACAACCACCAGATCCAATACAATAAGATCTCAAGGATCTTTCGAGTTGAACTTTGTTTTGTTTTCGAGTTTTTATGTTTGATGTGCGCTGCGTTGCGACCTTGTGAATATACGCGCGCAGAAAATTTTGAAAAAATTGGAAACGGAATTTCAAGGGCACGCTGTACATGGTAAGATTCGACTTGACGAGATAAACACAATGCTCCTTTCGGATTTCGAAAATGTTCATTCTGAAGCAAGTCACGGCTAGTAGAATTTGAAACAGCTTGATTTTTTCAGAGTTTATCAGCTCTTCTATTTCTTTTGAAAGAGAGCCTTCGGCTGCTGTTTAGCGCACGATAATCTAATAAAAGAGTACTATCGAACGGTGCCCACGGCAGTCTCCTATGTGTGAGGCTCGTTGCGTTACCACCATGCGAAGAGGCGTCCGCGTGCAAATTCAAGATTATTGAAAACAAGGTATTGGACACAACCTGTACACCAAAAGATTCGCCTTGACGAGCTGAATACAACGCTGTTTTCGGACTTCGAATATACTCATTCGGAAAAAAGTTATGGTCCTGCGTAATTTGCGTGATACACATGAATTTCGCAAAACTCCCGAAATTTCGCGAACATCCGCGGAATTCCTGGAATTCGGCGACATTCACGGAAATTTTGCACATTCTGTGAGCGGTATTGTACAATAAAAAAGAATACTGCTTTCAAACCAACCTTAAGCAGATGATCTTGCTTATCCAGCATTTGTCAACGGCAAAATTTGTTCAATTGTTGGGATGCGGACGATGAATGGTGGTGGAAGAAAAAAGTGATTGCCTAGAAAATGGAGATGATATCATTTGAGTTAGCATAGACTGATAGGAAGCATAAGATGAAAACATATATTTAGGACAAGAATGCGGTTAACTCTCAGAAGGACTTTCGTGGCAAAGAGTTGCCCAAATACAACGATCAGATATTGAAAGGAAGCAGCTCTGATAGATCATGAGTGAAGCATGGCATCCCCTGAATATTCAGTTCAGCCTGAAACAGAACCCAATCAAAGTCAACTCAAATTTACCTATCAAACATGAACTAAAACAAAATGACAACAATAGCAGGAAAATTTACCTATCATGAACTAAGACAGGATGACAACAATAGCAGAAAACAAAGCCGAAAACGCAGGTGTAAACCGAGAATGCAGGTACATCAAGAAGCATGTCATCAGTGTTAGAAAGCTCTCTTCTTAATGGATTTTTGGACGTTTACTAATGTTCAACTCTGCAATCTCGTCCCTTTTTTGGCCGAGTCCGACCTGCTAGATATGGAAATCGCAAACCACGCGCAGTGTGTGAATGAATGAAGACATCGTTTCATGAGCGAAAATTGTCTCGTAGTTGTTCTCGCTGTTTCTCCTTGAATTTACTATAAACTTCAACGACAGTAACGGCAGCGCTGAAAATATTCTTGAGAATCTTGGTAAGTCAAGGGTAATGAGAACTAGAACTTGCCAGTGTCAAGGTGGGTCACGCCGGTTTGAAGGAATCGAAAAAAGTGGACTGTTTTTTCGATTCACATATGTATGAGATACAAAGTTCAAAGGCAGAAAAGAAGTTGATGTGGTCTATAAATAAAGTGCGGTTCATAATTATACGACCACCCCCAATTTTGGGAGTTTCTGGACTTTTTGGAAGAAACTCAAAAAGCCGTTGGTACCACGCGAAGGAGCACAGCCGAAAATGGTAGATGATCCATAAAAATGAAAATCGATGTCAATCTTAGGAGTGTTTTTGCGCCTAATGCGAATTTTCAGCGGTCCATAATTATACGAACACCTCAAACAAATGTCCATTTTTCATTCAAGACTGCAATCTTTCGGGTCCAAATTATTTGTGGAGTTACAGTAACGAAGTTTGAAATATCTGCTACACATTGAACCCAGTGCGGTTCAAAAAGAGAAGCGTTACTTTTTTCAGATCGCTGTGAAGACTTTGGAGACATTGCGCTCCAGAAACGTCTGTTTTTCTATGGTTTACGCACTCTAATTAGCTTTTACCAAGGCTATGAGATGAAATAAACTTTTTGAATTGATATTTTGTTCAACGCTTGGAAAATCTTTGCGTTTTCGTGCCGTTTTTTGAATACGTTCCATGTTTACCGTAGAGTTAGCGCAATTTCGAGCCTCAAAACTCAGCTTCTAAAGTCCTAGAATGAAGTAAGCACATAATATGTAGAACTCCACAAGACTGGTAGTTGGCCAGAAAAAAATCAGCAATGTTGAGCAATTGTTTTGGCCACGCAGGCGTCATTTCACTAAAACCACAGTTTTTACTATTGAAATCACCCCTTATCTGGTTTTTAGCTCCGTAGCTCAAGACTAGTTCTGTAAAAAACCCAACAACTTTGGCACGGATACATCATTCATCATGCAAGCAAAAAAGCTGCTTCATATCAAATGTTCGCGCGAGACAGAAGCTGGGTTTTGAGGCTCGAAATGATGCTATCTTTACGGTGAGAATGGAACTTGGTCGAAAAACGGCACGAAAACGCCAAGATTTTCCAAGCGTCAGACAAAATATCTATCCAAAAAGATTATTTCATCTCATAGCCTTGGTAGAAGCTAATTGGAGTGCGTAAACCACAGAAAAACAGACGTTTTTTTTGTAGCGCAATGTCTCCAAAGGCATTCAAAGCCATCTGGAAAAGATAAGCTTCTCTTTTTAAACTGCACTGGGTTCAGTGTGTAGCAGATATTTCGAACTTCGTTACTGTAACTCCACAAAAAATTGGACCTGAAAGATTGCAGTCTTGAATGAAAAATGGACCTTTGTTTGAGTTGTTCGTATAATTATGAACCGCTAAAAATTCGCATTAGGTGCACAAACACTCCTAAGATTGACATCAATTTACATTCTTATGGATCATATGCCGTTTTCGGCTGTGCTCTATCGCGCGGTACCAACGGCTTTTCGAGTTTCTTCCAAAAAGTCCAGAAACTTCTAAAATTTGGGGTGTTCGTATAATTATGAACCGCACTTTAGATAAGTGAAACGGAATAGCCTGAAAGAGGCAGAAAGTCTACCTTGATTTGGCAAAGTCCAATCAAGCGAAAATGTTTCTTTGATTTTTCTCTCGCAGTACTGCTGTTCTCTGAAAGCAAGGCCATATGGCCAACACTCGCAGAAAGGCTCACTCACGGTTTTGAATTGTATGGGCTTGGGTCTGGGCCCCGATCCCGTGGTCTGCATTTCTTGCCGTCTTGAAAAGGAACCAACGTTCGAAGGCACAAGATTGATGACTTCCTGAAGCGCATTTGCACACTCTTCTAACACTTCGTGCTGTCCTTCTCTACGACAACATCGCATCAACCGAAAGATGGGAAATTTTCAAATCACATGCTCTAAGTGCAAATAATCAGCGGCAATTCATTAGCTCTTTCGTCCGCAATGTCTATGCTTTCTGAAGGCATGGTTCCGGTGCCTTCCGACCCGGCTTCGCAATTGTCATCATTTTCACTCTCACGCAACAGCGGTGTTTCGCTGGATGCCAGGTAATGTCGAACAAATCGGAGAAGCGCGGAAGCTAGATTTAAGTATCGATCCCAAAGAATGAATAGGATATTATTACCTTCTTCGACAAAAGTTGCTACAGCATGTAAGTGCACGCAGGAAACGCCGGCTTTGTAGGCTTCGGAGCAAGAACATTGAAAATGGTATGAGCAGACCCCAAATCTTTCGCAGTGGGAGTTTACCTGTAAGAAGAGATGTTTTTCATCGAAATCAGTTTGTGATGAGAAAACAAACGTCCGCATCACAATCGCAGGCGTCAGATACTGTGACGATATATATTTTGTACATTCGGGGTTGTGGACTGATTTTCCAACTACGTTCACAATGGCACCCTCGAATTGCTCTTAAAGTCAAAGTGGATGTAGTAGACAAAAACCAGTACCGGGATTTTCGCAAAGCTTAGTGCTTCCTTATGTCGTGATAAATTGAGCTTAGAACGTCCATAGACGTCAGCGCCTGCTCGCTGCAATTTGTACATTCGATAACACATAAAAGGCGGCAGCAATAAGCTCACCGAAGTGACAAGCTGGAGACCAGCATTTTCGGAGTGTCTTAGCAAGATATACAAAACAATATCGAATCATGCGTTTTGCTTGCTCTTGAGGAGCACGTATTTTAATTTATTATACCAAACCTCGGCATGGTTCGAAGTGGTAAAGATGGCTTTGCGCTTGTAACATAATGCCCATTCCTTTTTTCGAGTGGCATAGTTGCGATTTATGTACTGAAACGGCTTCTCTAATTGAATGCTATAAGACTTGAGGTGCAGCGTACATTTATCATATCCTGGGCATCGATGGACGCAAAAAAAGACATACAAGCGTAGAGGTAGCTCTCGAACTTCGCTATTTCTAACATTGTCCAGCATTGTAGGAGACCATCAGAAAGGCAAGACGAAAAAAATGTATTGCTGCGCTGATGTTTTATCCATCCACTCCTCTCGATCCAAAGTGTTCAATGTACTTTTTTCCCACGTTTGTAAACAAGGGCATGCCAAAAGCAACAAAGCCGTCTCCTCTAGCGTTGTTTATCTTCAACCTGCAAGATGGAGATCGATTTTCACTTCTTAACGACATTCTCAGAAAAGTACGATTGTATCTCATCGACGCGCATCTTCACCGTAACAAGTAGCATCAAAAAGAATATTACAAACACTTCCGAGTTGAAAGCTTCCGATAGCATCTGAACGAGGCTCACACTATATGTATATTTTATATTTTTTGATAAGATAGCATAGCTGACATTGCTATTGGGGAAGTATTTTTCGCGCGATTTTACCACAGTTTGAAAATTTACTCGCAACAGATAGCAACTGAATGGTACCTCATCATCTGATGTCGTATTCCGGATTTCATCATATTTAAAGCTGCATTCTCTTCAAAAGCACAAAGTCTCGTAGAGGCGTTGTTGATTTTGTGCCCACTGTATGCAAGAATCAACAATAGGTATTCGCTCATCTTCTTTTTGCATTACTTAGGACAGATGACTTGAGCATAGAGTTGATTGCAAGTTTGTCCCACCAGGGCAAAGCACGGATATTACTTGTTTCGACTTCATACCTTGTCCTTTTCTTCAGCCTCTATCAAACCGCCTTCACCTCGAGCATGTTGACACATATCTTGTTGCTACAAAACTTTTTTCCTCTTTGCAGCTCTGTGCACCAATTTAGAACATGTTTCATCTTCATTCTCCTTGCTCCACAACTAAACATTGGAAGCTCGTGGTGATAAACAAAAATTGAGCTAATCAGGCCTGGAATTTCCCCGTGAATGAGAAGTTTTGTCGATCGCTTCAAGACTGGTGTCTCCACTGCTATGGTATTCAGCGGAGTGCAATGCGAAATCTGGACTTTTTATTCTCAGAACAAACCAGCTATGTGATCTCTTCTGTTTGACCATTTATCGAATGTTTCAGCTGCAACATAACTGTTTGAAGCGAATTCATGTTGCAAAAGCATTGATATCTTTGCTTCACTGTCCTAGTGTTTTCTCATCTTCTTATGTTTTCTCGAGCCTCCTGCGCTAAAAAAGACATATGCATGCTTCTCAGCTTAACTTTTCATGCCTTAGATAATTTTCTTTGTGGCATTCTTTGCTTTACGAATCACATCCTGTCCATTTTTGTCCAACAAATGTCCATTTTTCATTCAAGACTGCAATCTTTCGGGTCCAAATTATTTGTGGAGTTACAGTAACGAAGTTTGAAATATCTGCTACACATTGAACCCAGTGCGGTTCAAAAAGAGAAGCGTTACTTTTTTCAGATCGCTGTGAAGACTTTGGAGACATTGCGCTCCAGAAACGTCTGTTTTTCTATGGTTTACGCACTCTAATTAGCTTTTACCAAGGCTATGAGATGAAATAAACTTTTTGAATTGATATTTTGTTCAACGCTTGGAAAATCTTTGCGTTTTCGTGCCGTTTTTTGAATACGTTCCATGTTTACCGTAGAGTTAGCGCAATTTCGAGCCTCAAAACTCAGCTTCTAAAGTCCTAGAATGAAGTAAGCACATAATATGTAGAACTCCACAAGACTGGTAGTTGGCCAGAAAAAAATCAGCAATGTTGAGCAATTGTTTTGGCCACGCAGGCGTCATTTCACTAAAACCACAGTTTTTACTATTGAAATCACCCCTTATCTGGTTTTTAGCTCCGTAGCTCAAGACTAGTTCTGTAAAAAACCCAACAACTTTGGCACGGATACATCATTCATCATGCAAGCAAAAAAGCTGCTTCATATCAAATGTTCGCGCGAGACAGAAGCTGGGTTTTGAGGCTCGAAATGATGCTATCTTTACGGTGAGAATGGAACTTGGTCGAAAAACGGCACGAAAACGCCAAGATTTTCCAAGCGTCAGACAAAATATCTATCCAAAAAGATTATTTCATCTCATAGCCTTGGTAGAAGCTAATTGGAGTGCGTAAACCACAGAAAAACAGACGTTTTTTTTGTAGCGCAATGTCTCCAAAGGCATTCAAAGCCATCTGGAAAAGATAAGCTTCTCTTTTTAAACTGCACTGGGTTCAGTGTGTAGCAGATATTTCGAACTTCGTTACTGTAACTCCACAAAAAATTGGACCTGAAAGATTGCAGTCTTGAATGAAAAATGGACCTTTGTTTGAGTTGTTCGTATAATTATGAACCGCTAAAAATTCGCATTAGGTGCACAAACACTCCTAAGATTGACATCAATTTACATTCTTATGGATCATATGCCGTTTTCGGCTGTGCTCTATCGCGCGGTACCAACGGCTTTTCGAGTTTCTTCCAAAAAGTCCAGAAACTTCTAAAATTTGGGGTGTTCGTATAATTATGAACCGCACTTTAGATAAGTGAAACGGAATAGCCTGAAAGAGGCAGAAAGTCTACCTTGATTTGGCAAAGTCCAATCAAGCGAAAATGTTTCTTTGATTTTTCTCTCGCAGTACTGCTGTTCTCTGAAAGCAAGGCCATATGGCCAACACTCGCAGAAAGGCTCACTCACGGTTTTGAATTGTATGGGCTTGGGTCTGGGCCCCGATCCCGTGGTCTGCATTTCTTGCCGTCTT